>OX456527.1:53583398-54183398 GCA_949748255.1 Eustalomyia histrio
TTAATTAATTATTTTATTGTTTTCTTATTTTCTTCCAGGTAAGCTTCAGCTGATGTGGCGCAGTAAGTAAATAATTTGTATACAGTGTCAAACAAAACTTAAACGACCAATAAGTTTTTTTTAAATTAATATTTACAAAATGATCATGATGATCTGTCATAATTTATTATTCTTGTCGATATAAAAGTTTAAAATACAAAAATAAAAATTATGTAATAGTACGATCATACCAGAGCTTCGAAGACTTAATTCTATTTTGAATGAATTCTCTAAAAATCAAATTTGATTTACTTTTTCGAATGAAATTCACAGAAAATTAATTTTTTGGGGTTCATTCGATCGAATTAACATTTAAGGAATTTAATTAGTTTATCACATTTAATTTTATCAATCATTATATTATATCATTAGGAATTCATTTCACTTCTTATTCATTCGAGTTACGATTTGGGAATTCAATCTTTCGTTTTTTTTTTACACAGAGAAAACAGATTTATCGTGACAAACGAATTTATTGCCAACTACATATTTTAGTCGAAGCAACCGAATTTTGTGGTTGTCGCAGCCAAATGAATTTCTAATGCAATTATGGTTGAAACCGAAATTCTGTTGAATTAGCCGATTTTGTGTGGCGATAAAAAAAATAAATCGGTGGATCCAAGCAAACCACTCGGTGACACTCGATTAAAAAAATTAATATAAAATTAATATTAATGTTATTTTATTACACTAAATTGAAGGATTTCTCACAAACACATGATGAAATCAATAAAAAGCATTTACTGAATTATTAATTTGTAAAAATAAAACGCCAATAGTGAAAAAATTGTCAAAATATAAAAAAAAATCAAATTAAAAAATCACTAAAATTTTAAATAAAATCGCTAATATTGAAAAATCGTTTAAATTGAAAAATATTTCAATGCGAATAAAAAACGCCTCAATTTAAAATTATCCCCAAATCGTAAAATGGTCAAAATTAACAAAATTTAATTTAAAAAAAAGATAAAATTATAAAAAAATATTTAAAAAACTTTTCTGTAGCGCTTTTAGTTTTCGAGATATCGACGTATAAAAATTCAATTACATTTTTTTTAATTTTTTAGATTTTTTCAACTCTTATTGGATTATTCTGTAACCACGTGAAAATTTGTCACGTTCAAATATGTAACTCTGATATATTTAGCATTGGTTGAGTTACAAATATCAAAATTATATTTAAGTTAATTTTAATCTTCCTATTTGAAATATAGTAGAGTTGCATATTTCGATGTAACAACTTTTCACATAGTAATGGAAAATGTAAAAAAAAAAATATGTAAAATTTTATGATTTCTGTTTCTAAAAATAGTAATTTATATAATTAGTTTTTGTTTTTCTTTTTTTACTAAAAACCGAGTAGTTTGTTTATATAAAAAATTATTTTAATAAAAATTAAAAGAAATTATTCAAATATAGATGCACACATATAAAATAAAAATATATACATCTGTGTGTGTTGTGTAAAATTGTATACAAATCAAAAAAATTTTCAATTTGAAAAACAAACCACAAAAATAGTTTTTTTCTACGTTTTGTCAGTTAAAAATTGATGGTTATTTTAAACGACTTTCGATTGCTTTTACTACTTTTGTCGATCATTCAACAATGATTGCAAATAAACAACAAAATGGACTGAATATAATGAAAAATCAGTAGTTCTCTTTTTAATTGTATTTTCGATTAATTTAATATGTATTTAAGATTATTTTTTGCGAAATAATATCGTGAGTGTATATTAAAATTTTGATTTATTGCTTTACTTAGGCGATATAGCACAATAAGGGTTCAAAACAAATCAATAACTCATGTAATCAAATAGTTTGATTTTTGATATAAATAAAACTTTCAGTAAAATAAAATTACATACCAAAAATTGTTGATCTATTGTTATTATTTAGGATGTTACAGCGATTTTCGCTTTATGAAAATTGCAATATTTTATGAAATTGACACTAAACATTATTAAAATTTTCCGAAATTGATTCCCCTTACTACAAAGCCTGTGTATATTAGCTGAGCTTGATTTGAAAAATAAAATAGAAAAGTTCACTAGTTTTTAAGTTAGAAGGATGTTCGTATAATAAGTCCTCTTACAAATATAGAAGCATATTTGACAAGTAAAGACTCTTAACTTCCTTTGTTATCATTAATAATGTATGCCAGGACGTAAATATATTTTTGGCAATTTTTTTATAATTTTCTTTTGTTTTAAAAAGTAAATTTTTTGAAATTTACAAAATTATGATTTTACATCCTTCTCGCTTCAAAATCGTTCATTGAGCAAAAAAGTTTAAAGGCAGAAAAAATAGTAAAATATGTTTTCTATCGATATAAAATAATTGATTTAATAAAAAAATTATTTTTCATTTGGAGTCCAGTATGAACGTAATAAATTTTTAAAAAATTCTATTTTTATTTTGTACATTATTCCATATTTATTGATATTTTACTTAATTTATAATTAATTAAACCAACAACCAAGTGTAAAAGTTTTAACATTAACAATCTTATTTGTACCTGTCTCTATTAAAATATATAAACTATAATACTAATAACAGTATTCTACAAAATCGTACTCCTGGTTGAATTAGACCAGTGATGGAAAAGTTGATACAATTGTACATTTTTAATACTATTTGATTAAAGAAAATACCATGATATTCCCGGGACACATTTGATACTCTTACACACTTTCTCAAATAAAACTTTGATATTCACTTATTTTAACATTTTCCTTAATACTTAATATCATAAGAATGCAGAAAAATAAGTTTAAAGAATCGAGCTTTATGCACTGATATCGAAATTCTCTTCATTAAAACAAATTCATAATTCTGCATTAATCAAAAAGTTTTTTTGGGCAACTTCAAAATATTTTTAAAAAATTTTAATGAATTTTTGGACAATTGAGAAATTGGTTATACAATTTTGAAGCATTTTTAGACAATTTTAAAATATTTTTGAATGATTTTTGAACCATTTTAAAACCTTTTTGGACAATTTGAAATAATTTTTACACAATTTTAAAATTATTTTCGATAATTTTAAAACATTTGTACACAATTTAAAATTATTTTGAAAAATTCTAAATTAAAGCTGGAAATGGTGAGGTGTTAAATAAAATACAAAGTGCAAAAATGCACAGATTGTGTCGCTATAACTACTAAAAGCTGAAAAAATGCATTAAACAAAAGTATAAAAATGATTTAATAGAAAATTTTTTCACATTGAAATTTTTGACTTGAATAATCAGAAAATATTAATTTCAATAAATGCTTTAAATTCAGAAAATATACGACATACCATAACTTTAGAAGCTTTAGAAGTAATGAAGAGTGATTTTTTTAAGATATGCATCGGCTTTATATCAAAATCACTACATTTTAAATACGAACATATGAATTCTTTTGAGAGTTCCTTAGAATAACAACAAAAAATCATAAAAGAATTATAACTGAAGCTTAGGAAGCAATAAAAAAAAGTTATAGCCACAGAATGACTACCATTTTTTTTGCTGGGTATATACAATTAGATTTAACAAAATGTGATTAGATTTATTTTTGCTTGGGTAACTAAGGTTTATATTAACTTGATCTCTTATTTAGTGTGTAACTCTTTTTTGTTAAATACAAAAAAAAAATGTTTTTAAAGTATGTTAATTTTATGTAAAAACGAATTTTATTTCTGTTCATTTTTATTTTAATGTATATTAATTTTATGTAATTTTTTATTAAAAATTAAAAAACAATTAGGGTCAAAAAAGTACTATTGATTTTTTTTTTTTTTTTTGAGACCGAATAAAAATTTAATTTTCCATCCCTGAATTAGAATCCTTGTATTCTTCTCTTAAATACTCAACTTGTACTATACTATAACGAGAGAACTGTCAGAAGAAAAGTCTCTCTCTAAAATACATAACCTTTTGGTTGAACACATCACTAAAGTTACGTTTCCATCTGCACTCAAATCTCGTAAAAATTAGATTTCGGCACAAATCTTATAAAAATCTCGATATATCAATCAACACTCCGTTTGGGACAATCTGGCATGTTTTTTGTTTGTGACACTATTTGACGTTTCAAGCGCTATTTTTAGCAAAAGAATAAAACGAAAACACGTAAAAAAAATAATTAAAATTTATTTTTATTAGAACTTTATTTTATAACATTTACAAATAAACATGAACAACAAGTACATAGATACCCAGCAAAAAAAAAATGGTAGTCATTCTGTGACTATAACTTCTTTCATTGCTTCCTAAACTTCAGTTGACATTCTTTTATGATTTTTTGGTATTATTCTAAGGGTTTTCCAAAAGAATTCATGTGCTCATATTTCAAATGCAGTGATCTAGAAATAAACCCGATGCATATCTTAAAAAATTACTCTTCATTACTTCTAAAGCATATGTTATAGTATATCGTATATTTTTTGAATCTAAAGCATTTATTCAAATTGAAAAAAATAGTTGTGATGAAATTTTGTAATTTTTTTATTAAATCATTTTTTCTATTTTAGTTTAAAATTTCATGAGGGTTAGAATTTATGCAGTTTTGCATTTTTTATAAAAGTTTTGAAAAATCAAGAAAAACAGATTTTTTTGACCTTTAATTGACAGGCCAGCTTGTCATTTGCATTTTTCAGCCTTAAATATTTATGACGACGCAATCTCTGCATTTTTGCATTATGTATATTATTTAACACTACACCATTTCCAGTTTTAATTCAGAATTTACTAAAATAATTTTAAAATTGTGAAAAAATTATTTCAAATTGCACAAAAATGTTTTAAAATTGTGCAAAAATTATTTAAAATTGTTCAAAAATATTTTAAAATTGTCTTAAAATGTTTTAAAATTGTACAACCAGTTTTTAAATTATCCCAAAATATTTTAAAATTTGTCTAAAAATTCAATAAAATTTTTGAAATATGTTTCAAAAATGCTTTTTCACTAATACAGAATTATTTATTTGTTTTAATAAAGAGTATTTCTATATCAATGCATAAATTTCGCTTCTTTACACTTATTTTTCTGCATTCTTATGATTTAAATTTTCATCAAAGCTTAAATACCACAAAGTACATGAACACTTTCCACTCATGCATCAGAATACCTTATCATTGAATTATCATTGCTTCCTTAGAGTAAAGTATGAGTAATGCTAGTAGCTACATTTGAATACTTCCATCCTATGACACGCTTATGTTAAATTCATCAATGAAACCATCAGAAAAGAAGTGATGCCTTTGCCATAGTAGTGATGCTTTTATTGCTTCTTTGGCAGCTTCATTTTTACTAGGTATAATTAAAACCGATTAAGAATATTATTTTCGGACAAACCACCTTTGAGTTCTTCGGATAGATTTTTATACTTTTTTATTTTTATATTAAATTTTTATAAATGTTTAAACTTTATTTGTACATACCGATTGTTTTAAAACACTGAAGAAATCCAAATTTTCTAAAATCTTCTACGCATTCTTTGATCTTGGTTTCATTTAAAAAAAAAATTGGATGCAAATATTTGGGAGAAAGTACATTCCATACATGATGACAAAAACTTTTTAAATTAAGCAGACGCTAGCTTTAGATACACCAAATATATGGCCAATGGATGCATGTTCTGACGACGACTTTAAAGTATAAAGGTCAATTGCAACTCTTTTTTTTTTAAGAGGGATACATTTTCTAAAATATGTATTAGCATTCCCAAATTTTGTCAATTTTGAAAATAGCAATTCAAATTTTTTGGCAAAACATTCTAAAACTTTCAATAAACAAACAGATTCTCTGGCATTAGAAGAACGTCTTTCTCCAAAAAAAAAATGCATGACGAACTTATAATACATAATTTGTAATGAAAAATAAAAAATTAAAACTAATTATTTTTTGTACCTACGTGCAACCATTCCATTCTGTTTTGTAATATTTGCGATTAATAAATTTGCATTTGTTTTTGAACAAATTCAGATAGATATGTACATAATATATAAATAAGTCTTATTTTTTGAAATATTCATATATCTGATTACTTTTATTATTTATTTTATTTATTAATCATATAATTACAAATTACATGTTAATATCCTAACCGAGTACTAGCAACAAAGCCCTTCGGCTCGTTGTAGCGAAAACAGACCAGAGCCTCTGTGGGAATTGAACCCACGACCCCCGCACTGATAAGCTAGCACGCTACCAACAATTTTATTAATTTTCTCTGTTTCTCCCAATTTTTGTTTATAAAATTGTAGCTTACAAAAAATAGCTGTTTATATCAGCTGTCAAATTGAAATCTTGTAACTGCAAGTAGATTTCGGAGGAGACTTTAAGCGAAATCTCGAGATACGTGTATAATGCCAAGTGTAAACGCAACTTAAGAAAAATTGAATTTACACATTACTAAACTAATATCTATGAATTTTTCACTCAAAACAAATAAAAATGCTTTAAAATAATGCAAATCTATTTGATTTTAGTTTTCAAAATTGGGTAAATGAGACCGTTTATGAGAGGGTACATAATTGTTTTTCTCTTTTTACCAGAACTTACCCGTACTTTTTGTTTGGGTAAAATAGTAAAACTGTCAAATCATCACCTGCTGCTTATAATAAATCAGCTGTTTTGCATTTGTAAAAAAATTCAACTTTTATAAAAAATTTACTATAAAGAACTTTTTCTACTTAATAATGAAAAATACATTCGAAAATGTAAATAGTTATTTGCCATTTCAAATATATTTATTAATTTATCTGTTTTTTAATATGAATAAATTTGAAGTTTATTTTTGGGTACGAAATATGGTTTTGTGCGTTCACTGTATTTGGGGCATTTTTATGGTTTTGTTAGAGAATTTTTTGCTTACTCTCCGTTTACCAGACTTTACCCAAAATTACCTCGTGGTCCAAATACGAGTATCTGCCATCTTGTCAGTTCAATTCCGGACAGTTGAATTTTCCAGATCTATGTTGACAGTTTCTGGTACAATATGACCAATAACTGGGACGATATTAGCCTTAAGGGTGTGTATCGTTTTTGGATTATTCGCATAGTGTCGGTCTTGCCAAGACGGTTGATAACACGATTGCCGAGCTTAGTGCGTAAAAGATTGATTTTTTCATGAACTATGTGTGATCGTGCGCCATCCTGCTGAAACCATAGCATACCTGAGAATTTTTCATTGCCATTGATATTTCATTAGCATAAATGCACAAAAACTAATTTTAATTGATCGAAAAAACATGCGTTAATAAAAAATCTTATACGATTTGAAATTATCAAATTAGCTTTATACAAAAAATAATAAAACAAAATATAAAATATTCAAATATATATTAACATTACTAAAAAATTAATTTTTTGTAGGCAAATGATTAATCAATTTAGTATAATTAGTTATTTTATAAAATTAATTGGCTCTTTTATAAATTATAGAAACGCAAAATATCCCGCGAAATCCAAAGACAGCTATTTCAAATCGTTTCGAAAATTACTTTAGCATTTTCTCTCATTTTACCTCTTTTGATTTTATTGTTGGGTAAATTTCTCTTTTTCCTACGCTCCGTGAGCAGCGCATGTAGGTTTATAAATTTAAAAACAAAATATTCAAAATTGAAATTAAAATGTATATGCATACTTTAAGGCAAAATGAACAATTAACACACCGCAACATGTAGAATATTAGCAACATTTGTAAATATTAGCCACATTGTAATACCAAAAAGAGTATGTATGTCAACAGGAGAAATCAAAATAGTAACGAGTTGCAATATGTGTTACTACTACTCGATACTTTATTCGAAAGTATTTTATATGTGAGTGTATATACGAGTGGAATAAAATTTTTAGTTGGTAGCACCCTCACTTTATCGACTTTGGTTTATCTTGATCCTAACAACAGTGCTGCCACAGTATAACAAAATGTTATACAGCTGTAGGTGAAAAATTATTCAAAATCAATTGAAATTACACAACAATTTTGTTTGTTTTTGACTCCTTTAAATTGAATATATGTATTCAAATTAATGAGAATTGATTAACCAATTCTTCTATAAATCGACTTCGGTTAATGTCGAAACAGATAATTTAAAACTCAAACAATTATTCGACCCGGTTAATCGGTTAAAATAGGTTGATTAACCGGTTAAATATTTAACATAGATTATTTCCATTATTTTTTCTTAAAACTTCCTAATTTCCTTAAGTTTGGGTAAACAAAAGCAAGAAAAGTTTAGAAAAAATAACTCCTAACCGAGTAAAATAGATTCTTAAGGATTGGATATTTTTTTAGGCAACTCAAAGCAAGTGTAATATAGACTTTACGAAATACAAAAGACAATTACTAATTTTTGTTTTAATTTCACAAGGAATTTTAATTAATGACCAGTGAAGATAACAAAAGCAAAATTTAATGTTTTTAAAGCACAAAAATATTGGCAAAAAAGATAAAGTACAAAGTTGGTGAAACCACTTTAAAAAAAAAAAGAACAAAGCTTGCAGAAAAAAAATTTTTTTTTATTAGACAAAAACACTGAGGAAAAAAATTTTCAAAAAAGCAATTCAAAGCTGAGTTATCTAAGCAAAATCTACTGCAAAGCTAAAAACTGAACAATCCAAAAAAGCTGAAAAAAGCAAAACAGGCAAACTTGTCTTTTATATTAATGAGATTAAAACTCTGTAAAAATTCTGTTTTTTCTTACATCTTATGAGCAAATTTTTTTCCAAACGGTTCCAACCACAATATTTTTTTACTAGATCCAATTTTTATTGTAACATTTAGCTAAACTTAAATGTAAGATATGACTAACAAGAACAAGTTCTAGAAGTGGTGCTATAAATGTCTGTTTGGAGTAATATAAACTTTTACTTTTGAAATAATTTCAAACAAAAATCGTGAATATTAAAACAGACAAAAAAAAAAAAAGATTATTAAAAACAAAAAGTTCAAGCCGTTCAAAAAAATTTAAAGAAGGTTTAAAAACTTGTAACAGTTTTCTTCAATATTTTTTTAAAATTCCGTTATTACAATTTACTGGGTGAGGGCATGACAGGAATATGCGTATTCACATTTTTAATGGACTACAAAATCTTGTAAAATTTTCTTTAAACTACTTAAGTGCTATATAGATATTAATTTTTGGAATTTTTTGCTGAAATCAAACTCGCATATTTAAAAATATAGAAACACTGGTAGATTCTGGCAGCTCTGTCAAACTTCTAAATATTTTCATCTTCCTCTCAAACAATCCCTTATGCTAATGTCAGAGTGCCCGCTACAAGCGATGATATAATACTGCGCTATAAGTCACCGCTAGCTTTTTCTTATGTGCTTGCTCAAAAGATGTCAAAGTGAAAGCGAAGCTAGAAGCGTGTAAGTGCTATAAAGCAGGTTGTGTAACGATTTGTAGCATCTAATCGCTTCTAGCTTCCCTTGTAGCGGCCACTCAAACATTAGGGCAAACAAAATTCTTCCCCTTAAAATCTACTGTATTGGCAAAATCCCCTAATTCTACGGCAGTCATACTAACTGGCAGCACTTTTGTTAAAGCTATTAAATGCAACAATGCAAATTTCCATTTTAGTAGTTCTCTATTTCTTTTCGATTCACTTTCAGTTTGCGCGCAATTTTCATTCATTTCGGGTGGTCGGTAAATGTGTTATTCAACTAAATTACTAAAAATGAAAATATTTCTTTAATTCTATTTGTAAAAAAGTGTTTAAAATTTGATTAAAAAATACGTCTGCGTACAGTGCTGGTCGGTGATTATATATTTTTTTTCATAAAAAAGGTATTTTTATTTTTAGTGTTATTATTGAGCATGTATGGATTTGTTAAATTCATATGTCCAATAAATAAAATATAATACGGTGCAATTAATAAAAATAGTATCATATTGATTGTGAATTCAAAAAAGCTCAAAACATCATAAAACATGTGAGTGTTATAAACAAAAGTTAATAAAAATTTATTGCGATAACTTGCTGGAAAAGAAAAGAAGGTAAATTGAATTTTTGGTTTTATAAGTGTTGCCATATAAGTGTATTTGATCAACAAAAGGGGTATTTCAACTTCGGGATGTAGGGGAAAAACTTTGAGAGCAGGCATTCGGAGATTCATGAAATATTGGAGGTTTTTAGCTTATTATTGAGAATTTATAATATTTTTTGTAATATAATTTGTTAAAATTCTATTTTTTATAACTGAAATTCATACTCACAACTTTAAGGACCTTCAATTCAACTTTTCCAACTTTAACAAAATTGTTGCCTGATCAATGGTAAACTTACGATAACATTAACTCTTTTAAAGCCGTTGTATAATTTTCACTCTGTAATTAAAACTATGAAAATTGTTTTCTTCTAACCAGGGTTGTTATTTATGTTATTTCGTCGGGTTATTTTAGGGTTAAAGGTATTTTAAATTATTTAATAAGGCCATTTTAAGGTTAACGGTATTTTATTTTTTTGAAATTGCTGACAATTTTACGAATCTTTTGTATGTGTAAAAACGACAACAATAGCTTGCCAATAAAAGCCAAAATAAAAATTATCATTTGGAGGCTTTTGAGGTATTTTAAGATTAACGATAGTCCTTCGAAACGGTTTTGAATTGGTATCTGTATTTTAGGGTTAGTGCTTAACTATGCTATGCTTCTAATAAGATTTAAAAAGTCATTCAGTTCAAATATTGTCTAATTTTTATTTATTAAGAGGTTATGATTCATCGATCGGCATTGTTTAACATGTTTGATGTGTAAATTAAAAATTATAAACAATTATTGACTCAAAAGTTTTGAAATTTTCCGTCAAACGTGAAATTACAGAAAACTTATATTATTCAAAAATCATTCAACGAATGTGTAAACAGTCTCGTTTTTGAATTATTATCTAAAAAGTGGCAGCAATGCTTAAATCCACATAAACTATAGAAAATGTATAACAGACAGTATAACAGTTTAATAGTAGTCATATATACAACCAAGCAGAGCCTTACGCCCAACGGAATATAGCCGTCTGAGACGATTCACTGTTAATCTTTAGTAGTTATCACCGCCAAAAACATTTTCAGCTTAGACCGGCTTAATTAAGCCGCTGATTTTTTTATTTATTAACATATTTCAATACAATTTGTTTTCCCGCAAACAATATACATACAAGACTATTATTTTTCTACTAAAAAAGTGATATATTGGGTTTATTGTGATTTTGTCTTTCTTATAAAACCCAACAAACAATACGTTCCGCTTACGTAGCGTTTTTGTTCCGTCATAAACGGAAATCCAATTGAGTTTTTGTACTGTTTACGAGTACAGAAAACGGATTTTAAGGAACATCGATACTGATTCGAATCCTTGAAATACCGTCAATGACGGACTATTTAAGGACCGATATATCGGATGAAAAGCGAAATTGTCCGTTAATGACGGACTGTTTACGGGTCGATATATCGGATGAAAAACGGAGTTGTCCGTTGAAAGCTTGTCAATGACGGTCCGTTTACGGATCCGTATTCCTACCGTTTTTCAACCAAAAACATATTTGTGTAAATGCCTATTATATTAAAGTATAATAACAAATTTTATTATTTTTTTCTTTAAATTTATTTACAGACATTTAAAATAAAATAAAACAAAATTCTGCATAAATTTGCACACATCATTGTAAAACTTGTTTTACATTTCATAAATATTTACCTCATGGATATTTAAGTATTCGTATATACCTAAACAAATCCAAAAGCAACGGAAGAAAAACTGATGAAAAACAGTGGCCCATATATGACGGTACAGAAACGGATACACCAAAACTTAGTCAAAACGTATTGTTTTCGTAAATTCAATTATACGGTCCGTTAATGTTCCGTTCACGTACGAGCTTTGACGGATACGTATTTTCGAACCGTAAACGTACAGTAGAAGCCGGATTCATGAATCCGTACGTGTCGGAGAGTCCGTAAAAATGTTTCTTGGGAATCAATAACAAATTTTCCTATTTTTTAGATTTCAAGGACATTTTTCGCAAAACCTTACAGGTTTTATATTGGCAATATCAAAGTCCAAAAGCCAATACCAAAGTCATTACCATCAAAATTTGATATCACTAACGTTAAGAGTCAGCACTAAACGTTGCTTTATGTAAAATTTATATGCGAATAACACAAGCCAACGTTGATAACTTACCGAATAATCGAATCCTTTTACGGCAAATTAAGGTGCATGTTCTGGAATTAGTGCGAATTCAAATCACTGTGAAACTGAAATTCGTGGAAATATTACATAGTGCTATAAAGTTTTATTTGATTAGATTTTAACTAATTTCATAAAATGCTTAACGTACAATCATAATTAACTTTAATTTTGAATTGCAACTAAAAGAAATTGAGAAAAAATATGAAATTTTTAATTGGTTGATTATTTTTACTTTATTTAAGCAATATCAAATCAAAAAAAAAAAAAAAAATATATTTTTTTTTTCTAATTTTAATAAAATCAAACGAAATGATTTAAATTTAATAAATCACTTCAATATAAAATGATTAATTTCGTGAATTAAATCATAAAACAAATTATTCAATCGAATCAAAATTGCTTCAAAATAAATAAGGCTTAATTAATATCTGGCTTCAGTTATTATCAAAATCATATATTTAGGCTTGATTATTAAACAAGCAGTAAATTCAAATTTGATGTGGCAAAACAACAACAAATATGTACAATTAAGATCAAGTTAGCAGCTAACGGGGCATTCTAAAAATGGCTATTAAAGTGATTATATATTATTCTCTAATATATGAAATTAATAAATTTTTATGTGCAGTTAGGCAACAAAACTACCTGGCAGCCGGCTTTCAGCTACTGGCGCCGCTGAAAATTTTTAACGGCGCAGGTCTCTGCAACCAAGCAAATGAAATAGAAAAAAGATGATAAAATAAACAATAGGAGGAAAATTGTACTCAAATCCGAATGATTTATAGCTCAGAATAATAATAAAAGATTCTGGAAAGTCATAACGGGTTTTTAAACGGAATTAATAAAAAAACAAACAAAAAATAAAATAAAACTAAAAGAGAAAACATTTTGACTAATTAGTAACACACTTTGTTTTTGTTGTATGACTGAAAAATAATATATTTAAAACAAGAAACAAAAAATAACTACTAAATTATTTGTGCAAAAGTAAACAAGTGTAAAATTTAACAAAACATGAAATAAAAACAGAACTAGACAATACTGCCAGAACTGAAAACACTTGACTCAAGGCAATGTTGTCAATTTAATGAAATCATTTCAAAAATGGCTGTCTTAACGTTTAATTTATTAAACCACATAATAGAAATAACTTTAACTAAAATTCACCAAAACGTATTTAATTTAATATTAAGTACTTTTTTGTATTTATTTTAATATTAAATATTTTTTTTTAATCAGCCATCAACTAATGTGTTTTTAATTAATTATTTTTATTTGTATTTTTTGTTTTTTTTTATGAATAACACAAAATGTTTTATTAAAAAATAAGCATTAAAAAAGCACTATTAACATTTTTCCAATCAAATTTTGCTTTAACATCTTTTTATCGTCATAATCGAAAAAATTTAGGTCAATATAAATATTTTATTTGATAAAAAAAATTTTCATTGGTAAACATTTCATCAAATAATTTTATTTTAAATATTAAGACCTGCTAACTTACTAAAAAAAATATATTTAAGTGCATAAACATATGTAGGTATAAAATATGTTTTTCTCCAGGGATGCACTATTTGTTGTATTGTGCTATTGGAAACAGACTTATTAAAATTTAATTAAAGAAAAACAACAATATGTTTGGATAATAATTTTATTTAAAGCGGTTTCAAATAACTATATTTAAATAAAATTTTTGCAAGAATTAATAGGTCCGTTTGTGTACTTTAGTTAAAACAGCCAATTGTAAATTCCAAACAAAAGATTCAACCTGTGAATATGGAAAATATGAATAAGGAACGTTCCGGACCTGCATCTTACATCTTCTATCGTAAATAAGCTGATGTTTACATATTTTTTTTTACTTTTATAAAAAAAATATTTAATGTGTGGACAAGTTCTGGTTTTGTTGATCGTTTGAATCAAATTAAGACCTTTTTTTATTTATTTTAATCGTTTGAAACAAATTCAGACCTTTTTTATTTATAACTTTTAACCGTTATAATTTAATTTCCTCTTGCAAAAGTGATTTACGCCAATGGAGTTAATATCAGTAAATATATACATATATTTCTCATTTATTAAAACGTATACGAGTTAAACATTAATTAACTTTCGTAAACATGGGTTAATGGGAGATTTTTATTTGTAATACCACTCATTTTGAATGATTTTATATACAATATTTATTAAATTTAAATAAATATTTAACTTTCACAATTTTCTTTAATTTTTTAATTTTAATTTTTCTGTTATTTTGTTTTTTTCGCGAATTTAATAATGATTAACGTTAATCATGCGTGAAAAAGAGTGTATAGGCAAAAGTTATCGTAAGTAAGAGCGTGATTGGAATGTTTTGGCAGTCAAATTTTTTCAAGTATAAATTAAATATTCGCTGGGACAACTGCAAAAATATTATGACAATCACAAAACGCGTTATTAACTTAATATTACCAGATTTTAAGTTGGAAAAAAAACCCCGAAAAGGGCAACACTAAATGCGGCAAAAAGATAAGTAACGAAAATATTAAATTCAGTCGAGAAAATACTCTTTTGGAGTACGGGCCGTTTAATATCGATAATTTGGTTTTATGTCAGCTATTGCACAGCTGATTATTATAAGAAAAGAAAATATTAAAAAACGCATGAAAATTTGCTCAATACTATATATAATAAATAAAGTGCGAATAATTTTACAAAAAGATGATTAATATTTCACATTATTCAAAATGTTTTATCAAATAAATAAATAACAAAGTGAGAATTTATAAATAAGAAAATAATAATTCATTATTATTATTAAATAAAAATTAAAGTGATGATGAAAAATAAGCAATCTTGGCATGTGAATAAGTAAATAGGTGTTTAAATGTATGCATGTGTGTGTGTGACAAGTGTATATATTTCTGCATTCTAACAAGAAAAATCTATATAAAAAAAATTTCAATAGAAATCAAATTTCAACAAAAAACAATGTCTATAAGATAAATAATGATATCATACGCATATACAAAATTAATCATTTATTTATAATATAAAAAAAAAAAGAATATTGTAAATTTTTAAGAAAAAAATCGTAAAAAGCACTTAACAAAATAGTTTTCAGAGTGTGAGTGTATGTATATAAGTGGTATAAATTGTAGTTTAAAGCTAAAAAAAATATTGTACACAATATTGCTCAATAATGCAAAGTGGAAAAAAAGTAATTTAAAATAGTTAAAAAATATAATTGAAAATATATTACAAATTAATTCTGTTACAAAATTTTAAGAAAAATAATCTAGAAAATCGTTAAGAAAAATAAAAAAATTGTGTTAAGATTAACTAGTGAAAGCTAAAACAAAATAAAAAGTTACAAAAGATATTTGCAACATTTTGTTGATTTTTTTTATAACATAGTTGTGCTCTTATTTAAATCAGTCAACCCAGCCCTCTCTCTTTCACAATTTTGTTTTGTTTAAAAATCTTTATAGCTCTCTCTCTTTTTTGCACATTCTGTTATTTACTTGTCTCTATAAACAATAACAAAATAACGAATGAGAAAACAAAACAAAAATCACAATAAACCCAAACAGCTGTTGACATAATTTTATACTACACCAACCTTGGCAAAAAATAGCAGTATATATTTTTTGGTGAGTTATATTTTTTATTTTATCTTTTCACCTTAGATAATATAAATGTAATAAATTAAAAAAAAAACTAAGTAGTTTTTGTGTTAATTGGTTGTTTTCCAGTGATTTCAAATTATGTACTTTTTAAATTATCTAGAATATATTATGATGGGTTATATGTTGTCATAGTGTTGGGAGTTGCGAAATGTTGTTTTTTAACGTTGCCAGATTTTTAATATATATTGCAACAAAATTTTCATAAAAATAATGCAATAATACACGCATACAATTGAGTTCTCTCTTTTGCCTTCATGACTCGAACGGATGCGTAACGGAAAGGCAACGTATAACTTGCTAAAAAGAATTTAATAAGTAGATTACGAAATAAATTTTTGTAAAAATTTTACTTTCTAATTTTACAAATTACAAATGTTTTTACAAATTATCTTTGCTGATTTTATAAAAATATTTTACTAATTTTAAAAAAAATTTTAGCTAAATTTTTGTTAAAAATTTTTAAGTGAAATATTTTTATAACTAAATATGTGGAAAATTAATTATTTTAAATTAATAGACATTTTCTTGATTCTTACAAAAGTCTTACAATTTAAAATTTCTGTTGTTTTACGGATTTCACATATCGCTCATTTGTGAGAAGACCGGCATAAGTCAAAAAAGTGATTTCGAGATAATTGCATTAAAAGTTTTCAATTAGCCTGTTGAGAAAAATACGAATTTATTTTGGTCGCCATAGATTATGGTGTGACCCACATATACGCAACATTAACTCAAAAATAGTGGCCCATAATCATAGTCTCACACTAAAGTCGGGGTTTTTTTTTTTAAACGACTTTAAATTAAATTATATATACCCTTTTCAACCTGCTGTGGTGAAGGGTATAATAAACCTGTTATTATTTATCCGAATTAAAGCCAGTTTTAAGTTGAACCGTCTTTAAATGGGTATCACATCAATTGTACCAAATGCCCGCATACATTTTGTACTAAAAACAAACAAGTGGCAACATTAATCACCTGATTTTATATTATCTGAAAAAACGATAGAAAGGTGTATTTTTATTAATAAAAATGTATTGTATTGATATAATTTTCCTTTCAATATTTTGCAATTTAAATTTTTTTTTTCACAAAAATTTTCTTGGTGGAAAACGGCCGTTGTAAGTGTTGCTAAATTTAATAAAACCAACTTCAGCTGATTTTAATTTAAAAGCAGACTTTAACGATTTAAACTTTTACTTGTCTGTAGTAGGACTAAAGTATACTATTAAGAAAAGTGTACTTTAGAATTTATAAAGTATACTTTTCTTCCCGCAAATTAGCGATAAGCCTGTAGACATTTAGTAAAAAAATTATGTAACTTTTACAAAATTTTTTATTTGAGTGTACAGTGAATATGTTGTAACGCATGTAAGCCTTGCTGCTTTCAGTATTGAGTTTGTGATCATTGTGGTGTAATGATTGGCGCTTGGGATTGCTACACAGTAGGTCACGGGTTTGATTCCTAGCGACGGCAATATCATTTTATAAAATTAACGTGTATATGTGTTTAACTATCCCTCATGGATATCACAACGTCCACCTTCGGTGTTCCCATAGCACTTAACCACACCAAAGTAAAATAAAGTAGCAGGACTATGAACTTAAAAGCCAACTCTCCATCCATGAGCCATTTTTTATTCACGCTCACGTCCGAACCAAAAGTTATAATCACGCGCGAAGATTTTTTTCTATTCACGCTCACGGCTCACGAACGAGTAATTTTAATTTTTTGTATACACTCAGAAAAAAAAGTTTGTAGAAAAATTTGTAAACGGTTTTCAATCCCACTTTACTATTTTTGTACTGATTTTTAGTAAAAAAATTATTATTTAGCAAATCTTTTTGCTATTTACATTTTACAAATTACAGAATTTTCACAGAATATTTACAAATTTTTGTTGGTAATTTCATAAATCATTTTACAAAATTTTAAAAACCGATTTGCAAAGTTAGCAAAAAAAATTACTAATTTTAAATAAGTGGATATTGAAGGAAATGTTATTTCTAATTAAAACTTACACCAACAAACTTAAATTGCCTTAAAATGTTACAAAGATTAAAAAAAGGATAGCAAGTGAATATACTAAAAAGGTTTTTAGTTCTAAAAATCAGCCCTAAAAACAATTAAAATTTAACCTTAAAAGTAAAAAAAAATTGACTTAAATATTTTTCAAAACAGAAATTACCAAATTAAAACAAAATGATAAATTCGTTTATGTTTTAACAGTTTTTAAGATTTTTAAGCCTTTGATTTTTTTTTTAATTTTGTATAAAATAATTTTGAAAAATATAATCAAAATGCTCGATAAAAAAATAAATTTAAAACTTTGTATTAATATTAATAATATTTAGTAATTTTTTTTGCTGATTTTAGCAAACAGATTTTAAATTCCACTTTACAAAAAGTCTACTAAAATTTAGTAGCGGCTTCTAATTTTTCCTACTAATTTCATTGTAATACACGTCAGCAGAAATGTGTTGCTAAGATTAGCAAAAAATACCGCTGGGCTCAAATTAGCAGAATTTACCGTAATAACAGCAAAATTTTCAGTTGCCATTACAGACTTTTTTTGGTGAGTGTAAGGCAGAAAACAGTCTTTCAATATTACATCTAAAAAATTTGAAAAAATAAAAAAAAACGAATAAAAACTAAAAATCACGACCGCTCACGTTCATGAACGTTTACGAGAGTAATTTAAATTTTGTCTCACGCTCACACGTGAATCACTTGAATCACGAAACTTCGTGTCACGTGTCCACCTCTAGGCTTTACGCGTTGATCATACGAGCAAAAAGAGTGGATAAACAAGAGAAACCAATTTAGTTTTTAGAGGAACTGCGTTAATCAATGACTAAAACAGACATTACCAAGTAATTAAAGGAGTAAGTAGCACACACATTACGTAAGTACTTTAAGCAATTTTTTAATTACTTTTGTTCGCGATGTCCCAAAATTCATGTGTGGTCGCTAACAAAAAAAAATGGGAACAATGAGTTATCAGCATGGTTACCCATAGTGAATAAATAAGTGATTACTTATAAACTTACTCATGTAAAATAATTTGGAAAAATTCCCCACTTTAGCAACTAAGGTTTATCTTGATATAAAAGATTTTTGATATGAGCAATGTTACCAATTTAGACATTTTCCGCCATTTTATTTTAATTTGCTAGATTGTGTCTAGCCGGAGAATATAACCTTTTATATTTCCTTATTTTTTTCTTTAGCGTTTTGCTGATAATTTCTTACAAATCTGGTTGAAATTGTCTGATGTTCAAAACTTATTTTGGTTCACAGATTACATGAAATATTTGCATTCGATTAAATATCAAGGAACCCCTAACCATAAAATACAATAATACTTTAAAGTCGACTTTATTTTTAAACCTACTGTTTTATTCATTTTGCATATGAGAAAACTACAAAAAATATATATATTTTTTTTAAAGCCATCTGCTTTTTTCAAGGCACTTTATAAAGGTTTTTCTATAAAATGTTTTAAAAAAGAAAACCGTATTTTTATTTATTTATTTGTACATTAATTTATATACCGACGATGAGTAAACAGGCATAGCTTAAGTTTATTTAAGTATTTTTTGTTCAATATACACCTGGATAATGAATATCGTCGATGTCACAACTATTGGCAATATCAAGTAATTTTTATATAAATAAAATCTAAAAAAGTAGAAATTTAGACCACGAGATTAATTATTTAAAAGTGTTTGGAAGGATTTGAAATCCCTCTATATGCTTTAAAATAAGTGTAAAGTCCCAAAAATATTTTGTGATGTACTCAAATATCTCCCTTATGAAATTATGTACCCAACTTTATGTTAAACTACCTTCGAGAGGTTATCTTACTGAAACGTACAACGTAACGGCATTTCCCAGTCAGCATATGTCAACATAACACTCTCATGGTATCCTCTCTACCATGTTTGACCGTCTTTACACAAAACTTTTTCCGTTAGCTTTTCTTACAAGAGTTATGCCATTGCTGTTGAAAATCATGTTTTTCCACTGGTTCACGGTCTTGAGCAAATTGAAGAAGTTTCAAGTGGTTATGCTTGGATATGAAGTGTTCTTTGCTGGCGTCAACGAGACGTTCGGGAATGGTCGCTTGCTTACTGATAATTTTCATTCTTTCGTCAACTATAAAGCCGATTTTGGAAACTTTTTTACCACTCTTCCTTTAATTAGTCTTATGCAGCGGACCGCCATTGCTGAGAGTGACCTCAGTTTTTTGAAAATTCCAGAAATTAATGAATTATGCAGTTTGTACTTAATAAAATAGAGAGATCCTTTTAAGAAATTCTTTGATTAAAATCGTTCACAATACGCTTTACCAAATTTATCTGCTACCATTATTTCCGATATTTCGAAATACTAGCTTAACTTGCGTTTCTTTTCAAATATATTTTTTCCTTTTGTAATTGTTTTGTCGCGTCAAACTATTAAATACTTTCACATAATACACTATGGAAATTTAAATTCCATATAACTGAACCCATAATATCCCTTAGTTTTTTTTCTAAGTAACAAATACCATAAACTAGCAAAAATAAATTTAAGAATTTAATTTTGAATGTTAGTAGACAATTTTTTATCCGATACTGTATAATTACATATAAAGAAGGGATATTTTTGAGATTTTTACTTAGTGGAGCAAAATGGGAAAAGTCATGTCATAGATTCTATGGTCCTTTTTTATAGTTTTTAAACCACTTTAGCTTTTAAAAACGGAATAATTTGCCCAAAATGAGTTTAAAGTGGAAAATTCTTAAAAAAGAAGTAAATTTTCTTCTAAATATAAATATATCGATATTTGAGGAGTCGCACAACATATCGTGATTTGTATTATTTGGGTTGCTTAAACTTTCTAATCTCTGTGTGTATTATTTTTTTATGTTTTAAACTTTTTTATTATAATCAATCTAAGTATACTGAATTTAAATAAATATTTTCGTTTCAATTTGAGTTATACTACAATACAACCAAAAACTTCCCAGCAAAACCATGGTATCACTACTTACCAGCCTATTTAGTCTCTTAATTACTTTTGTTCGCGTTGAGCCCAAAAGTAATCAGTCGTTATTACCTTCTCACTTACAAAAAACACAAAGTAATGGGTGGTCGTTACCCTCCGAACAAAAGTAATTAAGAGACTAAATAGGCTGGTAAATAGTTGATACCATGGTTTTGCATGGAATTTGACAAATAATATTAACTAGTTTTCAAAAACAGCAAGTTTTTAGTTGTAGTGTATTTAATTTTATTATTTTTTGAAAATTTGCAGAAAATCTGTCATTCAAGTGAACGAAAATATATAAAATTTAGTTACAAAAAAAATATTGCTGTTGTTTTTTTTGGTCTGTAATTTTTCTTAAGCAAATGGGTCTATTTTTGGATGATTTGAGATATTCAAGAAACATCACCGTTTAAAAAGTTCGACTATTATTTTAAACAAAACGTTTGATTTTACTTGTTTTTAACAAAACGTTCTTTTTCACATTGGTTTGATTCATCATACGATAAGCAAACAACTTCTTCCTTTTTCCAGGTTTACACTAGTTTACAAGGGGATAAAAGTAGTAATCCTCAAGTTACCACAAATTTCAAATGAGCAAAAAAGCACTTTTTGTTCTGTGACGCCTTATTTAGAACTACTGGTACTAACGCAGTATCGGGATCATAATGCAGTTAAATTAAATCACTTTTAAACTCTTAATCACGTTCCACTTGATTGATTGTTCTGACATTTGAGACTTATCTCGAAGTATTTGGTTTAATTGCCAAAACTTTGTAGGAAAAATCTACTTAAAAAAAACTTACATTATTTGTAATCGAAATGTAATCATATCTCCACTATTAAGTAACTGCTACAACATTTGTATTCAAATGCAGTAATAAAAACTCTAATCACAAAAAAAAACCAACACCTTATATTGTAAAATTATACAAAAGTACAAAATTAATTATAATACAATAAATGCAATATATTGCAGCCGGATAAGAAGTTATTAATTATACTGAATTCCTTTAAACTGCTTTCGTAACATCTTGCTGTCTTTAAAATGAAAATATATCGATCATAATCTAACTCGATTTGCACTTTTAGAGTACATACAGACATGTGCGAAAAAATAAGGACACTTGCATGCAACAAATTTAAAGTAAAAAAACACACATATATTTTGGGAAGAAACTAACAATATTATTTTTAGATTATAGCACAACAACAACTCTTCATTTTAACCAACAATTTAAACTTTGTTGTTGCAATTGAAAAAAAAAAACAACATTAAAAAGTATTTTAATATCCTATAATTGAATGTGAATAAAAATAGGGATGGTAAGAAAATTGTTTGAAATATTATTAGTATTTTATATTTTTTTTATGGAAATATAATATTGGTCATTGATTTACTTTGAAATTTATAAATAATTTCCGATTTTCGATAGAAAATCAGCTTTCTAAGGGCTTAATAGTGATCAGATCTTCTTTTGTTTGGCTTAGAATTGATAAACAATACCAACGAAGTAGTCTGACACAAACAAAATTTGAAAATTCCATGCATATGGCAATCTGTTCCGATTTTCTATATCCCATACCTTTTTCACCCTTGGCTCCATACTTGGTACATTTATTTACATAAATATGATACAGAAATGTTTCCATATATTAGATACAATGACCACTATTATATTTCCATTAAAAAAATATAAAATACTAATAATATTTCAAACAATTTTCTTACCGTCCCTATTTTTATTCACATCCGATTATAGGAAATTATAATTCTTTTTAATGTTGTTTTTTTCAATTGCAACAACAACATTTGAGTTGTTTCTTAAAATGAAGAGTTGTTGTTGTGCTATAATCTAAAAAAAATAATTTTTAGTTTTTTAGCAAGATCTATGTGTGTGTTTTAACTTTAAATTTGTTGCATGCAAGTGTATCTATTTTTTCGCACATGACTGTATTTATTTGCATTCTCTAAAACGAAGTTAATATTATTAATGATCAGGGCAGCGACTTTCATGTACTTAACAATTGGAAATTAACGCTTAAGATATGTAGTAAGAAATGCTAAATATGGATTAAAAATATGCATTTAAAATTGAATATAGTGCATATTAAAAACAAAAACATAAAAATATGCTCTTAAAATGAAATTTGGTCTAAAAAAATATCTTCACAATAAATATTATATGATTTAAAAAGCATATTAAACAAAATATGCACTTAACATGAAATGTGCTCTAAAAAAATATTTGTACTATAAATATTATATGATTTAAAGTGCATATTAATAATAAAATATGGATTTAAAAATATGCACTTGAAACTAAATGTTTTCTAAAAATATAAAATATGCATTTAAAATAAAATATGTTAATGACATATGATATGAAATATAATAAATAATAAAAAATATGCATTTAAAAATATGCACTTGAAATGAAATGTGCTCTAAAAAATATTTTCACTATAAATATTAAATGATATAGAGTGCGTAATAATAAAATATGCATTTAAAAATATGCAAATGGAATATGCTCTAAAGAAATATCTACACTATAAATATTATATGATTTATAGTGCATAATAATAATAATAATAAAATATGCACTTGAAATGAAATATGCTTTTAAAAAAATATTTTCACTTTAACTTTTATATGATTTATAATGCATATTAAAAATATGCATTTAAAAATATGCACTTGAAATGAAATATGCTCTAAAAAATATTTTCACTAAAACTATTATATGATTTATAGTGCATATCAAAAATATGCATTTAAAAATATGCACTTGAAACTAAATATTTTCTAAAAATAAAAAATAAGCACTTAATATAAAATATGTTTTAATAAAAAATATGCATTTAAAAATATGCACTTAAAATGTAATATGATTCAAAAAAAAAAAAAAAAAAATATCTGCACTATACATATTCTTTTTAATTTATTGTGTATATTAAATTGCATTTAAAAAGATGCACTTAAAATGAAATGTGCTCTAAAAATAAAAAAAAAAAATATGCACATAAAACTAAATATGTTCTAAACATAATAATATAAGCATTTAAAATGTAAGGTGCTCTAAAAAAATATCTCAACTAAAAACATTTTATGATTTAAGTGCATATTAAAAATAAAAAATATGCATTTCAAATTATGCACTTAAAATGAAATATGCATTAAATAATATCTGCACTAAAAATATTTCATGGCATATGCACTTAAACACTTAACAATATATTTGCCATTGTGTGGCAAATTCTTTACTTCGGAAAAGAATTTGGTCAAAATCATTTTTGGCCTACTGACCACAAACAGGCATAAGCATGAAAGTCCCAGCCCTGTTAATGACATAGTATGATGACCATATGATATAAGCACGTGATATTTTTCGATTTAAATTTATGTAAATATATATTAGAACAATAAACAAAACAAATGGAATAATTTTTATATTAGTTTCACGATCAGGTAGAACACATGCACTTGTAAGTGAAGAATATCCAGTAAAAAATGCTTGAATACGAATTGCATTGGCTATGACAATATTTTCAATATTAATATAACTAATAAATTCATTTGATTGGTAATAAATTTTATTGTAAGCACGAATTTGTTTTACTCTGTATTTAAGTAAAAAAGTACATAATGACGTCATTTCTTACTTTGAACTTAATATGTAAATTCGAAGTAAATTTATCTCTTTTCGAATAAAGCGTCAGCTTATTAATGGTTTGACCTACTGACGATTTTTAGAAAAAAAAATTGAGTTAGGAATGGATTATATATAATGAATAATAAAATATATCCAGTATACCCTTTGATCTACCGGCGAAATTAAACTTAAACTTTCTTTATCGTTTTTCTCTATAATGTCATTTTGGCTTATGCTAACGAAATATACCTCAATTAAAATCCCAATTTTGTGATTATGTTAATTTGCCATTACCATGGAAGCGGAAAGTTTGGTAATGCTAATTGAAATGCAAACTTTTAAAATTTACATTAATTAATACAATACTTTTATTTGTAGTTCTGTTTTGGAGTAAACATTTCAACAAATAACTCATGTGTAAAAACATGAAAATTTTTAATCTTACTTTTATTATAGAAAATAGATAAAATCAATCAATCCAAGAATATATATCACCTTAAAACTACACTCAAAAAAGTTTCACAGTTACTATTATATGAAAAAATAAAAAACAATTATGAGCACAGTCAGGGACTGAAACCGAACCCGAACCCAAACGGGTTTAGGTTCGCTGTTTATAAAAACTCTGAACCCGAACCCGCTGAATATAAAAAAATATTCTTGCTGTTCATGGCGTGAGAAATGTTTCATAGAAAAATCATAAAAAACATTACATTTCTTGCAGCCCAGTGCCCGGTTTCTGTATTTAATGCGAGAAGTCTTCGGATTGAAAATACAACGCTTTCTTGTTCAGAAAAGGATGAGTCACATAATGTCAAAATTATCTCCATACTAGAAAAACAAATTGCCTATTACCTAAATTTAATATTAACTGTTTCATCCTGTCTTTGAAATGACAGAGTAGTATTTGTCGATGCGAAAACTTCTCACATTAGATATAGACCAGACACAGTTTGCGTTGCTCGACACTTTATCTAGCCCTTTTAAGCAAATACTTGATCAATCCAGAGCTATTTGCAAAAATTTCTTTTTAGCTAAAAAGCTAAACTTGAAGAAAGCCGTACTAGACTCTCAAACTGGATAGAATTCCAGTTATGACATGGTTTAAGCCTTATTGGAATAGAAAAATTTTTGTTCGGAATCACTGGATGCTGCATTAACTATGAATGATAATAACATGTCAATTGAGCAGTCCCCGGCCTGACACATAGATGGTGCTACTAGGCATAAATCGATATGATTTTTAGTTAGCCCTAACCTTCAAAAGATACGTGTATAAATTTTACAGCTGACGGATCATTAGTTTGTGAATTATAGCATTTTGAGTGAAGCAACTTTTGTTATTGTGAAAAAATGGATAAAAAGGAATTTCTCGTGTTAATAAAATATTGCTTTTTGAAGGGAAAAAATACCGTTGAAGCAAAAACTTGGCTTGATGACGAGTTTCCGGACACTGCCCCAGAAAAATCAACCAACAAGGATTGGTGTGCTAAGTTTAGACGTGGTGAAATGAGCACCGAAGACGGTGAACGCAGTGGACGCCCAAAAGAGGTTGTTACGGACGAAAACATCAAAAAATTCCACAAAATGATTTCGAATGACCGTAAATTGAAATTGAATAAAATAGCAGGTACTCTGAAGACATCAACTGGATGTGTACATCATATCATTCACCAATATTTGCGTATAAGAAAGCTCTGTGCAAAGTGGGTGCCGCGCGAGCTCACTTTTGACCAAAAAATAGTCAGTGAAAACGAAGGCGAAAATCCATGAATTGGGCTTTGAATTGCTTCCGCATGCACCGTGTTCTCCAGATCTGGCCCCCAGCGGCTATTTTCTGTTCTCAGATCTCAAAAGAATGCTCGCTGGGAAGACATTTTCGTCGAATGAAGAGGTGATTGCCAAAACTGAGGCCTTTTTTGAAGCAAAGGACAAATCGTACTACAAATTTCGTATCAAATAGTTGGAGGGTCGCTATAATCAGTGTATCTCCCTTGAAGGGTACTATCTTGAATAAAAAAACAAATTTTGCCAAAAACATGTGTTTTAGTATAGTAGGCCGGGGACTTTTCAATTGACGTGTTATTTTTAATATTTGTGAAGAATTCGTAAAAGTTTTTGGACCTGTTAAAAACTGCTGAAACTACAAGAAGAATAGATGACTTTAGGCTATTTTTATAGAATCTGGCTTAGTTTTAAATTAGTGCTAACAAAAGATGACAAAAAAAAAACATTTTCACAAGAATTGTATTTAAAAGAGAAAACCACTTTATTATTAATCCACTTTTGATTAGATAGTAGATTTAAGTTAATGCTAAGTTCTGAATATGTTAAAAAACATATTTTAAAACAATTAAAATTTTCAAAAATTTGCAAATGGAAAGAGAAGAATGGAACTTTATGAGAGAATCAATATCTTGTTCTTTAGAAGATGATGAAGATATGCTCGAACAAGTACTAAAAAAGAAGGAACGATTTTCAAAATCAAATTCTTCAAATGAGAGGGTCTTTTCAGCCTTGAAATTCATTTTGTCGCCACAAAGAACAAATTTAAAAGCAGAAAACTTAAAAAATATATTAATTATAAAATTAAACGAAAATTTTTGAAAAATAAAAATAAATTTCCTATTAATAAAACCTTTGTACTTTTTATAAAAGTTGAACCCGAACCTTGAACCGAACCCCAACCCGAACCTAAACTTTTTAACCCATTTTTTTCAAGGTTCCAGTCCCTGATCACAGTATCAGTAGTTTAAAGCATTTATTTTTAATATAATAAAAAACTACTAAAATAGTATTTTTGCAGTAAACAGTTAACTTTTAATAGTTATTTAAAAAATAAGAAATTTCGTTGAGTTTTTCATTTTTTTATAGCATTTATTTATTATTTACACATATATTCTTAGATTGCAATTAAAATGAGAAAATATTATTGTATCTCTAATGTAGAGTAATCGATTATTCGACATTTTTCAAAAACCGGTATTCGATTTTATCCAATAGTTAAAATTACAAAATAAAAACGGTCAGCCGGTTGCAAATTTTTTAAAAAATATTTTCAAAAAAAAAAATACACAACAATTAAAGATAATCTTTTTTGGAACAAAATAGGCTACAAAATTATAAACATTTTCTCTATTTTCCTATTATGTTAAAATCAAACTCTGAATAATTCTGCAGTCTTTAGGGTTTGAAAAATTATAATCCAATTAAAACAATTTATGGACTACTTTACAGCAGAGAAAAAACATGGTTGCAACATGATCACTGCTACTATATTGTGCTTGCTGCAATCGGGTATGGTTTTCACAACCATATTATTGGTTATCTAACCATCAACGTGGTCGCTACCATCATTATTATAGTAAATATTTCACTATTTTATGATTGACACCTTGTATTTTATAACATGATTGGCTGTAAGCATACTGTGGTAACAAAAATTCTGACTATGAAAAAAATGTGATAATTATGTAACCATAAAATGCTGTCAACAATCAATGAATAATTATACATCAAATAAAACATGACTGACATTTACAGTCCTAATACGAGTATTGTCTTGTTTTCACAAAAACCAAAATGTCTTAAAAAAACAATCATATATTGTTTACTAAAACTGGATAGAAAATACCTTTCATGTGGCATTAAAACATTTCATAAATTGACCTATTAAGATCCAGTTTATTTTTTTTTAACTTTAGAAGATTTTTTTGAGGGTTTTTTCGAAAATTCCTTATACATGTAATATTATTTACAATAATCAATTCATTGTCAAAAAGATTCTATATAAAGATTTTATATGGATCATATTATGATAATCCACAAATCATAATATAGTTATGGGGACCATAATGTAATAACATTTTGAGCATACTCTGAGTACATGCAATCATATTATGATAAATTCAACATCATAATATCTTTATGCAGAATCATAATATTGTAATATTTGAATCATAATAAAACTGTAGGGACCATATTATGGTAAAATTATGGATATTTTATTATTATAATATGATAACCATAATATAGTACGACTATTGTTGGCACAATCATAAACCCAAAAATATATGATGCTCTTCGAATATGATTCTCCCTACCATGTTATTTCTTTGCTTGTAGAAAAGTCCTTGCTGGCTGGAAAACACATTCTCAGTTTTTTACAATGTTTTCAACAAATCTAATTCTTCAGCCTGCAACAAAACTCTAATTTTGAGGCAAAAATTACTTTAATAAAATGACTCAAATGAACTTTGTAATTTTGTCATATTTGGGTCAAAACTAAGAGTCTTCCAAAAGGTTCCAATAAATTTTTAAAAACATTTAAGCTAAAAACATAGTTAAAAACCGAATATTCCCTAACAAAAAACTTGGCTATTCGATGTTTAAAAATTAAAATTTCGAAAAAAAACCGAAAACAATAAATCACTGTTACCCTACTCTAATCCATAAAAACATTATAACTGGAGCGCTTAAAATTTAAAATTTCTATTAAAATACCGAGAAAAAATTAAATGTAAAAAAGTGGTAAACCTTTTGTCAGTTGTTTAAAAATCTTTGTAGTAAAAATTTTCAATTATTTTTTCCACATTGTTAAATATTTTTACTGGATTTGATAAAAATTATAATTAACTAAATTTTTAGTTATTTTAAAAGTCAATAACTTTGTCACCTTTTTAACTGTCATTTTTAGTAGATTCTAGTGGCAAACTTTTTTAAGTGCAGAAATTCAAGTCATAAATTAAATGTTTCAAAATAATGCACAACCTTTTTTCGTAAAAGTATTTTAAACAGTATCAAAAAGAAAAAAAAAATACACAAAATAAACGACGACAACAAATTGTTGTAAAATTCAACTCAGGTGCATGTGTACTTGTTGAATGTAATTTTGCGCCACCTCTCTTCTCATTTTGTCAAACGGTATATAACATTCATTTTATTAGAGTCTCAAGAGGTGATGCCAACTATGTAATGCCTCCTTAAATTAGGGGGTTTTATGTTACATATTTTTTGCTTTGAAAGAAATATAAAGAAAATTAAAAAAAAACGGCCTAACCTTGTTGCCGCATTTTCAACGCCTTGAGTCAGACTCATGTACTTCTCGTAGGTACACAATCCGTACTCTATATATTTGGTCTCGTTGTTTATGTTTCTTATAGGAATTTTGATTATACTAATATTGCTAATATATCGCTCTAACATACGTACTCTCTGATAAAACTTGTATTTGGGCCTAAAGCACAGTAAGTTGTTTCAAGTTTATAATTTTTCTCTATAATGAATTTCACTTGAAAGCTTACTACAATTTATTTTCACGTCTGGTATTTTAAATTTTAAAATACCAGACAATATTTTTCCCGTACAAAAGTGACATTTTGAATTTATTGTGTCCATCTCTTAAAATAAATAATATTTCCAATATAAATTACAATTTAAGGCCATTAAAGTTCAAGTGAAATTTTTTCACGGAAAAAACTATTTACTGTACTTAAAATTAACAACTCCATTAGTTGTATCTCTTCTATAGACTTTCACTCCAACATCTTTCTCAATTTCTTTGTAACTTTTTACTCTATGTTACCTCAAGCAGCACAATTTTCTCCAAACTTCACTTTTAGAATTAATTAGTCATAACTTCTATGAAGTTTGGCAAATGTATTTAAAATATTATCACAATGCACAAGTTCTTTATTTTGACTGAAATTTATCTAGTCAACGTTTCGGCTTGCAAATATCTCCGCTAGTGGGCGTGTTAGGAGAATATGTGTCAAGCTAACTGCATATTACGTATAAAAATTAATGTACAACCTCGACTGTAAGGTGAATGTAATAGAAGTAGAATGTTTTGTTGCTCTCTGTAAGTTGTTAAAGTTGACAACAGTGTTTTTCGCTGTCTTTTTTTTTATTATCGTATTTTACTACATACGATACAACTCTTTATTAATTTAATATTGCTTCTTTAATTTAATATTACTTCATTGTATTTATGAGGGTGAAGGGTAGTTCTAATCAATTTGCTAAGGTTTGACATATTTCTGCATAGAAATTTTTACGAATTTTCAAAGAAAAAATATGCATACTTTTTCTGTTCATTTGGGAAAGAAAAATTTTCATGATCTTGAACCACAAAATGATAATTTTACATAATGTTTATGCAGATCACCAATAAAGAAAATTCTCTCCAGACTTCATTATTAATTGCATGGGGTACGATACAGAATTAAAATATTTTCTTATCAGAACAACCAATATTATCAACAAGATATTATATGGCAAACACAGGAAAACAACTTACTTGAGTGAAAAAGTTTAGATATAATTATATGTGGTCTCATCTAATAATATATTATCATATATATTAACATATGTCAGAATGCATTACCATATATAACTATATATTACATTATTTTTTTTAAAAATTACCATATATTGTACCTTATATAACCACATATAGTTATATATTTATCTTTATAAAATTAGATATGGTATATATTATATCATATAAAATTATATATAACACTATGTATAGTTATATATGCTATCTAGTATTTGTAATATAATAATATATCTACCATTATTAAAAATTGTTTTCAATATGGTATGAGATATAATTGTATATGGCCCAATATAAAAAATATTGTTTGATATTTGCAAACAAATTTAAGATATTTTTATATATAGTTGCATATCTAGAGTATCTTTGATATAATATAAGATATAATTTGATATAATTATATGTGGTCCTATTTCAATGGTTTCAATTTCCAGCCAGGAAGATAAATAAATTTTTTAGTGCTTTTTTTAATGTTTTTATATTAATATTTTTTACAAAACTTAAATTCTTGATATAAGGTAAAGGGTGTTTTTTTTATACAAGTATAGAATTTTATGTTGGCAATACTTTTTTAACTGGCGGCCACTTTGTCAGCTGTCATGTGATTTATGTATAGTTTGGTTTGGCAATTCAACATGAATAGACTGATGCATTAAGAACGCTTCCAAATTTTGCAAATGGGCCCAAAACAAGATTACCCTTCATCTTAATTTTCATAAGCGAATTTTGTTTAGCGATAAACCTCACTTGTGTTTGAATGGATACGTCGATAAACAAAGCTGCCGTATTTAGAGTGATGATAATCCTCAAGTGTATGTTGAGACACCGTTACATCCAAAAAAACTGACTGTTTCGTGTATTTTATGGGCTGGTGGAATCATTGGTCCGTACTTCTTTAAAAACGATGCTGGTCAAAACATTACAGTCAATGGTGACCGATATAAAGCCATGATTACTGACTTTTTCGTTAATCAATTTAACAACCATGATGTGCAGAAGCTGTGGCTTCAACAAGACGGCGCAACATGTCACACAGCTCGTGCCACAATTGATTTATTGATGGAAACGTTTGGTAACCGCATAGTTTCACGTTTCGGAACCGTGTATTGGCCTCCAAGATCATGCGATTTAATGCCGCTAGACTATTTTCTGTAGGGATATGTGAAGTCGCTAGTCTACGCCGACAATACCGAAACGATTGACCACTTGGAGAACAACATTCGCCGCGTTATTGCACAAATCTTGGAAAAAGTCATCGAAAATTTGCCCTCCAGATTACACTACGTCCGAGCCAGCGTTCATATGCTAGAAGTCATATTAAAATTATAATGTCAAAGTTCTATACCTGTATAAAAATACCCTTTATAATTAGTTTATAACAATCTTGATACATATAAAATTATATACGAGGGCGGATCAATAAGTCCGTGACTTTTCTTACTTTCCTCGTAGTTATATGAAGTGCAACACTGCTCCCATCAATTACCACCTGTTAATAGACCATAGCTGTTAATTTTGGATTACGATTAGTAATCAATTAGATTACATTTTAAAAATAATTTAATTGATTATATAATTCTCTTTTGAAAAATTTCTGATTAACAATAGATTACGATTACAAATAATCTCAAATTAATCAAGATTACTTGCGATTACGATAAAATAATCAAAAGTAATCAAAAGTAATCAAAAAGTAATCTGATTACTTTCAAAGATTATTTTTGATTATTTTAGATTATTTTCCAAAAAACAATAAAATAAAATGTCGTTCTCGTCGGGATTTGAACCTTGGACGCCGAATTTCATTGGTGATTAAAATAAAATTTGTTACATTTAGAAAATATGAAGGTACAGAGCAGTCTGTTATGTTCGTTTCTGAATATAAAAAAGTAACATCTTAAAAGGGCTAGTGCAACATTTTTGAAATGGAACACTTTTTTTAGAAACAAAAACGCCATAAAATTCAATACAGGTTGAATTTCATGTAAACAAAATTGTTCGTGACTACATTTGTTCAAGAAAAAGACAAAATGACTTTGGAAATAATCAAATATATTCAAAAGTAATCTTTAAAAGTAGTCGAATTATTTTTTAATTACTTTTGATTCTTTTTGATTATTTTCTCGTAATCATTAGTAATCCTGATTATTTTTGGATTATTTGTAATCGTAATCAATTAGTAATCATGCTAAACTAAATATAATCGTAATTTAATCATTACTTCACCTTTCGAAAAAAAGTAATCTAATTACTAATTATTATGATTAGTAATCATTACTTAACAGCTATGTAATAGACTACTGTAAAATTTTGAGCAAGTTCCGTCATTTATTTGCGTTTAACAGCAGGATTTTTCGAGGTCCATAAAATTAATTAATAATTTCATCGTTGGAGCTAAATCTCTTTCCACCGAGCCATTTCCATAAGTTTGGAAATAGGAAATAGTCACTGGGGGCTAAATCCGAAGAATAAGGCGAATGAAGGAGTAATTCGTAACTAGTCCACTTAATGGATTTTTGCCATGGAAACTAAGGTGTCACACGATCCCGTTGGTTGTGGATTGTGTACAAACGCGGCAGCCATCTTGCGAAATGCTTTCTCATACCCAAGTGATCGTTCAAAATTGAAACCACTGAGCCATGTGAGATGTCTATGTCTTCCACAATCTATCGCACATTCAATCTCCGATCGGCCAAAACCATATCGTAAATTTTTTCAATTGTTTTGGGTGTAGAGACCTCAACTGGGCGTCCGGAACGTTCGGCACCTTCCGTGCTTGTAAGGCTACAACGAAAGTCAGTAAACCACTTTTTACCATTGAAATCGATGGTGCAGAGTCTCTATAGTATTTCTTAAGCTTTTCCTAGGTTTGATTGACGGTTTTTTTAAAGAAAAAATTTTTAATGAGCACTCGAAATTCACTTTTCCATTTTTAAAAAAATGCACGAGGTTGTATATTTTGAACAGCTGTTAAACGCAAAGTAAATAACGGATCTTGCTCAAAATTTGACAGTAGTCTATAAACAGGTGGTAACTACGAGGCAAGTTCGAAAAGTCACGGCCTTTTTGATCTGCCCTCGTATCTTTGTTTTCAAAACTCCTATAAGTGGTGAAAATTTATACACTTTTTTGTTTTAAAAATTATAATTATTTACCTACATTTTATCTCAGTCTATAAGATATTATTATTGAAATGGCAATCACAGCTCGAAGACGCACGCAGGGGTCTTCATTAGATTCAGTAGATTATTGGACATGTTCCCGAACAGTTTTCTATTGAAAATGAGCAAAATCAGTCCAGCGGTTAAAAAGTTATGAGTGAAAATATGAAGATACCTTTGAATTTTCCATAGAAATTACTGTATTTTAGTACAATTATATAGTAGCGACTGGTACATAACATATTTTCTCATATTTTTTTACCAGCCGCTTCGAGGTGAATAATTTTTTGTATTCACCTCAAAAATTTTTTTTTATCACTAAAATTATTTTTCACCACAAAAAATTTTTTTCATCTCAAAAAAATTTTTTTTTCACCAAAAAAGTGTTTCTAAAAAAGTTTTTAACCTTTACAAATTTTTTTATCTCCATAATTTTAAAAGTTTTTTACATGTATTTGTATCAAAAACAGTGGATAAAATTTTTTTATTATATTGGTGAAGGGTATTCAAAGATTCGGCACAGCCGAATTTAAGCCTTTTTTACTTGTTTTTACCCGGATAGTTAGACAATTTCACTTGCATTTACATCGAAAAACTTTAAAATATTCTAATTGTATTATTAATAATATTATTCATAGAACCTGTTTTGTTAATAGATAAATACATAATGTTGTTTTGTAACATTCCTTTTTATTTTTAATAAAATTTGAATATGAACATAGCAATCAAATTGTTGGAAATCTAATTTTACTTTAAAATTTTGTGATATATTTTCTGTGTACAATCAAAAGAGAACAAACAACAAACACACGTCTGTCAAATATTAACTGTAATTGGTGGGAATTATGAACACACTAATAGTTCATAAGTAAACCAACGTGGGTTTGGCTTTCATCAGCTTTTTCCATTAAAATTTTGGCATACGTGGCTGGGTCAATAAGTCTGTGACTTTTTGAATAAAACACAGGTTTTTGGAAAAAAAAATCATTTTATTTGTCCAACGCTTGTGAGATGATTTCATCGTTGGTTTCAAATCTCTTTCCGCCGAGTCATTTCTTCAGGTTTGGAAACAAGAAATAGTTACTCGGGACAAAATCCGTAGAATAAGGCAGATGAGAGAGTATTTTCCATTTCCTCCTTACCTTGTTCAAATTTTGACAGGATTCCACTGACAGATGCCTGTTGACAGGAGCGGTGTTGCCCTTGCAGTTAAGAGGCTACTAAATTTTATCATTTTCCTTCACTCATTTAAAATAAATTGATCACAAATGACAGTTTTTGTCACTGCACAGTGATAAAAATATTCAGAATCGTTGCCATGATATGAGTTATTCTTTTACTTTGCTCATTTATGCTGCATTTATACAACCCTAAAAACCCTAGTATTTAAAAGTTAGCTAGTTTTTTTTGGCTAACGATGTTGTTGTGTTATTTTTTATTATTAAGTTTTCTTTATACGTTTTATTTTCTTAACTCGTGTCTCATTTCATGTTAGGTGTTTTTTTTTTCATTCACTTATATATAATAACTTGTTCGGCGCTTTGTTGCTGTTGTTTTTGGTGATTTTAAAAATACATATAAAGTAAGAGAGTAAGTTACCAGCTTCAATAAAAATATCAGTAATATCTATTTGTTTTATGTGTATTTCTTTATTTCCATTTCTTTCTATTTGTCGTCGTCAGCGCTTTAATCAGACTTGCCAGACTGTGGAGTTTTTATTGGAAAAAAGGAAAACACTGTTAATTAAGAGAAAAAAACTTTTAAGAAAGTATTGGATGGTCCAAAAACATTCACCCGTGTTATATCTTGAAAATGAACTGACAGAATTATTTCTTTTTTAATATTTATTTGGACTTTAACGTTTTTTTTCATTAGTTTTTGAAAATTATATCGGTGAAATTGGCGCCGGCCTTGCTGATGATCACATGGGCTTACTTTTGCCATATTTTTCATCGTCGCGGAGAGAAATTTTGTGTGAATTTAATTTTAGAAAAAATAAAAAAATTCTTCATATTTTTTATTGGTTGGATTCGTGATTGATACGTGGATTCAATAGTAAAATTAGCAGTTCTAGAGGACGGAAAATCCAAGGATAGTTCATGAAGCACCATAACACCCTCTCAAAGTCACCGTGTGGTGTGCAGTTACGCCGGAAAAGGTGATTGAACATCTTTTTTTTAAGGTGAACTAAATTTTTCGCGCCGGAAGCTTAACGATCTGGATTTGGAGGACATGTGGTTTTAACAAAATGAAACCACTTGTCATACTGCACTTGACACAAAGAAGGACTTCTTTCTTGCGCGTGTAATCACTTGTTTCGGTAATTTGGCTTGGCCAGCCAGATCTCCCCATTTGACTTTCCTGGACTTCCTCCTCTAGGGATATTTGAAGTCGTTGGTTAACATGAATGAGCCCCGCACCTTGAATGAGTTAAAGACCAACATTTGAACCGAAATTGAAAACATAACAGCACATTTTTTTTTTAAAAGAACCAAAATTTGTATCAACGTCGACGGCGCCTATTTGATGAACATAATTATCCTCAATTGATTGACACAAAATTTATAAGTGTGAATAAACGGAACCAGTCAAAAACCAAACGAATTTTTACTTTAAACAAAGAAAATAAGATCATGGGTTTCGCCCCACCCTGTATTGATAAAACATCGTCCTAAATATTAACCCAGTAAACATTTTTTCTGGAATTGAAGCTAAAATCAAGTGTTATTCAAGTCATGTTTTCCAATTTCAAGCCTTGCTTTATACTTAATTTACACTTTAATTCAATAACATATTCCAGCAAAACGGACACTGGAATTCAAGTCAAACATTACAGTGAGAATATACTTTAATCCAAGCCTTGAATCACAGTTTAATTCAAGTTCAAACATCATAATAATTACACTTGGTTTTAAGCCTTAATTTCAAGTGTAAACAAAGCCATAAAAACACGTTTTTGGTATAATTTATTAACAAATAAATGTGGCTTATCTTTTAGTTAAAATCCGTGGAAGAAATTCAGGATTTATAAAAATCTTCTTAGGAAAATTGTAAAATTGAACAAATGTTTAATTTTATTTTGAAATATTGACAATAAACGAAAAACATGAAACAATTTCTTTTTATTTGTATGAACTTGATTTTGACTGTAAAAAACACTTAAAATAAAGCACAATACAATCAATATTTAAAGCAATTGAATTTTTAACTTTTTAATGTACAGTCATGGACAAAAATCAACGTACCACCGACATTTCTCCTAAATCTCGTGTACCAATAATTTCCCAAAAAAAAAAAATAATGATGCAAATTCTCTTCTAATTTCGTTTTATTAATAAAAACAAAAAAAAAGCAAAAAAAGAGAAATGTAAAGAAAAATACACAAAAACAAAAATTTGGCAATGACAAAAATGTACATACAGCACCATATAACATGAGATACCCAATTTATAATAACGGAAAAGTTCCGTTTTGCCATTGGACGATTGTTATATGTATCAACAAAAGTACCACTTATAGTTTGAAGTGTAAAAAGTGCAGAAGTGTTATTGAAATGGGTCCAAGGAAAGAAATATCGCGCAATGTTAAAAATTTGGTTGAAAATTAAAAAAATGAATAAAAATCTTATAGTGAAATTTCAATTGCTGTAAGAGCACAAATATCTGTACATCCGCGCACTATACGAAGAACATTGAATAAAAACGGGTTTCACAGCAGAAGACCACGCAGAAAACCTCTCATATCAGAAAAAACCGGAAACTTCGCATACGTTTTGCGAAAAAGCATTTGGATAAGGACAAAGACTTTTTGAAAAGGGTGCTGTTTACCGACGAATCCAAATTTAATATATTTGACAGCAACGGAAAGCAAAACGTATGGAGAAAACCCAATACAGCCTTGAATCCAAAAAATGTTGTTTGCATTGTTAAGCACAGTGGTGGCAGCGTGATGGTTTGGGGTGTCGTAGCTGCTTCTGGAAAACTGGCTTTTATCAGTGGAAATATGGACCGGTTTCAATATAGGTAGATATTAGCAGCCAATTTGAAGCAATCGGTCGATATGTTAAACCTAAGATCAAGTTGGATATTCCAACAAGACAACGATCCAAAACATACAGCTTTAGTTGTCAAAGACTGTTTGCTTCATCATGATCCGAGGCAACTGCACACACCACCACAGAGTCCTGATTTAAATATAATTGAACATGTTTGGGACATTATTGAGTGAAATATTAGAATTCACAGCATCACAAGTGCCTCAATGCTAAAATAGAAGCTGCAAGAGGCGTGGCAAAGCATAACACCTCTGGAATTGGAAAATTTGGCGGAATCTATGTCCAGACGGTTGCAGGCCGTAATGGACGCAAACGGAGGGCCAAGCAAATACTAAAAATATTTGTAATAATAATATTTTATAGATATTTTGGTGGTTATTAACACTGTATGTACACTTTTGTCACTGATGTTATTTGTTTTTTTTTTGTTTATTTTTATTTTTATTTCACTTTTCACTTTTCTCTTTTTGTAAATTGTTTTTTGTTTTTTATTAATAAAAATGATTTTGAAGATAATCTGAATCATTAGTTTCATAGACAAAGTATTGGCACTAGAGATTTAGAAGAAATTTTGGGGGTATGTAGACTTTTGTCCATGACTGTATATTTTGAAAAAACTTTTTTATATATATGAATATGTATTTCATAAATATATTTTACTATTTTTTAAACATTGTTCATCATATTTAAGATAAAATTCATAAATATAAAGATATATGTTATCAGCTTACATTTTTATGAAACAATTTTATCAAATTTGTGAGGTGTAACATTGGACGAAAGTTTATGATGTTTTTTGTTTATTTTTGGAGAAACCGAATTATTTAGTTGTATTCCTGACACATTCAAAATAAATGTTTTTAACCGATATTGTGATGAAATTATCGGCTTTCTATCCGTGTGTGTGACAGAAAAAAAATTTTCTTGGTGATTTTTTAAATGCTTTATTTTGTTTGTTGTTGGATTTAAGAAAAAATTTACCTCATAGCCCTCCTTATTTCAAATCTTTTATCTTTTATTTAACCTTTTTCTTTTTAATAACTAATTTATTTTTATGAGCTTAAGTTTTTTTTTTCATTAAAATATTTATTTTTCAATATAATAGATTTTTATAAAAAAAAAACAAACCTTATGCTACAAAAAATAAATTAGTTATTAAAAATGTAGTTTATTAAAAAAGTGTGTTTATATTTGCTATTGGAGGATTTTCGAGGAATACTTTTTAATTTGTTTGGGATACAATGAGTATAAAACAAAACTATCTGGTAAACTTGATTATGGCATATCTTGTCAAATGTTTGTCAACAGTTAAAAATAGCTGATTAGATGATCTCTTATATTTTCTAAGTGTTTGCTAATAGAGTTGAGTAGTCGATACTTTACTCCGTACTTTTCAACTATTAACTTGATACTAAATTCTTTATACATACATCCATACAAAAACAGAGTTTTGTTTTCACAAGTGTTTTTTTTTTAAACCAAAGTACACTTATAAACTAAAAAATACAACACTGAAAGTATTGAGTATATACATTCAAGTATTGAGTACTTGAAACGGTGGAGGGTTTTATATTTCTCAATACCCAAATACTCAATACTTGTACAATTCTAATTGCCAATACTATAAAATTGTTTGCTCAATTTTTCATTAGTTAGTGTAAATAAAAAGTAATTGAAAAAGATTCAAAATTATAAATAAAATCTTAAAACTCTCTTTAGATTTATTTATAGATTTTTAATTAAATCTTACTTATTACACCACCCATCCGATTGTTTTGTTTTTAAATGTCAAAATAGAGTTTAAACAAAATAAACGTGATTTATTTATTAATGACCTTGAAAATAAAAATAATAAAAAAAAAAATACAACTTAAAATAAAAATAGTAATAACAATAAAAATGCGTAATAAACGACTTAAGTTAAAATATCTGTAGAAATAGTCAACAAGTTTGCTAAGTAATCGGAGAAATATTCATAAAGTTTGTGTTATGCCCGCTAATTTATCACAAAATAACCAGAGATTAGTGCTAAACAATTGTGATGGATGTTGAATTTGTATGGAGTTAACAATGATTAGTCTTAAGTTCTGCTTATTTTTTTGATAAGTTATCGATCCTTAGTAAAAAGGTTTTATTTTTGTTTGTTAATTAATAATAATAGTTAAATGAATTTATAATAACTTCTGGTCCTAATTAACAATTTTTTTTTTGTTGAAATAAGTAAACATTTTTGGCTTAATCTGACCAAATATAATATTACTTAAAAGTTGTTTTTAATGTAATTAAAAATACGTTTAATAGATTTTTATTTTAGTAAAGGGTGGTTAAATTTTTAGGGCCGATGTTGATTTTGAATAAAACACAAATTAATAATTATTTTAGTTTTCTTCGATCTTCTCTATTAATATAATATTCCTTATTGAGCCAAAGATCCCTTATTTATAAAAAATTTAATTATAAATAAAGATAAATAAATAAAGATTTATAATTAAATTTTTTATAAATAAAGGATCTTTGGCTCAATAAGGAATATTATATTAAAACACAAATTATTTAGGAAATTTTTGTCATTTCTTTTTATTATGATAACATGATATGGTTCAATTATGAATGGAACAAAATATCGGCCAAATAGCCGCCGCGACCTCGGCGGCACACCTCCATCCGATCGATGCCGTTGGGGCATATTTGAGGTTATATGCCGTTAATGTGCCGAATTTTCTCATTCTTTAGATCTTGAATTGTTGCTGGCTTATCGACGTACATCTTTTTTTTCAAATAATCCTAAAGAAAGAAGTCCAACGGTGTCAAATCACATGATCGTGGCGGCCAATTGACATCGCCACCACGTGAGATAACACGGCCATTGAATTTGTCGCCCAAAATAGCCATTGAATTGTTGAAACCACATATCGTCCAGGGTCATATCCTCAATCCCTGGCCACAGTAAGTTCGTTATCATCTCGCGACAGCGAACACCATTCACGGTAAATGCTTGGCCGTCCTCATGACACACTATCGCGAACAACAGCAATGTTTTCCGCAGAACGAACTGGGCGAGCATGTTTAGGTGTTTTCACAGACCCGGTTTGCTGAAATTTGCCCACAATTCTCCCGATTGTGGACACATTTGGTCGATTATGCTGACCAAAAAAAAAATCACGAAGTGCACGAAAGCATTTTGATTTGATTTTCATAATAAGCCTGAATAACTTTAACGCGGTTCTTGATTGTGTATCTTTCCTTGGCTCAAATTAAGTTAGTCTGCAATTGAGAAATGTCGAATGAAATGCAGAAAAAACTTGACGTTTAGGTGTGGTACACATTCAACATCGGCCCTTAAAATTTAACTACCCTTTATATTGTTTGAACTTTAATAAACATACAGTAAGCTCTCGATAATTAGAATGATGATTGCAGAGCCCATTCGGTTTATCGCAAAATTCGGATTGCCGTGTAAAGTATTTAATTGAAATAATTTTACTTAAATAATGTAATAAAATAATATAGGAAATTAATAAAATATTATCTTTTTTATATCAAATTTGGATATTTATATTCGATCTGATTACGGCTGCCTAAGTTTTCGCCTCCACACAAAATAGTTTTATGTGTAAAGAAAATTATCAATAAATTTAACTCTGATTATGCATGAATTACAATCTTATTATTATTTATAATAAATCCAATTATAAAAAAATAAATTCCGCTTACTCTCGAATTCGACCGCCAAAAAAATACGTGTCCCTTATTTATTCCTCCTTTACCATATGTTCGAATTTCATTAAGATAGGAGAGAACCCATCGAGATACCTTCCCTTCGCTCTTTCAGAAAGGCAAACTATAATATTTCATAAAAGTACATTCTACTTGAGGGTCACTATCCATCTCAGTTTTGCTCAATTCTCTTCCGTTTTTTTTGTTTAATAGGAATTCTCAAGATTTCTCTTGATGTTGAAAAAAGTTCGTCTCATTGCAAAATTCGCAACATATTTTCATTTGTTTGATCGCGATGATACAAATAGAAATACTCTTTGATTATATTTACTTTCGTCACTGTTTTTCTAAAAATTTCAGAACATCTAAGAAATTCTAAATGTGTAACTTTAAAATAATGTATTCCAAGTTGGAAATGGAAATTAGGGTGATAGTGAGATTTTAAATATTGACATCCATATTTGTGGTAAAGGATTATTGATTCTCATTGAATTTAAGTGTTGTACTAGCTTGTTAAAAAATATTTTTTTATGTTTGTGAATTTCTCGTAAATTCTTTTTTAAACGTTGTTTATAAAAACCTCTAATTAAACTAATTTTAAATGTTTACAATAAAACATTCATTTTCTTTTTTATAAATAACATTTTTTTCTATAATAATAGTATTGTTTGTATTTACATATATACAGTTGCGTGTAATATTATAGCAGTGGAAAGCACAATTCTACGCAATTGCTTAATTCTTTCAAATAAATTGAATATAATCTACTACTATCCACCTCGGCCTAAGGATTCAGTCTATTTTCACATTATTTTAAAGTGTTAATAATTCGAATAAAATTTTCGCCTGTCTAGTGTTTCAAATCCCTGAATATTAAATCAAAGGGCCGTTCGAAATGTGTCTTAGCCAGACACAGAGATGACAGTGCAAGTAGCAAAAAGTTAAGTGTATTAGAAACTTGTATCTGTCGTATGAACATATGTTAAATTTCATTTAGATCTGGCAACTCAAGCGTGTATGTAGTAACAGCTGTTTTTATTTTAAAGTGGAAAAATTCGTGGTGTCATTAAATATTTACATAAAACAGGCTTAGCGGGACAAGAAATTCATAGTAAGGTGAATGTGTTAGGTGAAAGTTCTCCTCCATATTTAACAGTAAACAATTGGGTAGCTGAATATAAACGTGGTCGTACTAGCATTGAAGATAAATCACTAAGTGGACGTCTGAAAACTACAACTACAGCAGAAATCATAGCTAAAGTACATGATAAGGTAGTGCCATATGTATCTAAAATGATCGAGTCCATTTTATTTTGCATCAAGACTTAAGGATATAAAAGCTTTCTGCAAGATGGGTACCGCATTTGCTAACAGTTGATCAAAATAGCATTCGCGTAAGCAATATAAAGTAGATTTTAAGCGTTGTTTCATAACTATTTATGAAACATAGATTCATCGCTAAGCGCTATGGTGCATGTGTCGGCAGAGACAAAAGAACAAGCAGTTCAATCAGCTGGTTAAGTTTTTTTTAGTGATGTTTATTATAATCTATGTAAATACTCCCTTCGAAGAAGTATAAAAGGGGAGTAACAGTTTGGCTGAAAAGTTCGTAGGGTGACACATAGATGACGCTACTAGTATGAAATCCATAAGTTTGTTAGCCCTTATCTGCGAAATACACGTGTACAAATTTGACATCTTTCGGAGTTTGAGAGATATAGTATTTTGGGTGAAGCAGCTTTTGTAAGTTTTAAAACAATGAATAAAAAGGAATTTCGTGTGTTAATAAAGCATTGCTTTTTAGCGAAAAAAAAAACACTGTTGAGGCCAAGGCTTAGTTTGATAAACATTATTCGGACTCTGCACCAGGAAAATCAACCGTTGAGAAGTGGTTTGCTAAGTTTAAACGAGGCAAAATGAGCACCGAAGACGATGCACCCAGTGGACGCCCCAAAGAAGCTGTTACCGACGAAAACATCAAAAAAGTCCACAAAATAATTTTGAATGACCGTAAAGTGAAGTTGATCGATATATCTAAGACTCTAAAGATATCAAAGGAACGTGTTGGACATATCGTGCATTAATATTTGGTTATGCGTAAGCCCTGTGCAAAGTGGATGCCGCACGAGCTCACAACCAAAAACAACAACGGATTGACGATTCTGAGCTGTATTTGAACCTGTTTAATCGTAATAAACTTGAATTTATACGTCGATATTTGACAATGGATGAAACATGTCTCCATCATTTCACACCGGAGTCTAATCGATTGACAGCCGAGTGGACTGCACGTTAGGAACCAACTGCAAAGCGTGGAAAGACGCAACAGTCGGCTGGCAAGGTAATGGCATCAGTATTTCGGGATGTTCATGGTATGATATTCATCGACTTTTTTGAAAAAAGACTATTACATAGTGTTATTGGACGAAATCGCGGAAAAACGGCGCCATTTAAAGCAGAAGAAAGTGTTGTTTCATTAAGAGAATGCACCGCGTCACAAGTCTATGAAAACGATGGGAAAATTATATAAATTAGGCTTTAAATTGCCTCCGCATCCGCCGCATTGTAAAGATCTGGCTCGCTTTAAAGAAATTTAGCGCCTATGAAGAAATAATCGCCAAAACTGAGGCCTATTTTGAGGCTATAGACAAATCGTACTATACAAATTGTATCGAAAAATTGTATGACCGATATAATTCATTGTATCGCCCTTGAAGGCAACTAATTTTTTTTTTATTTACTCGCTTACTTACTTTTGTTCGCGATGTCCAAAAAGTAATCGCTGTTCGTAAGCGAAAGGGTAATGACCACCCATTACTTTGTGTTTTTTGTGAGAAGATAATGACCACTCATTACTTTTGGGACATTGCTAACAAAAATAATTAGGCGAGTACAGGTTGGTTGAAAAGTTCCTGCGCTCACCAAGAGATGGCACTGCTAGCTCCAAACTTTTTTTTCTCAAGTTGGTATAACTGTCCTGAGAACACATGCAAAGTTGCAAGTCATTCTGTCAATTCTTTCTTTGTTTACAATCCATTTGAAGTTGACGTGTCATTGGTTTTTTTTAATATGGAAACAATTGAATATCGTGCAGTCATTAGTTTCTTTGTTTTGAAGGGTTTAAAAGCAAAGGAAATTTATGAGCAATTGTTAGAAGTGTATAAGGAGTCCTAACCTTCAAAACGCACCGTTGAATTTTGGGCTGGTGAATTTAAACGTGGTCGTACCAGCCTTGAAGACGATCCATGCGAAGGACGACCAAAAACTGCAACCACAGCAGAATTCAATGAGCAGGTACATAATATGGTTAGTGAAGATCCAAGTTTGACTAAGCGTGAAATTGCTAATGCATCTCAGAGTACTCCATATTTTACATGAAGAATTACGTATGAAAAAACTGTTTGGAAAGCTAGTGCCGCACACATTAACAATTCAACAAAAACTGGATCGAAAACAAATTTCTCAGCGTAATTTGGAGCGTTTTAAGCCGAATAAAACCGACTTCTTGCGTCGTTTTATAACTATGAATGAGACTTGGATCTACCACCATGATCCTAAATTGAAACAAGAACGTTTACAGTGGACTGAGGCTGGTTGTTCAGCTCCAAAGCAGGTGAAGTCACAACGATCAGCAAAGAAGGTTATGGCATCAGTTTTTTGGGATGCAAAAGGAATTTTGTTGATTGATTATCTTCAGAAAGGTAAAACAATCAACTCTGAATATTTTTGCAGCCTTTTGGATCAGCTGTATGAAAAAATTCGTGAGAAAAGACCTGGTTTAAAGAAGAAAAAAATCATTCCGGAAAACCATATAAGGATGAGATAAAATTATTGGAAGATCATTTGAACAAGTGTATTGAGCTTCTAGGAGATTATATTGAATAAAAAAATATATTTCGTAACAAAAACAGTGTTCTTTCATTTCGAGCGCAGGAACTTGTAAAACCTGTAAAAGGCTGACAAGTAGTTGAAACCCTGTTTTTGCTGGGAACACATCCAACTTCGCTGGGAATACCAAACTGTTGATAGAAATGAGATTTTGATAAACTTTGTGTTTGCTGGCCTATTCAGATTTGTATACAAGTTGAACACATGCTTCATAAGATCCTGCAGAAGGTGGAGTGTCCCGTACTTATGTTAACCTCGTTCGCCATGACTCCCTGGTACGATCCGACTGCCAAAAATCTTACCACAGCTGCTTTCTGAATACTTGCCAGAATGGAACAATTTGGTAGCTGCGGTGCCAGATAAAATCAAATAAAGCTGAAAACCAATTTGCATTAAATCATTACATCAATTTAATTGTTGCTTACTTACAATGTTTCCTTTACATCCATATGATTTGATACATTCCTTTTAACACATTCATACCTTAACACATTTTTAACACATTCATACCTTAACTGTTTTCTTTTTAAAGCAATTACTGCTTAAATGTTTTTAAAAATTAAATAAAATCAAAAGAAATCAGCTGTTTTATCTTGATTTCGAAAATTAATATCACGCCGAAAAACTTGAAATCGGATGATTTGCAGGACAGCAACAAATCCGTGATTTGAAATCACCTCGTTTTCAGGACAGACCTGATAGAATTAAACCAAAAAGGGTAAGCTCTGACTACCAAAGGGGCAAAATATATAAAAGCGAAGCTTTTATGTTTAAACACCTTTTCATCAATACAACATACCAGCACACAACGGTGTTCTAAGAATGACACAAATCAACAAATTGAGGGCAAGAATTGTTTCACTTTATTCTTCTGAATTACGTCATTGTGACTTCTACTTTTTTCCATATCTAAAAAAAAAAATCATTGTTGGCAAGCGTTTTACCTCGCAGTTAACTCATCTCTGGGAAATACAAGTATGAATTTATTGTCAAAACTACGAAAACTATTGTAAAATAAATCACTTTTCCACTTTTCAAAATTACAAAACAAATTTTATACTTTTTTTTTTTGTAATTTTGACATTTTTTTGTGTATTGTTATGCATATTCTATTTCGCACTGCTATCTTAATGCACACAACTGTACATATCAAGTAGTGTTTGTACAAATAATAAATACTCGAATAATTTGTTATGTTATTGTTTTTATTTTATTGTTGCATACTAACAACTGTTTTTATAATTAAGTGGTAATTAGGCCGATTAGTAACAATTTAATATTTGTTGGAAAATAACTACAATGACTGATGATCGATCATAAATGGATAATTTGGTGTTTAAACGATCGTATTACTAATTACGTTTACTAACAAATAACAAAATTACAATATAGTATAAGTTGAATAATTGTGCACAAATATGGCAAAATGTCATTATTCACCATATGAATTTCATCTCAAAAGTATATGGTGAAAATTTTAGACAACTCGGATGAATAATAGAGAATACAATTATGTTTTGGGGATTTTATTTCTTGAATGGGGATAACAATTTTCATTTGTTGGATCCTGGGATTTGTTGGGGATGACAACACAATTTAACAGGATTTTTTGAGATAATATATTAACAATATTTTCTTCTCTTTTAATTTTTATTATTTTTTCAACCCTGTAGTATTTCAGAATTGGTGGTAACAGTGCAGAGTTATAAAATAAGCATATTTGTGAATATTCGATACTGCTCAATACTTTTAAGTATAAATTCAAAGCGGGGATATATTTTCATACTAAAAACAGCGTTACATTTTCATGTTTTTTAGACCAAATGACGCGTATAAAGAGGAAAATACAACTCTGGAAGTAGTGATCGAGTACCCAATGCCCAAATGATCATTACACTCAGAATATTACTGTTTGTAATTTAATAAAAAAGTTTTCTGTTCCATTTAAAAATAAAGGAACATACATTTATTTTTCAAAAAAATATCTATTTTAACTTTTTTATACATATGTTCGAAATAATTTACTATCATTTACCGATTTTTATTTTTTCCATTTGTTTGAAATTTAATCAAAATTTACCCACAAAACGGAAATTTTTAAATTATTTGTGTCCGTTACAGTTGTTTCTAATTTTAATTTTATTTGCTGTCTATTTAAAAAAAAAAATATTAAAAAAATTCCAGTTTGTTTTTTTTCTATAAATTGGTTGCTTATATACAAAATTATTTGAATTTAAACTACAAGAACTTTATAATCACACATACATACATAAACACTTTCACACAAAAAGTGTCTATAGCCATGCATACATACATTTTGTAAATTAAAAAAAAAATACAAAACAGAAACAGTTTCAAATAAATGATAAAATCATTTATTTTTTAAGGATTGGTAGGTAAAATTTTGACATTTATTTTAACTGATTATATCATTTGTTTCTTACGGATGTGTCAGTTGTTTAAACAATATTTAAAAATAAATAACAAAAGTCATTTGGTTTAAAAGAAAATTAAGTATTCCGGCTTTTAAATAAAATATCATTTCTTGTAAATGAAAATGCCTGTTATTTTAACTTACAAACTATTTTAAGTGTACTTTTCCAACCTTATAGCTGTGAATAGAATCAAGTTAGACAAATTTGTGTTATACAAATCGTGGGTTTATTATGGCAACCTCGTATCTTAAAAACTACTAAATTTCAAGAGAACAAAAAAAAAAAAGTTTTAAAATAAACTTGTGAAATTTTTTAAATTCATTATTAATTTTTAAGTTAAAAAAATTATTGCAAAAGTTCATGAGTTTATTATAAAACGGTTTTGGTCTCATCCAATTGTAGGTCCACAAACAAAAAAAATAATATTTTTTTACCGGATTTGGATTTGATACTTCTTATTAGCCATCAAAATTCAGTATCAGATACGAAAAAATATGTCCTGGCCGGCATTGGATTAAAATAATGCGTTTTCTTTATCTTAAATTTGTCATAAGTACAAATAAAATAAATTTAAATGTACAAATTATCGCTGCAAATGATTTACATTACAAAAATATGTTTTATTTTATATTAATTTAAGAAACATGGATTTTAGTAAAAAACATTTTGTGGACCAGAAAAAAACAATTTGGTAATTTTTGAAAATGAAAAATCAATATATGGGATTGAAGCTTTTAAAAAAAACTGACAACACTGATTCCTAATGTGAAGGCGGTAAGAACAGACATAAAGTTTATTTTTTATTCGGGAACATATCGAAAATTTTCAAAATTCGAAAAAATAAAATCAAAATCATAAACTCGCCAAGTTCTTCAAATAAGTAGCATACGCGAAACCGCGAATTTCGGAATTGGCAAAAATATGTGTTTGATGAAAATGAATAAGGAATATTATATGATAGTTGAAGAAAAAAATTTGAGAATTTTGAAGAAAGCAAGGGAAGACTTTTCGCCTTTAAGCCCCACTTTTCACTACGTCTCTGTCGAAATTCCATAATATACCTTATGCGTGATTTAAGCTTCAGGGAACGCATATTTTAAATTTTAGATTTCTAGCTAAAGCAGTCCGTCAAAGCGGAGTTTTGAATGTCAGTGAGTTAGTCAGTAACGTTATTTCTTTATATATAAAGATATAATGACCCATTTTTTTATTCTTTAAGTATAAAGAAATCGCAAGCGTCTGTTTTTAAAGCTGTTACTATACGAATGTGGAAACTCATTGAAACTTATCAAAATTAAATTTAACATGTGTTTATATGACAGATGGAAGTTTCAAATACAATTAACTTTTCGCTGTTTATACTGCCACCTCTGTGTCAGGCTAAGAACATTTCGAACGGCCTTCGTATAACAACCATTTGTCATTAAAATGTGTTAAATCAAAGATTTATGTATGTTTTGCTGATTTTGTTTTGCGCCACACTGTGTATTAATGACACCTAGTAGATATACATTAAAAAACATAAATACGTATTTTGTTTTTTTGAAAAAAAAAACTATAAAAAGTATGTCAATATTTTGTATAAATTACAATTTAGTTTTTCTTTTTTTTTGTCATTTAAAAAACACAAAAATACAATTAACTTAATGGAATTTTTTAAAAATCTCCTCATGTATCACTAAAAAACATATATGTACATATGACGGGTTTATATTGAAAGTGGTATAAGTCCTTTTGTCGGACACTTTTTTAGAGCTTCCAGGTTTTGTTCACATAGACCCGCGACTTCAAAAAACCGCAGCACTAAAATAGGCCGATATTGTTGGCATTCTTCAAAATTTCCATTTTAACACGAGCTGTACGTGCAGTTGCACCGTCCTGTTCGAAACACAAGTTATTCATTCCCAATGCATCTAATTCATGAAAACTCGTTAATCATAGCCCTTATCGATCAGCATCCAAAAAATTAGTCCCGATGACACCTCCGTCGTTAATTGCACATCATGTAGTGACTGAGTGGATGTAATGGCTCTTCGTGAATGATACGTGGATTCTAAGTGCGTCAGAAGTAAAATATTTTGCTTACGTATCCGTTCAGATGAAAATGGGCCTTAAGAATCATTGGCGAATTATTCTGAAAAAAATATGTAGTTAAGAATATTCCGCGTTCTTAAGGTGTACAGCGTTCCCCGGCTTGTCGTGTATTTTGTACAGCGTTGCCGCTTTTGGTTAACTTTTTTGGCAATCAAATATATAAATTGTTTTTCTGTGTTTTTAAATTTTATTGAATAGTTTTATAAGTGGTGGCAAAAAAACATTAAATAAATGCACAATGAATAAAAATGTGTGTGTACTGAATTCAAGAATATTTTTTAACTTCCTAAGAAACATTTTTACAGACTCTCCGACACATGCGGAATCATGAATCCGGATTGAGCGACACGTTTACGTCCGTAACACACGTATCCGTCAAAGCTTGTATGTAACGGAACATAACGTTTTGACTCCGTTTGCTGTAACTGTTTTCATGACGTCAAAACGGGCTTCGACGTTTTTCACCAGGCTTGATTCCGTAATAAACGGTGTTGTTTATTGCCTTTATAAAAACATAAATATATATCCAAATAATAAAAAAATAATTAAATAAAATAGATTTCTAAAATCGTACAACCCTTCTGTTAATTTTTAAATTGTATGAATGCAAACTAAGGTGCGAAACTAAAAAAATAAAACTTGATAATGGAAGGTAAATGCTTTCTTCGAATGTTTTCTTTGTGTTAGTTATTAATTTCTTTTGTTTAAATAAATCTACTCAAAATGAAAAAAAAAAAAAATAGGATAAATTTAGGTAAATATTCATTCTGAATACATTTACTAATACAGCATTTGTATTTTACACGACACAACGGTGCGTAAACGGTCCTTCAATGACAGCCTTTCAACTGACTCAACTCCGTTTTTTACACCACAAAACGGTACGTAAACCTTCCGTCTTTGCCGGGCTTTCAACGGATTCGAATCAGTTTCGATGTTCTTTAAAATCTGTTTTCTGGTCCGTATACGGATCCAGAAAACGGTATGTAACCGTAGTTGGATTCCGTTTAAGACGTACTGAAAACGGTACGCAAACGGAACGGTTTTTGTTGGGTTGTTTTAGGTTATTATTAAAAAAGACTGCAGTCAATGCAAATTGTGAATTCGTAGATTTATCATCTGAAAGCGACAATGAAAACAGAAAATTAAATTTTACACAAGTTTTTGCAATAAAATAATATTTCCAATACAAATTTAAATAATTAATATTTTAATATACAGCCCGGTATAACGAAATTTTATACTCGATATAACGAACAATTGGTTAAAAATATAGAAAAAGTTTAAGAAATAAAAAACTTAAATAAGAAAATAATTTCAGATTTGTTTGTTTCTCAACCTTCTAGTGTACCATTATTGCAGTCCTTTTTAAAATTTGTAGTAATCTCAAAAATTAAAAAATGCTAAAGGTGAAGTAAAATTCATACAAAAATGTCTTGCGATATACCGAATATTTCAGTATAACGAATGGGCCTGACGATATATCATTCGTTATACCGGTCTTCGACTGTATTTTAATAAAAACAAAAAACTTTAAATTTGGTTATTTTTTTTCTCATTTGGTTACTTTTTTTTTAAATTTTGGTTACAAAAAATTTTTGTTTGTGGCAACACTAAATTCTGTATCTATTTACTTTAAAAATATTATAACATAACTGACAGTGATATCTCACGATGGGGTAGTTTTTCCTGATAGGGTGATACATGTTGGATCATCTTTTATTTCATGTAAGAATCATTCTTAAGTATTACAGTCCGTTAGCCAATGCTGCTACTGCTTTTTAGCTCTAAGATTTATTGTAATTTTAATAAGAATAAATAAATAAATAAATTCTTTAGTATTAAATGGGCTTAATTTATTATAAAAATAGTTGTCGTAACTACCAGAATTCGATTGGCAACAAATTTGATGCCAACAATATTTCCTATATTACCAATCTCAATGGTCATTAGTTGAGAACTGATAACTGACAAATTCAAATTCATGCGGTTTTGTACAACAATATAATATGGATTCGTTTTCCAGAACACCCTGGATTTTATTGTAAGAAAATGTTAGTTACGAGATGTCAACATATGAATCTAGAAAATATATAGTAATTAATTTTTGACATTGAAATGCTACACATGCGGAATATTTTATTGATATTGTTTGTATTTTATATTTATATTGAGTTTTTAATATTATTCTTATTAAAATATAAATTTGGTTATTATTTCTGGCTGGAATAAATTTAAAATAAAATTATTTACATATTCATACAATGTCAATAAGAAAAAAAAAAACAAGTACAGAGAACAGAGAATTATATATGAGGCTTTCCATAGCAACTGCCCAGCTACAGGAAAAAGTATAAAAAGTGCCAATGTCAAACTTACAGTATTTATTGTCCTATATGACACGAATAAAAAAGAGAACTTTTTAATTTTTTTTTCCAAAAAGTGATTCATGAAAAGTTGGTGTATTTCGCTCTTATTTTTTAGTGTACTATTTATTGTAATTAAATGGAAATTTTGGAAATGGCTTAAAATATTGCCACACATTTGATACGGTGCGGGATCGTTTAATTCGATTATATTAAAGGAGTTCACAAGGTGTACTTAGTATTTTATTATATCGTAGCATTAAAAAAACTGATTGGCTCATATATTTATTTCAACTGTTCTTTAACTCCTATAAGGTTCGGTGCTTGTCCGCTTACACCAACGACTTTAAATATCCTCAGAAGAAGTCCAACTGGGGATATCTGGCTAAGCAGCACTAAGTCAACTGGCCCCATCATGTTGGAACCACATGCGCTCCAAATTCAGCTCGTCAACTTAAGAAAAATTCAGTCCGCACGGTTCTATAGCGGTCGCTCATCATCGTAGTAGCGTTTTCGTCAGCTCCTTCGAAATAAAGGTCCCATCACCTTTTTCAATGTAACTGCACACCATACGGTGACTTCGTAATGGTGATTCATGAATTATGCTAAGATCTTCCGTCCCCCAGAACTAAGAACTTTGCTTATTGACTTGGCCGCTGAAATAAAAATGAACCTTGTAGCTGATTATCAACTTTAATGAAAAATCATTCATTGCGAGTTATTGTTTTTGGTTATAAATTTCGCAAGTGTCTTTTTCACTAATGTGAAACTGACACACAATTATATTTGCAAAAATGGCAGCACTTTCCAATAATATGATATTTACAATTGACTATTTCTGAAATACAATTTACAATTTCTGCAATACAATTGACTATTTCTAAAATACAATTGACTATTTCTAAAATACAATTGACTATTTCTGAAATACAATTGACAATTTCTAAAATACAATTGACTGTTCTGAAATACAATTTTCAATTTCTGAAATACAATTGACTATTTCTGAAATACAATTTACAATTTCTGAAATACAATTGACTGTTTCTGAAACACAATTGACTATTTCTGAAATACAATTGACTGTTCTGAAATACAACTGACTATTTCTGAAATACAATTGACTATTTCTGAAATACTATTGACTATTTCCGAAATACAATTGACTATTTCTGAAACACAATTGACTATTTCTGAAATACAATTGACTGTTCTGAAATACAACTGACTATTCTGAAATAAAATTTACTATTTCTGAAATGCAATTGACTATTCTGAAATTCAATTGACTATTTCTGAAATACAGTTGACTATTCTGAAATACAATTGACTATTTCTGAAATACAGTTAACTATTCTGAAATGCAATTGACTATTTCTGAAATACATTTGACTATTTCTGAAATACAATTGACTATTCTGAAATACAATAGACTATTTCTGAAATTCAATTGACTATTTCTGAAATACATTTGACTATTTCTGAAACACAATTGACTATTCTGAAATACAATTGACTATTTCTGAAATTCAATTGACTATTATGAATTACAACTGACTATTTCTGAAATACAATTGACTATTTCTGAAACACAATTGACTATTCTGAAATACAATTGACTATTTCTGAAATACGATTGACTATTCTGAAATACAATTGACTATTTTTGAAATTCAATTGACTATTTATGAAATTCAATTGACTATTCTGAAATTCAACTAACCATTTCTGAAATACAATTAACTTTTCTGAAATACATTTGACTATTTCTGAAATACTATTGACTTTTCTGAAATACAATTGACTATTTCTGAAATACAATTGGAAAAAGTGTAGTTTTGAATTAAAAAAAAAATTTATATTTTTTCAAACTGTCCATTATAAACTTTTTGTATTTTTCGAACTCCATAAAATTTTTAAAAATAATATAGTACTAAATTTGTCAATATTTAACCACGCCTACTTTGTACACTTTTTGGAATAAATGAAAAAGTTGTTTTGTATCATAAAAATACTGAAAGTTTGACATTGGTGGACAGTTTTTATGAAAAGCCTCATATAAATATACGATAAGTTTATTAGCATTTAATTTATACAAAAAATTTCAGATATATAAATTATAATTAGCAATATGCTAATTTTCAGACATATGTTAGTTATGTAAATAATATGCTTAAAAAATTTAACAAATATTTTTCTCTATCATTGAAATTTCAATTGTTAGAAGTAGGCCAACCAAAAAAAAAGCTCAAAAACCAATCTTTAAAAAAGCTCGAAAAATTATAAAATAAGCAGTTAAACTAGAAAAATAATTCTTTAAATTTAATTATTTTCTTAATTAAAATATTTAAGAAAATTAATTTTATTTTTAATTTGCTTCTACTTGGGCAGTGAAGAAAAGTTTGAGTTTGGATGGGTTGGACAAGCATAGAGGCATAACCATAGCGCCTAGATTAAAAATTACTGCTAATACAATTTAAGGTAGAAGAATCAAAAAGTTTATTTCAACAAGAGTTAAATTTTAATTAAAAAAAAAAGTAAAAGTCAAATTTAAAAAGTTTTTTTTTTGGTCGTCTTTAAAAAATAAGTTTCATTTTCGAAGAAAAAAAGCTGAAATCATCAAAAACAAGCAAAATTATACAAAATAAATAGAAATAAATAGAAATAAGCTCTAACAAAAATAGCTTAAAGCTCTTATAATTTCAAGATCGTGACTTTTGTTTAATCTAAATTGTTCTATCTTTTGGTTGGCCTGGTAATACGTCTTAAAAATTCATAATCCAAATCATGATGATACGAGTATCTACTTCAAATACCTATAAATCTTTATAATAATACATTTTATTTTTGTATTCTTTTCGTTTTAGGTAAGTTAACAAAATGATCCCTTGTGAGACTTCAAATTTGTAAGTGTTTTTAAGAATATTTGTTATTTTGTCTGTATCTGTATTTAATTACAGATAGAGTAGTTAATGACTTCATTTTATAATAATGTTAACATTTTGTGGTTTTACGAGCCATAAATTTTTTTTAAATGGCAATAAAAACATTGACATTGTTCAAGGTTTTTTTTTTGTATAGATTTTGTAACACTGATTATTTAAAAGTTTAAAATCTATTACAAATATATATTTTTCGGCAATACATACATATATACAATTTTTGCATGTATAAGGTATTATTTGTCAATCGTACCAAACTTTTGCCTAAAATTGGTGTAGGTTTAAATTATTGGTTTTTACTTTAAAAATCATTTAAAAATATTAGTTTTACAATGCCGTGTGTCGTTTTTAGTTGGATTTATAATGGCGCATATACATATATATTTTGAAAGTAATCGCATATGCCTTCTTGAGGTTAAACAATAAGAATCTATAGTTTGGTTTTCAAATTTCAATAAAGCGACTCCAATAAAGTAAAAAATTTCTTAAAATTCAACTTTATGTTATTATTACACAATTGAGTGAATCCGATAATTTTAAAAGAAGTATTTTTCCATCATCTTGTATTCGCCATATTGAGATTAAAAACACGCGATTTTCATCTAAACATATGGAATATATATTTTTTAAACTTTTTTTAGGAAAGTTCCGATCTTTTTGAGAGACTAGATCGAGTGTTTGTTATTTTTACACACAGCAAAATTCGTTTAAGCAAAATTCGTTTAAGGCAAACTCGATTAATATGAACTGATTTTGAAGTCCCTATTTTTTGGCAAATTTTTATACCCTCCACCATATATGGTGAGGGTATATATCAGTTTGTCATTCCGTTTGTAACATCTCGAAATATAGGTCTAAGACCACATAAAGTATATATATTCGTGATCCTTATGCAATTTTAAGTCGATTTAGCGATGTCCGTATGTCTGTCTGTTGAAATGGCGATCACGACGCGAAGACGCAAGCGGGGGTGCTTATTTTTATCTGGATTGTTGGAATTGAAAATTTTTATAAAATAAGCAATTTAATCCAAGAACATAAACTTACCAAGAACATTAATTTACCATATAATAACTCGGCATTTCTCGCACCAGAATAATGAGAATTTTGCATAAAGATCTCGGTCCAATTGACTCAGCAATTGGAGACTTTTTCTTGCTATGCGAATAATCCAGAAACTATGAACACCCTTAAGGCTAATATTGCTCGATAGAAACAGAAACTGTCCACAAAGTCTTGGAAAATTAGACTGGCATGAGTGAAATCCTGTTCCATAAATAATGGGAAATATGTTATTTCTATTGGGAGTATTTTTTGGCAAATTTTGGTGTTTATTGTAAAACAATGGCACAATCAATATACATTTATTCAAAGTATTGACCAACGTTAACTACACTTAGAAAAAAAGTTAGTAAAAAAATTTTCAATTTCAATTTATTCAGATCTTTATCATTTTACATTTCAGTTCTAATATAATTTATGTACATTGTAAAGAGTTCAAGACTTTGCCTTTTTCTACTTAATAATAAATTATTAGTTACTAAATTAATGGTTATTTATATTAACAGTGTTATCGGAGGGAAAAATTTACAAGACCTATTTAACTTTTTATTAAAAAAAACCTAACCTACTTAACTACCTACAATGATGCCAGCTCATTAATATGGGTACAATCAGAATTGGAACATCTAATGTTAAAATTTTGGGACAACCTTTCGATCTTAACTTTAACTAATTCTACACCTGCAAGAGCATGCAGACGCTCTGTAGAGAAGAACCATGGCAAATTGTATATTAGTTTTAATAACTTGTTTTGCAAGACTTGCAATTTTTTTTATATGACACTTTGCACTTGTGGACCAGACAGGAGCTGCATAAAATATGACAGCATGAAATATAGCCTTTAAGATCAATTTCTTGTTATCAATGCTGAGTTTTGAATTTTGATTTATAAACGGATACAATATACGAGTTAGTATGTTTACTTTATTTGTTATATATGCTACATGGCTCTGAAACTTCATCTTGGGATCAAGAACAACGCCTAAACATTTAACTTATTTTTTCCATTGAATTAGATTGTTATTGAAATGTATGTTTTGTTGTGGTAAAAAACATGGTTTACGTTTTCTGGAAAAATAGATTGATTGTGTTTTCTCATGGTTAAGCATTATTTTCCACTTATTGAAATATGGTTGGATTTCAGCTAGAGCTCTTTGGAGATTGGCTATAACGTCAACTGCCATAATCTCAGAGCTAAGTATCGCCGTGTCATCTGCAAAAATAGACATAGTACAATAGTCTAATTGTGGAAAATCAGCCGTGTACAAATTGTATAAAATAGGTGATAAACAGGAACCTTGAGGGCACCCTGCTGTATTAGAAAAAAGGTTAGAACAAGAGGAACCAATATGAACTTTATATGTTCGACAGGAGAGGAAGTTGTAAATTATTTTAGCAAGCGGTATAGGGAAGTTATAATTTAACAGTTTAAAAATTAAGCCCTTATGCCACACTGAGTCAAAGGCAGCTTTAACGTCTAGTAAGACCATTCCAGTCGATTTATGGTCATTGAAATTCCTATTAACCAAGTTTCTTATTCTGATCAGTGGATTGTGTAGTATTGTGTTCCCTACGAAAACCAAACTGTTGTGAAGGAAGGATACTGTTGCTTTCGATAAAATCTTCTACTTTGCATTTTATGACCTTTTCAAGAATTTTGCTTACGGATGACAACAAGCTGATAGGACGATATGATAGCGGACTACTCGAATCTTTACCCGGCTTTTTGATTGGAATAATTTTAGACTCTTTAAACTCTAAGGGAAAATAGCATAATTTTAGACAAGCATTTATAAGCACTGTTAAGTAATTAATCCCCTTACGAGGGAGAGCTTTTAGACATATGTTGTTGATGCCATCTATTCCTGGTGATTTTCTGTTTGTAAAAAAAATTTTTAAACGGTTTTCAATCCCACTTTACTATTTTGGTACTGATTTTTACTAAAAAAAAAATTTTATTTAGCAAATCTTATTGCTATTTACATTTTACAAATTACGGAATTTTTACAGAATATTTACAAATTTTTGTTGCTAATTTCAGAAATAATTTTACAAATTTTTGAAAACCGATTTGCTAAAATTAGCAAAAAAAATGCACTAATTTCAAAAAAGTGGATATTGAAGGAAATGTTATTTCTAATTAAAACTTACACCTACAAACTTAAATTGCTTTACATAGATTAAAAAAAGGGATCGGAAGTGAATATACCGACTCATGTCTAAAAATAGGACATTACCCTTTTTTAGTTCTAAAAATTGTTTTTAGTAAAATTCGACCTTAAAAGTAAAAAATAAAAAAATTTTGATGCTCGATAAAAAAAAAATAAATTTAAAATTTTGTACTTATATTAATAATATTTATTAAATTTTTTTTTGCTGATTTTAGCAAACATATTTTAAATTCCACTTTTAAAAAGTTTACTAAAATTTAGCAGCGGCTACTAATTTCATTGTACTTCATGTGTTGCAAATATTAGCAAAAAAAAAAAAAAAAATACCGCTGGACTCAAATTAGCAGAATTTCCCGTAATAACAGCAACATTTTTTGAAATTACAGACTTTTTTTGGTGAGTGTATGACCTTTTTTCATCTTTCTGCTAATTTTTTGAGGTCATGAACGAATCAAGCCAATTCAGGATAACCTGTTCTGAAGTGCAGCGTATTTCAGTGGGAGCGTTCTCTATCGAACTGCCGGTCGGACGGGGCAAGGTCTGGACTATAAGGTGCAAAGGCAAAACTTTCTAACCAGTCTTTAACCGGTTTTGCAATATGTGGCAGAGCGTTGTCATGGTGGAATATTACGGTTTTATGTGTGTCGCACATTCCAGGCATTTTTAGGCCAATACTCGCTTCAAACAAGTTTATTGTGTTCGGAACAGCTCTCCTGTGGTCGTATGACCTGATTTCAGCAGCTCATAGTAGATGGGACCTTTCTGATCCCTCCAAATACAGAGCATTATTTGTAACAATATTCGAAAAATCAATTATTTAAGTCTGTAGCATACCCTGCATTTTAACAAGGTGACTGCAGTAAAAATATTCTGAAAATCAGATGCTGTTTAAAAATCGCTCCATGGATTAGGTATGATACCAATTTGGAAAATAAACAATGCTAAATCATTTAAACACTACTAATAAACAACGATAGGTTTAAAATTATATTTTAAATTCAGAACAGAAACAAACAAATTAGTGTTCCAAAAATAATTGTACTCATAAAAACGAAAATAAGAATGCAATTTGGTGTTTAATTTATTGAAATTAAAATTTAACATTTATATTATGGTATTAAAATAATTATTTTTTAGCAGCAACATTTTTCTTTGTTTTAAAATTCTTTGTATCGCACATTTTCAAACCAAAAAAAAAAAAAAAAAATATTTATAAAGAAATTGATCATTAGGGTGGCAATTGCAATTTTAAAACATGTGTGTACACTTTAATTAATTTCTGTTGAAATTTAATCAACTTATAGTAGGAAACTGTACTACTACTATAAGTTGGGTAAATTTACTCTGTGTGCGTATGAAAAAAAAGTACACACATTATGCGTAAGTTGATGAACACAAAATAGGTAAAATTACATTAAAAGTGCGTAAAATTTCAATGAAATTTTAAAATTAAAGAGTAAATTCACCAAAATTGTGCGTAAACATAAATTGCGGAAAATCCTACAAAAATGTTCATTTTTTGTACCATGATATTGAAAATTAAAAAAAATTTTGTTTTGTAATAAAAAACAATAAATTTATTGTTTAGTAATTCTAAATAATTGATAAATTTAAAAACCTAATATAGCTATTAGGTTTGAAAATTTTATCGATTTTTTTTCAATTTCAAAAGGTTATAGGTGTTTTTACTACTATAAGTTAGTATATTTACAATCTTTGTGCGTAAAATTTTTATTTCCCATGTAAAAATCGAAATATATATGAACATACATGATCATACATGGGCTTGTATATGATCATACATGGGCATACATGGTCATATACGTCCATACATGATCTCATGTATGACCATATATCTTTGGATCCGAAATTTGAGGGTATATGGTGATATACGTTCATATATTATCATACATGCTCATATATTATTCATGTATGCTCGTATATAATCATATACGTCCATATACCCTCAAATTTCGGATCCGAAGATATATGATCATATATGAGATCATGTATGGTCATATATTGAACAATGTATGGACGTATATGACCATGTATGCCCATGTATGATCATGTATGCTCATATATATTTCGATTTTTGGATGGGTTAACAAAACAATACTTATTTTTGGATTAATGTGTTTAATTGTAAATACACAGTATCTAAAAATACTTCGTGTGTGTATTATTGTATATAAAAGTGTGCACAAAAAAGTTTTACACATTTGGTGTTTAAATTCGCTAAATAAATTTTTTAGAGTGTACAACAGGAATATGAAAACATTTTTTAAATCGTTCAAATTGTTTTTGAGATATCTCAAAAATTTCGCTGAAAATCGAGATATTTGTTAAATGAACAAAAAATCACGATGTTTTGAAAATTCTTTGACCAGTTTAATTTTTTTTTTAATTTTTATTCAGCATAACAAAGAAACGGTTTGTCACAAAACATAGTTAAACATTTTTTTTAATTTGTTACAAAATTCCGAAACCTTGATTCTGAAGGTGCACGGCTTACGACACAACTATATTTAGCGAAGTTGAGTTAGGGTAAAGATCGATACAAAAAATGAACAATTAAAATAAAACAAATTAAAATCAAAATTAAAGAAATTAAAAAAAAATGCAATTTTGCTAATCTCAATTAATTCATGCAAGTCAAATATGGGGGACTTGCGATTTGGGGCAAACTCAACTTAACTTTTGTTGACATTTGGAACAAAGCTTAAGTTACTTTAGAAAAATGTAGTTGACTATCCAATTTGTCTCAAATTTTCACCATATCAATTTTAATGCAAGTGGTTGAATATTTTGATTAAGTTTAAAAGGTGAATTTTCAGTGTCACCCTATTGGTAATACAATAATTGTTTTTGCAAATCACTTTAATCGACATTAAGATTATTTTTGGTAAAAATTTGGCCAAAAATTGCCAACAACAATTTTTTGATTTAAAAACTTAAATTTTCTTGCAAATTTTCTTAATTTTCAACGCTATAAATTCTCTCTGCATAAAATTATTCATACTTCTGACAAAGCAATTATATAAAATATAAAAATAAATTTCAAATGATTGACGTTTCAAATAGCCATCTTATGGAGTGCATGACGTGGGGAATAAAATTCAAATGTTTATTTAAATATATAAAAAATATATAAAACCTCAATTTAAGGGGATTTTTTTCTATAATACATTTAATATATAATACAGTCAAGGAAAAAAGTCTACATACACCCTTTGATTTATGGGTTTTACAGACTTTGCGAAGAATATAGAAAAAATGTTTATACAAATATTTAAAGCATTAATAAATAAGTTTATTTATAAAATAAAAAAGTAATTAATTTTTATAAGAAAACAATAATAACAAAAACATGAAAAATTCATAGGAAAAAGTGTACATACAGCCACAAATAATTAATATTATTCGAAAATTTTGCAAATAAAAAGAAAAGATTTTAACTTTTAATATTTGGCCAGACCACCTTGGGCATAATTACTGCTTGAAGACGACAGGTATTGATGTTACCAAATTCTCTGTAATATCGGGTAAATTCAGCTGCCGTGGGGCATAGTAAAGAAGCCAGTCTCGAACTACGTGTGTAGTATGCTTAGGGTCGTTATCTTGTTGGAAAATCCATTGGATTTCCTAGACCCAAACTATTAACAGATGCCATTCGATTTTCTTCCAATATGTTTTTATATTGATAGCGGTCCATATTACCTTTGACAAAAACCAAACGACCCACTCCAGATGACGCAATGGCGCCCCAAACCATAACGTTGCCGCCATCATGTTTAACTGTAGGTATAATATTCTTTAGGTCAAGTGCAGTGTTTGGTTTTCTCCAAACTTTGGATCGGCCATCACTTTCGAAAATGTTGTACTTACTTTCGTCGGTAAATATAACACGCTTTCAAAAATCCATACCCTTGTCCAGATGTGCTTTAGCAAACTCAAGTTTATGATTCATCGCTGAAATTAAAACGTGGAGTAACAATTATATTGGAACATTTTTCGATGTGTTCCGCCAATTTTGGAACACTTATTTCCGGATGCTGGTTGACTACTTTAATAGTACTGCTAACATCGAGTCTCAAAAGCTTTTTGGGTCTACCAGATCGTGGCTTATTTTCGGTACTATTAGTCCTATCACAATTTCTAATGATCGTCTGCACAGTAGCACGACTTAATTTATCGATCGGAGATTTACTATCATATTTCTAACTGAAATATGAATCTCTTTCCGATTTTCCATTTTCAAGCATCAAAGTTTAAATAATATCTTCTTTAGTTATCACTTTGTCAATGTAAACGACTGTAAAGCTTGTAAATTTAATCAATTGACAAAGTTAACGGTTATTCCTTTTTCTTTGTTTTTAATTTTCAATTTGATGTTAGGAGCTTGCACGCTATATGTTATTATGTTTTTTCCTGATGTTTTCTATCTTATATTATTTTCATATCTTTTTTTTATAGCCTTAAACATTGCTATAAAATCTTTTTAAATTATCGCTACTAATTCTCTAAAACTTCAAAATTGTAGGGTGTATGTAGACTTTTTAGCTTGACTGTACATTTAATATATAATTAACTATTTAGATCTATAATTATTTTACTTTTTATAATGTGAGTATTTACAGAGAAATCGATAAATTGGTACAGTTAATAAAATTCACAGCAAACTCACCTGAGGGGATCAGAGTTTGCATGGTTTGATCTAAAAGAATTTAATAGATATAGGACAGAAGTTGCATGTACGACGACAGGGAACATTGAAAGTAACGTTGCTAATCAGGAAATCAGACCAAATACACAATTTATTAAGTTTAATAGAAACCAGACATTTATCATAGTTGTACGGCTTTTTAACGTTGGCAGCTTAACAAGGGCAAGACGATTAGTATACGAAGGAAGTTTAAGCAGACTCCATAGCAGACCGCGAAGACAAAACAATAAAAACTGCTTCTGTACAAATTCAATGCTTTCGGTATGGACTTTTTATAGAGGATCCAATTAGATCGATCCATACTCCAACAAATAGGGACCTTAAGTTCTGTCTTGGAATACAAATGATATACATATCGCACCCAAAATACAAAACACTAACAATACGAAATTTTCCAAAATTTACTTTTTTCATAAATTAGAATAATTCACAATACTCATATCTAACTACTTAATCGGTTAACTCTCGGTTTGTCTGTTTTTATGTTAATTGCTCAAGAACATATGATTACCTTTGTCTCTCACAAAGGATGTTAATGTGAATTTTGTTGCTATTACTGTAAAAAGTGGTGTATTATTTTGCATTGTGCTTTTTTAATTGAAAAAAAGTGAGTTCAATTCACTGTTTTTTTTTTGTTATGGGCCTTTTTTTGGTAAAAAATATTTGTGATTGTCGTAAGGATCATAACTAGAAACGAAATTTCGCGATTCACGTGCGCGAGCGGTAAAAAAATTGGTGCGTTAGTCGATTTTTTGTCGTGATTTTTCGTAATTATTGCTTTTATTCGTTTTATATTTTTTTTTAACCGTGAGCAATTTTTAGAGCGTGAGTAAAAATTGAAATTATTCACGTGATAAAATTAAAAAAAAGTTTAGCAAAGGAACAATTTTATTTTTAAATGTTACAATAATTTTTACCGGCACAGTTTTTCGCTTCTTCTGAAAACGTCAGAATTTTGAGTTGTGACTTTTTTGTATTTAGGGTGTGATATTCATAATTGAAACCTACCAACTCAAAACTGATGTCATAAACTTTGCTTTTCATAAAAAGAAGATTTAATATACATTTTCATTTCTTTCTATATGCAATGATTTACATTTCAACGATGTTTATAAAAATACAAATACTGACAACATACGTCAGTTATTCGTTGATGAGGTTCTGCAACAGATACTTTATTCTGCTTCAGAAAATATAAAAAATGTAATATTTTCAATACGTATTCTTATTTACCTCATTTATAATAAATCCCAGCAAAAAAAAAAAACAAAGCAGTTTTGAAGGAGACACAAAACTTTGGCTCGTGCAAAATATGCAAAATGGGACATTTTGTAAAATTAAACTTTCCTACGTTAGTAAAAATTTCCGAGTCTCAGAGCCATTACAGGAAAGTGTGAAGCTTTCACGCAAATATGGCAACACTCTGTTTTAAGTTTTACACCGTATTTTTTTATTTAAACAAATTATAAATTAGTTTTAAATAATTTCTAAATCAATTTCATTTTCCCATACAATTTTTGAAACCCAAAATTACTAGTAGTTCTGAAACCAGTTCTCAGCCACGCATGTAAAATAAGATCTGATCAGACCTGCTAAGATTTAATTAGATGAAATTAAATCTAATTAGATGTGATTGAATATAATTAGAATTGGTGCCAGATTTGGTCAAGTGATACACTTGAAGCTCAGCTTTGATCAGATCTAGTGCCAGATATTTTTTATATATAAAGAGATCTGGAAAATTTTTATAATTTTTATGATCAGATATGAAAAGATATGGCACATAAGATCATATCTTATGCCATATGTGGTACCAGATTTTAGCCAATTAGGAACAAAAATAAAAATGTATCTGAAAACAAAAGTAAATGTGCTTTTTTTATTTTCTTATTTTTTTTTGCTGAATATGATTAGATATTATATATTCTTTACCGATTTGCCTAGGTTTGATTATATCTAATTAGATCTCAAATTTGTCACCTAGTGTAAATAGATCTAATGAGATCTGTTTTAATCTAATCTCTTTTTTAAACGGGGAGTCACATTTTAACTGTTTGTTAACTTTGGTGTCTTTAAGCAGCGCCTTTTAGCGGTAAAGGCACATGCTGCTGATGTCACAAGTGTATTAAAAGAAATGGTTTTTAAAATACGAGGTTGCTGCAGTAAACCTCATTCGTTCGTTGAAATGGCGAACAAGAAACCGGCATGGCTCGTTTTTACCCAGATTGTTCATTATCCTCCCGAGAAATTTGGTGTTGCAATAGAGCATAATCAATCCGGCGGAAAAAAAGTTATGAACGAAAATTCAATTTCATATTAGCGCCTGGTGAATAAAACATTTTGTCATGGTGAATAATATTTTATATACACCTCATATTTTTCCGCTCAAATTTTTTTTACCTCAAATATTCACCTCAATTTTTTTTTTAGGAAAAATATTATTTGCACATTCAAAAACATTTCCGCCACTAAAAGTTTTTAAAATTCGTCAACGTTGTTTATTTACTATGTTTTTTGTTTGTTTTTCTTTTATCAAAAACAAGTGTATTAAAAGAAATGGTTTTTAAAATACGAGGTTGCTGCAGTAAACCTCATGATTCTTATGTAGTTCTATGCAGTAGTATCCGTCTGTCTGTTCGTTGAAATGGCGAACAAGAAACCGGCATGGCTCGTTTTTACCCAGATTGTTCATTATCCTCCCGAGAAATTTGGTGTTGCAAGAGAGCACAATCAATCCGACGGAAAAAAGTTATGAACGAAAATTCAATTTTATATTAGCGCCTGGTGAATAAAACATTTTGTCATGGTGAATAATATTTTTTTTTCACCTCAAATTTTCATCTAAATTTTTTTTTGGAAAAATATTATTTGCACATTCAAAAACATTTCCGCCACAAAAAGTTTTTAAAATTCGTCAACGTTGTTTATTTACTATGTTTTTTTTGTTTTTCTTTTATCAAAAAAAATTTATTATGTAACGAATTTAAAATTATAAAAATTGTCAGTATTACCAATCCTTTTAGAAACAAGACATTAACAGTTTTTTAATTAGCTTTTATAAAAAATACTTATAATTTAAAATTTAAAAAAGGGATACAAAATTATAATTTTTTGCCTTAAATATTTATATCTTTCTCTCTTTAGAAATTTCTAGAATCTTTGTTAAAAAATCTTCTAGTTTTTGGGGCATGCAATTTATCAGAAAAATTACTTTAAGTGTGTTAAAAAAATTGCAAAAGACAAAATGTTTTTAATGTCTAAACATTCGGCTTATAATTGGAATCAGGAAAAGAGATTTTTTTATCCTAAAAAGTAATATATTAATTATTTATATTATGATCACCGACAGAAGCACTGGGCCCACCCTTTGCCGTTCGTATTTTTTTTTTGTTGTCTAGGAAATTACAGATGTATTAAAAGTTATACAAAAAATGTTAACATATATTTCTTTTTGTTTTTATGAGTTTATTTTTACAAAATTGTTCTAGGCTATTAAAAATATTATTTGGACCAGCAACAGAATTTGTTGTATAAATTAATTTTAATTGAAATTTTCAATTATCTTTATAATCATATCAATTAAAATTTTAATCAAAAATCTTCAATATTTTCAATTAAAGTTTTAATTATATCAATTATAACTTTAATTCAAGTTTTGACCAAAAATCAATTAAAATTTTCATCAAATCCAGCATCAAATCAATCAAAATTTTGATAAAATTTTTGGTTGGAATTCCAATTTCAAATCAATTAAAGTTTTAATCAAATATTCAATATTTTTTTTTTATGAAATATACATATGTTTGTGTGTAATTCATTAACGCATGAAAATTTCTAAATACTTTGTACCAAATTTGTTGACGTTCTAATAGCACCACAAACTTTATCCACACCTCAAAAACCAACTTTTTCATAACTGGTGTATGCATATCCTCAGTGTTGCCAAAAAATGTTTTGTTCTTATGTTCCCAATTTCAAAGTTGAAATTGTCAAATAATTAAATATTCCTTTTTTTTTCTAAAATGATTTTTCGAAGATTTTGTTTGCTAAAAAATTAAAAATAAATATTCTAGATGATGTCATCATAAAAGAATTCAAATTTTAACTAATTAAAATTTTAGAATTTTTTTCAATTTTAAAATAGACCTTTATAAACAAGATTCCTTCAACGAATAGATTTGCAAAATTCTGTTCATTGCTTGAATAATTTTCTATTTTATTCAATTAATATCAAGTTTAGAGAATCAATTTGATTTTTGATGATTCTTTTTCTAAAATAAATCAAATTGATTAAATTTTAACAAATCACATAACCAATAATCGTTGCTGAACAGACTCAAACAACAAATTATTCAATCGACTCAAACTTGAATCGTTAATATAAAGTGATTATAATTTATTTATAGATTCAATTCATTCATGATATGAAATTAAATGAATTATCAAGCTCTGCATTTAAACCGATACGTCATTCATTTAACAGAAAAAAGCTTTCGATTATTGATCTGAAGAATCTATAAAAATTTGAATTTTTTTTATCAATAAATTTCAATTTTGAAGCCAAATTCCCTTACAACAATGTGTATACATTCTGATGCATACACACACTCCATATACTATGTTGTAAAGGGTTTTCCAATAAGGACTTGACAACTTTTATAAAAATAAAACGCAAACCATTTGAGATATTTCCAAAACTTTATGATCGACTATGTTTCAAAATCAAAACATTTATGACTTCGTTCATATGGCCACCGCGGGCACGTCGGCAGCGGTCGATTCGTTCGACCCCATTTACGATGACTCGGTCAAACCTTTCGGCCGTAACGGCCGCTATTTCGGGTTCAATGTTTACTCCGAGTTCTTCCAACGTCGTCGGCTTGTTGGCATAGACCAATGATTTGACGTAGCCGCAAAGAAAAAAGTCTAGGAGTGTTAAATCTCACGAACGAGGCGGCCAATTGACTGGTGCATTTCTTGAGATAACACGCTCACCAAACTTACTCCTCAATAAATCGATTGTAACGTGTGCTGTGTGGCCTGTTGAAACCATATATCGTCCAAGTCCATGTTTTCCAATTGGGACCAAAAATAATCGGTAATCATGGCCTGATAACGATCGTTATTGTCGACGAAAAAATATGGCTCAATGACGCCGCCGCACCAAACAGTTATTTTTTGTGGATGAAGTGGTGATTCATAAAGCACATTTGGATTTTCACCAAACCACTAACGCATATTTTGCTTTTCGACGAACTCATTGAGCCAAAAATGAGCTTCGTCACTGAAGCAGATTTTTCTCTTAAAGTTGCGGTCACCGACTCCGAATTTCGGTAGTACATTTTTAAAATTTGCATACGTTGTTCATTCGTGTTCTTTACCATGATAAAAAAGTTAAGTTTACTGAAAAAAGGAATGTAACAGTTAGATGATCGGTGAAATAGTGCGTTCACAAATTACATTCAAAGTTGTCAAGTACCTATTGGAAAACCCTTTATTTGTAAATTTAAACAATGAGTGCAGTTCTCTTTCTTAAAAAATGAAGTTATGACGCTTGTATTAATATGCGTAATATTAACCATATTTTTAATCATCTTTTTTTTTTTTTTTTGGTTTAGGGATTTGAGATGCAATTTTGCATTTTAAATAACATATAATTGATTAAACCTTTAATTGAAAATGAACAAAAATAAAAAAAAAAATTAAATAAAATTTTTTTTTGGCAATATTGGACAATGATAATAATTATTGCATTGTTTATGAAAATCAATGCATTTCCACAAAAAAATCACAGTCTATAACCTGAGGAGTCTTTGCTGTTCTTTTTTAGCTCAATGCCTGGTTCGGTCGCTTTTATTTTGCACATCCTCTGATCTGAAGTGTTCCTGACGGACAGTTTTACCTATGTGTACAATTTAATTAATTTTATTTCTCCAACTTTTTCTTATGCATCTTCAGATTTTTCATTTAAAACTGATTAACTATAATTTTTACTGGGTTAATACGTTCAAGTTCTTACACAAATCAATAATATTTAAACGATTGTGTGTTAAAAAAAAATAAAATCATTTTTCAATTTTCTTTAAACTGCATCATAAATAAACTGTTATGATAACAATTTACAATAGGTTTTGTTGTGATTCAACCATAAAAACTTTCCAAGAATCCTGTGTTATTCGACACATGCAAGAAGATACAATGGAAAATATCTAGGACAAATACTTTTCTGTAAAAATTTATAGATTTATAAAAACAAATTAAATTTTAAGAAAAATAAACATGTATGTTACTATAAATGCAAATAAATAAGAAATATTATTATCTTTTGTATTGAGAAAACATTTCTTGTAATTGTTTAGTTTAGAAATCTAATTTGATAAATTTGGAAATTGAAATATTAAAATTTGTTTTAAATATGTCCAAAAACCATTTAAGATTACTCATACGTAGAAAGCATCAATACACATTCGAGATAATTGTCTATAACTTTGGAATGCATGAAGGGATTTTATTAAAATATTTTCCTAAATAAGAGTTTTATGTGAAAAATTAAAAAAAAAGTTAATAGAATTAAATATGTATTTACACCCCTTGATAATCTTTTTTTTAAATCATTAAAAATTTAATTAAAATATTATTTGAGTTTTTTTATGTTCAAATTAATATTTACATAGGAAACGAGCATTAATTTGTTGTCATTAGTACGAACATGTTATTAACTTTTATTGACAAATTATTTTCTAATTTATAAAAAAAGTACGTTATTTTTATTAATTGATTATTATAGACTCCGCTATAGTGGGAGGTAAATTAATTTTGTTATTTCATATGTGAAACACTGTGCTACACAAGAAATATGCAGGCGTTCTCATGTTGTAATTCTGTTTTGTTGGAGTCTATAGAGTACGAAAATACTTACAGTTTTTCTCGATCACTTCGTTAAATTTTTTTTTTAATCAGTAAATGTAGTGAAATAATGGTATTCCCAAAGTTACAAGTTCAATAAGTTTGCTGTTTTTAAACGGATTTTCAAAAATGTTTTTTTGTTTTAAAAATATGAGCTTAACTTTTCAAACAAAACTTGTTTTTGATCGCCGTCAGTATCTCGCTTTAGTGACCAACAATAGTTGCAAAGCATACACGCAAAGAAAAAACATGGTTGGGGCAATCATATTCGAAGAGCATCATATATTTTTGGGTTTATGGTTGTGCCAATCATAGTCGTACTATAATATGGTTATCATATTATGATAATAAAATAACCATATTTTTACCATAATATAGTCCCTACAGTTTTATTATGATTCAAAAATTACTACATTATGGTCCTAAATAAACATGTTATATTGAATTTATCATAATATTATCGCACTTAATCATATTATGCTCAAAATATTATCATATCATAACTATATTATGATTCATGGATTATCATTATATGATCCATAATCGAAGAAAATTTCTTAAAGAAAAAGTTCTTAGAAACTGTGAAAAAAACTCTTTAAATTTAAGAATATTTCCTTTAGAAATGGTTTTGCTAAAAAAAATTGATAATAAGGACTTTTTGAAGAAAAAATGTTAAGGAAAAAATCATAACTTCTAAGAACTTTTCTTTCAAAAAAACTTTGATTCTGTGGACTTTTTTTAAGAAAAATACTTAAAACTTTTTTTAAATTCTAATGACTTTTTTAATAAAAAAATTTTAGATATTTTTAAGATTTTTTTAAAAAGTTTTTATAAATTTTTCTTTAGAATCTAATAATATTTCTACTAGACAAAGTCCTTAGAATCTAAGTATTTTCTTCAGAATCTATGAATTTTTCTTTCAAAGAAAGGATATGAATTGATTAGTGTAAATAATATTATATGTATAAAGAATTTTCGAAAAAACCCCTTTAAAAAAATCTTCTTAATGGGTCAATTGATGAAATGTTTTAATGACATGTGAAAGGTATTTTCTACCCATCTAATATTTGTCCAGTTTTAGTAAACAATATACATATGATTGTTTTTTTAAAAGACATTTTGTAGTAAAAACAAACTGACTGAACTGATTCAATTTTGGTTTTTATGAAAACAAGACAATATTACGACTGTAAATGTTAAAGTCATGTTTTATTTAATGTCTAATTATTTATTGATTGCTGCCAGCATTTTATCGTTGCTTAATTATCATATTTATTTCATTGTCAGACTTTTTGTTACCACAGTATGGTTACAGCCAATCATAATATAAAATAGAAGGTGACAATCATAATATAGTAAAATATTTACTAAATAATGATGGTAGCGACCATGCTGATGGTTAGAAAAACAATAACTTGGTTGTGACAACCATACCCGATTGCAGCAAGCACAATATAGTAGCAGTGATCATATTACAACCTTGTTTTTTCTCTGCGTGTACTGATTTTACTTTTTCCAACATAGCGCTATTAAATTCTTAAAATTTTCTAGTGAAATCGCTCACCTTTTTTATCACTCATTTGGCCTAAATTTGATGGGAACATATTCAAGTTAGCATGCAGATGGTGCAATTTAATCGACATTCTGCAACCCAAACGGAAAGACCAACTTTAACTTTTATTGGTAATCTAGGACCGAACTACAAGATCCCTCATAAAGAAAATTCCGTTTAAATGTTTTATTTTAATAAATAAAAAATAATTTCGATAGAAAAATTGCGATCACGAATGCCGTAATTCGATTTCAGGTAGGGATAGTTTATGAATAGAAAAAGCTGAACAGTAACATGCAAAATGTTCTGTTGATTCGCCTTCTTCCAGACATGACACACGCAATGTATCATTGACAATATCGACCACTGGTGTTATGTGGCGTAATCAGGCCAGTAAGCCTACGGCAGTCAGCTCTATTTAAACTGAATAGGTATCGTGCCACATTCCCATTAGGTTTGCCTAGAAAACACTTCGCAGCACCGTAGTGACCAGTCCTATCTGACCACCTCCGAATGAAAACAGATTTTATATATGAGTCAATCCGACGTACTAACCATGAACTTACGGTTCCGAATTCATAAGAGTCAAAATCGATTCATGACTCGGTACTCACAGAAGATATACCCTGTTTCTCATATTAACCTAGTTTAGCCTGCACTCCTGAGCATTCTTGGATGAAGTCATTTGCATCCCCACCAAAAGTGAGGACCTCGGTATGAACCCATACAAAATACAGCTGCTGCAAGAACTGAAGCCAAGTGTCGTGCTGCAACGTCATTTGTTTGGTGAATGGGCCTTGGGAAAGATTGATGAAGATCCATTTTTCTATCGAAAAATTATTTTTAGCGATGAAGCTCACAGAATTGTTGAATTTGGTGCAAAGAGCTACCAGAGGCTGTTCCAAGAACTGCTAATGCACTTTGAAAGATGCACTGTTTGGTGCGATTTGTTTGCCGGCGTCATGTTTGGCCATACTTTTTCGAGAACGATGAAAATTGCAACGTTACAGTGAATGCAGCAAGGAAGAATTGGACTTGGTTGACATGTGGTTTCAACAAGACGGTTCCACATGGCACACGGCAAGTAATACCATAAACTTATTGAGAGGCGAGTTTGATGAGCAATTAATCTGTTGTTTTGAAACAGTTATTGTCCGCCAAATCATGCGATGTGACCTTACTAGACTATATTGTCTGGGGATACGTGAAGTCTTTCGTGCACAGGGACAAGTCAGCCATAATTTCAGCCCTGGAAGACAACATTAGAGCTGCTATTGGTGAGATACCGACCGAAATGCTGAAAGAAGTATGCCAAAATTGGAGCTCACGGATGGACCACCTACGGCGTAGCCGCGGGCAACCCCAAAATAAATATTTAATTCACTTTTGCAAATGGTCTGTTTTTTTTTTAATTTTCAAAATCCAAACGGTAAAAAAATCACCCTTTAATAAATTTGTTATGTTTAAAAATCTATTTGTGTTATAAAGTCCTTAGTTTGTCAATACTGGTACGCGTATAGGTAAACACTTTTTACTTTGCATGCCATTTCTATATCAAAGTAATTAGGACCTTAATAAGAAAAGTTACTGTTCACCAGGTGAAGGATGATCTAATCTTTTATTTGGTCATATTTTTCCTAACATGGGGTATTTTATTTTTTGCTTTTTTTATGATAAAAAAAATACATTTTGCCCAAAGCCAACCAAAAGATCATTGAACTATAATTTTGTATCCCACAACCAAGAACTTATTCTAAAACTCCAGATTAAGCTGTCCCTTGAACAAAGAAGTTTTGATTTTAATGGTAACATTTGGTGTCATGCACACATTTTATCTAACATTTGCTCCCAGTATTAGTGGTACGATTTGTGCATTTTTTTTATAAATTTTTATTTGAAAAATCGCATAAATTTGCGCACATCACCGTAAAACTTGTTTTAAATTTCATAAATATTTACCGAAGAAGTCCGTATTTGACGGTACTGAAACGGATGCACCAAAACGTAGTCAAAACGTATTGTTTTCGAAAATTGAAATATGCGGTCCGTTAATGTTCCGTTAACGTACAAGTTTTGACGGGAAAGTATTTACGGTCTGTAAACGTGCAGTAGAAGCTGGAATTATCACAACAACCAATACGTCCGTTAATATTCCGTTTTCGTACAAGCTTAATCGGATGTGTATTTTCGGACTGTAAACGTACGGTAGAAGCTGGATTCACGAATCCGTATGTGTCGGAGAGTCCGTAAAAATGTTTCTTGAGAAGTTTTCAATGTCAAATATATAGTATAAATATTATCGATATCAGAAGAAAGAGCATGAAAGAATTATTTTTTTTCCCGACGACAATTGAGTCACATCCAATACAACGTTTTACTAATCTATATTTAAAAACGCATATCTCAGCCATTTTTCGTATTTTACTCAATTTCTAATAGAGGGGACACCTTACTGTGTATATGTACAAATAATATAAATACAGATTGTTTAGAAAATATTTATAAAAGTAGTCTTAAAAAATTATAAGAAAACAAAGCAAAAATGAAAATTCAGAATATTTTTTTGATATTCTTAACAAAAAGGTCACAACTTTAGGTGGACAGAGCAAAAAACCATGCATTTGTATATAGAATTGTCACATTTAGCTTATGCATATTTTTGACACGGTTTGCACAACTGTAGCTGCCTCTATTTCTTTTAGTTACACTAACATAGGACGCACTATTCTAAATATACATTCAAAAAAATATATCAGTTAGTTTTGCAGATTTTGCACTAAATCATTTGTTTCAGTGAGTTTTCATTATTAGTCAGTGTAAAAATTTCTTCAAATACAATCTTTACGAACATGAACATTACCATTATACATTTTGCCCATATTTTTTTTTACCTTCTTCAAATATGAGGAGACGACGTTCTTTTCCATTAAAATGCAATTTACTGCACATCATTGTTTACGTATACAGATGTTATTAAGAAGAAAAAAAAAAAAGGAACTTAAAAAAATAAATAAAGGCGAAATCAAGAGAAATAATCTAGAATAAACTTTTATGTGTATGTATTCTTGGTAAATATACAAATCAGAGCCATGAAGGAATTAATACTTGGAAATATTTTTAAAATTTAAAAATGAGCGCCCCGATAGATTAGTTGATAGCGAGCTATCTAATCAGTGCGGGGGTCATGGGTTCAATTCCCACCAGAGGCTTTGGTCTGTTTTTGCTACAACGAGCTCGGTTAGGGTATTAGGATATAATTTGCAATTATATGACTAATATAAATAAAATAAATAAAATTGAAAAATAATTCAAGTTATTCATGCAGAAAATAATAGGTGATTTTTAAATAGCTTCGGATTTGATTTAAAAAAACAAAACACATAAAATTTAGAAAAATGTATGAAATCTTTTTTTGAGTCGATGGAACGGTTTATATAACTTAATGTTAAAAGATGATTTAATGTGAATGTTGATCGCAGCTGCGCCTTAAATGGTTCATATGCTGGGTCCAGTTTTAGCATACTCTCTCCAACATATCGGCCGGTATCTCCGGAATATAGACATGAGCCTTAATATAGCCCAAAAAAAAAAAATAATCTAAAGGCGTTAAATCGAACGATTATAGGCGGCCAATTGACCGGCCCCAAACGTGAAATAAACTATTCATCGGCATGTGGCACCATCTTGTTGAAACCACATGTCAGCGAAGTCCAGATCTTTCATTTTGGGCAAACAAAAGTTTGTAATCATCGCACGGTAGCGCTTACCATTCATAGTAACGTTCCTGCCTTCGCCATCTTTGAAAAAGTACGGTCCAATGATGCCACCGGCCCATAATCCACACCAAACAGTGCATGTTTCGGGATGCATTGACAGTTCTTGCAATGCTTCTGGCTGCTCTTCACACCCAATACGGTAATTTTGTTTGTTCACGCACGTTCCCATTCAACCAGAAATGAGAAATGGCCATAAAATGGAAGAAGTGCACGATGCACTTTCTTTACCGAGTATGAATTTTTATAATAAAATTCAATATTCTGCAAGCGTTGTTTTAATTAATATTGCTTAAAGTTGAAAAATAATTTAACCTTTTTATAAAGAAATTTTAATTGCTATAAAATTTCGCCTTGAATTGATCGAATTGTCCGAATAAAATTGTGATTTTCATTCAGTGATATAAATTTTCCAAAAAGAATTTAGAATTTAATTTCAATTTGTTTAAATTCCAATTAATATATAGATTTTTTTATTTGAAATTGATAAAAATTTCTCCAGAAATTTTGTATTTTCTAGTTTCTACTTTAAATTAAAACTTATTAATTTAAATCATAAATAAAAAAAATCAAATTCAATATAAGTCAAAAATCTCAATGCTGGTTTAAAATTTTTTTAATTTGATATAAAAATGTCAAATGGCAATTAATATTTTCATAAATAAAAATAAAAAAAACTACAATTCACATTGTGATTTTTAATTGGAAATAAACCCTGCACAAAATAATTGGAAATAAACCCTGGAAAAATTATCTTATTTTGAGGAAAAATTCAAATGAAAACGGCTCCAAAGACACTTTCTACCAATATTTAATACAATTTTAAAATTTTTCCAAACATTTTTCAGATATTTTTGAAAAATTTAATTTTTTGATATTTTCGAAAATCAAAAATTTTCTCAAAAAATTCTGAAAAAATTTGAGAGTGTTCTTTGACTAATTTTAAGACATTTTTTCTGAAATTTTTTTTTTTTTTTTTTTTTGTTTATAGTTTTTGAGAAAACGATAGATTAAGATTTTTATAAAAATTTTTTATTCTCGCCGCCATTTTGAAAAAAGCGTCGATGAAATTTTCTGAAAAAAATTCCTCTTTATGTTCGAGTGCCATGATCACCTCTGAAAAAGTTGATACCTTTGCGATATCATTGTAAAAAAAATGTTAAAAAAATTTTTTTTCGAAAATTTTCACGTTTTTCACGATTTAATTGGCCATATTTTCTCGGTGTCTAATCGAAATTTTCAGCTCAGATTCTGAAAGAGCATAAAATTTCGTGTAGGAATAGAGATATTGCATTATTTTTTTGGTCCGATAACATAATAAATAAACACGTTGAAAAGTTAGTAAAAATTTTGATCACCCCGGCGTTAATAGGTTAAGATCGAACTTTTACTTAAAAAATTTAAATTATAGAAAAATTTTACTATTGAGAACTAAATTTTTATTAGAAAATATTTTCCTAGTTTAAAAAAAGTTCATTAGATAATATTTTTTTACTAAAAACTAGGACTTAATTAGTTCATATATCATCTTAAATTTTACTGTTAGTTAGGAAATATTTCCCTGGTGTTAAGAAAAAATTTATTTTATTTAAGTTCATTTGATAATTTTTTTTACCAAAAACTAGGACTTAACTCCTTGAAAATAAGAAAATATTTTCTAACATCAAGTTAAAAAATCGCTTCTTTTAAGTAAAAATTATCATTAAATTTGATAAAAACTTTCTAATAAATATGAAACTGTTTATATGGTTAAGTAATATTTTTTATCATATATTTTAAAGTACTTTACACTCATTGTGTAAGTATTTCCTATTTTCGGAGGACTTCCGCTGTGTGAGGACACTGTCCTTAACAAGCAGTTTGCTATACATTTTTGAGTTTTAATTATAGTAAACTCATCTATTTAAAATATAAATTAAATTTCATTAGCAAAAAGGTAAAAAATTAAAAAAATGTACTACAGGATATCATAAAACGTAATAAATTGTAACAAAGTCAGATTCTTTTTATAGTTAATTAACGGTTCTGCTTAAGAGAATTACAAAAAGGGGCAACCTATGTGACACACGTCATCTATGTCTAAGGAACACTGGGGGTCCTTTGTCTTCTCAAACTTACTAATTTAAGGAAATTGTGGCAAAAATACAAAATATCAGAGTTACATTTCTTGTTATTATTGAAAAATGTTATAAGTTTATTTTATGCCATTTTTAGCTTAAGCTTTAATTAATATTTACAAATTTTAACTTTTTTTATTATAAGGTGAAAAAAAAGTTTTAGTGCCTTCGATAAATATAAAGTCAATTATTACATAAAAGCGCAAATTCATAATTTTGTACCATTTGCTAATAAAGTTTGTAAATATATTTTAGCTATTTTAAGATTAGTATTAAAGACTGTTAAGATTAGAAGTGGGCACGTGAGCCATTTTTAACTCACTCTCACGCACGATCACAAACCAAAAATTACAATCATGCACAATAACTTTTTTTTAATAGTTGCTTTATTTTGTTTCCTTTAATAATATTTTTTCATGAAAATTACAATAGGAAAATTAACTAGTTTGTTTGTAATTGTTTGTTTGTTTTTTTTTTTTTTGGAAAAGAATTTAAACGTTTTCCACAAAAAAAAAATGTTTTATTAAAATTTTTAAAATTTACTGAACTAAGTTGCATGAAAATTTTAGAAATAGTTCATCAGTTTTAAAACCAAATAAATTTTTATTATTGCATGGGAACAAATTTATTACATTTTGTTTTTTATTGCCTAAACTAATTTTTAGAAAACAATTCTTAAAAATTAGAAAGTGGTAGACTGACTTATAAACTGAATTTGAAAATGGTTTTCTAAAATTTAGTTTATTTTTCTACTTGCGAACAAAAATTGAGCACACATTAAGTTCAAGTACTTTCTCATTTAAAGTTAGACACATTTTTTGAACTAAATGGGAGTGAATTATATCCTATTTTTTATTTTTTTTAACTAACCTTAGTTTTATTATATTTTGGCATATAATTTTCCTAAAAGTAAGATGTTTTTCTTAAAAATTGATAAATTTTTATTTAATATAATTGTTTTTTTTTTCCTAAAATCAAGAAATATTACTTAAAAAAGGTGTATATTAACTATTTCGTTTTTACCCAAAAATAGGAATTTTCATTAATTTTAAGAAAATTTTTCTAAGTTTTAATCAAAGTTTACTAAAATTGAGGAAAATTTTTAAACTATTTTAAAGGAAATTATAGATTAATTCTTAGTTCATGGTTTTTTTTGAGAGTTTAAGTTTAATATTTAAGACTGTTTAGAGATGGGCACGTGAGCGATTTGTAACTCACGCTCGATCACAAACCTTAAATTAAAATCATGCACCATATTTTTTTTTTTATGGATGCTTTAATTTTTTTTCTGAAACAATATTTTTTTCTTTAAAATTAGAAAAATTAACCGGAAAATATTGTGAGGATAAGCGCTGTTTTGTTTTGTTTTTTTTTTTTGAAAAAATATTGAAAATAAGTCAAACGTTTTCCCACAAAAACTAAATTTTTCCTCGATTTAGGAAAAATGTACTCAAGTTTTTTTTTTATTTATGTGAAGAAATTTTTAAGAAAATAATCATGTATCTACGATTACTATTATTTCCCAAAAAATAAAAAAACTTTTAATTAAAAAAAAAATAATATTTTATGAAAATTTTTAAAATTTATGTGAACTAAGTTCTATAAAAATCTTCCCTAGAAATAGATCATCAGTTTCTTAAATCAAATAAATTTTTATTATTACATAGGAACATTTTTTTTACGTTTTGTTTTTAATCGCATGAACTAATTTTTTAGAAAACAATTTTTAAAAAATAGAAAGTGGTATACTTAAAAACTGAATTTAGTTTAGTTTTTTTTTAAGTTTAGTATGTAAATTTCTTAAAACTAAAATTTTTTTCTTAAAAATTGATAAATTTTTATTTAATATACTTGTTTTTTTTTTCTCCTAAAATCAAGAATAATTTCTAAGCAAGTTGTAAACTATTTCTAAGTATATGAACTATTTCGATTTTACCCAAAGTTCGATTGAGGAAAATTTCCATTTAAACAGTTCATTTTAATGGAAATTTTGGTCTAATTTTTAGTTCATGGATTTTTTCGAGTGTAAAATAAGCTTTTTTTGTTTGCAGTTATTCATTTAGGTTGTTTTTAGCTTTCAAGTATTATATGTCAAGTTATTGGGGGCTCTCGTCTGAAAATTTTACGGCCCGTGTTCGAATCCTGACATGACCAAAATTTACAAATGAATTTTTTTTTTGCGAAATTTTATTTTTAGACCTGCTAATTTTTAGTTTAGACAACGTTGGATAGTTTGCTTCCTTAGTACTTTTCTGGCCGGCTCTTTTGTCTAATGATGTTATCATTTTGGAGTTTGGGAAATTACTTTTTGCCAGCAATTCTACCACCTGCTAAAGTGCCTTGCCAGCGCTCTCCCGTTTGTATTTTTCTGGCTGGTCAGTCGCAAATTTGATAAAGCCCTTTGAATAATAGTTGGAAAAATCACTTTAAACTTTTCAAAAGCTGTTGTAAGTTTTTTAAAACATGTATTGGCAAAGCACTTGTTGCAAACGTTCACAAAGTGTTTCAAATAAATGCTTTTCCAAATTCTTTGTGTTTGTTACCATTCAACGCTTTGCCAATACTTTGTTTTTTTTTTTTTGTAAAATCAGCAGTTTCTACCTGGATGTAGACCTTATTTTGAAGACTTTCGACAAATAGTGAACAAATTCTTTTGTTAATTAATTTCATATAATTTTTGTTTATTTACAATGAACTTTCAAACTAAGTAAAGCAAATAAACTTGCTTGGCTGATGCTTGCCCCCACAGAACCCGAAGTTTTAGAAAATCTAAGTAACTTTTTTTAACTGAATTCTGTTACAAATTGGCTAATAAATATTATTCCATAAACTTTTAACTTTATCGTAGACAAAAATAATAAATTATTATTATGCTACATATTTTTTAATTTTGTAAAAATTCCATTTAATCTATTACAAATTGAGCGAAAATAGGATGTAATAGGCTATTTGTAATTGAATCTAATTAATATAAAAAATCATTCAATTAATAAATTCATTATGGCCAAATTTTTATTTTTTGTAATCGAATCTTATGAATTCCCACACAATAAATTTGGCAAATTCTTTTATTTTAAAAATATAACATTAAATTTTTAATGATTTCTTCATAATTTTACATAAATATTTCAAAGCTCTGATGAACATATTCAAGTACCAGCAAAATAACTTTCAAAATAACTCCTACCAACTATGTATGTGAAATGCCAAGAATTTTTTTCTCCATTTTGTTTTTTTTTATCTTGGCACACATTTTTGGATAAACATCAGCATAAAATAATGAAATTCTTTTAATGACTATGTGTAAGAAGAAAATAACAAAAATAAAAACTATGGTTACATTTATCCTACACCCACGCACATACACACACACACATAAATATAGATACTTATATGCCTTAAGGTAGGCTACAAAAAACGAAAAGAGATATAAATGTGTTTTGTGCTGAGTGAAATATTTTAAGACGACAGACAATATTATATGTTTGGTGCAAATTTTATATAAAAACTTTTTAACTATAATGCCACTTAACATATGGATTATAATTATACTTTTTTATAAATTGTGTATATCGTTCATGTGGGACACTGTTTCCTAATGTTAGTGGCATAAAATCAAATTAAATTTAAAGCTGACCAATTTCTTACTTAAAGAAAACTTTAGTTATTGATGTTCATAAGTTGATAATCTTAACTGAGAGTTAAATTGGAATCTGCGTAATGTAAGCCAAACGATATCTGTATCATTCTAAATACATTTGGCATCCTAATCTCAAGTTATGTCAAAAAAAATTATCTAAACCCTTTCGGGACTACCGGGACAATACATCCCACTACGGTACATGTAAGCGTGCATATGTTGATAATGTATTTCACAACATCGATAAAATTGAGATAATTTAGAAAACTTATTGAAATCTCATGTCCCGCAGAAAATGCTTATTGAAATCTTACGTCCTACGAAATATGTTTATTGGAATTATGTGCCAGGACAAAAGGATGATTACAGGTATTCTGAGAATGCAGAACATACGTTTTTCAGCCATAACTTTTAGAATATCTAATCGGTTTTAAAAATAAAATTCCGCTACGAAAGGGTTAAAAGTCGTTTTTGGTAATATCAAGAACATCAGACTTTTTAGTCAAATTAACTAATTATTTATAGCGATTTTCTTAAATATTCATTCCATTCGTGGAAATAGTGTAATTTAAATTAAAATGCAATAACATTTTTGTATTTACAAATTGCAATGAGAAAATGTTATTTCGTGTTTTATTGGCAATGAGAAAATGTTATTTGGTGTTTTATTTAAAATTGCAATTATAAGCCAATGAATAAGCGGAATACAACTTTGGATTTAATTCTCGTATTCGATTAAATACTTATCATACTTTAAATTTATAATGAAAACTAGCAGGCAAATTCCGCTATGTTGTTAGCATATTAACAATGCTGCCCGGGATTGTTAGATCATAAACACACACGCAAGGCAACATATATTTTTTTATATCATAGTACACATATTTTAAATTTAGACTTTCCTCTTTTTGCCCCTTTCTGTAGGAATTTTTTAAAGGTATCGTCTGAGCGGATATTTACGCTGGAGAAGGAACATACATACCAAATTCCAACTTCCTAGTTACAGCGGTTTTGGTGAGAATATTCCCCTTTCATCCTTCTCGCCGTAGGATTTTTTAAAAATCCCGTCTCAAATGTCTACGCGCGAGGGAAACCCTTACACAAAATTTAAACTTTCTACTTACAGTTCCAGGCCGCACCCCTTAGGAATTTTTAAAAAACCATCTGAGCGGTGATGTCTATGTCGGAGAAGGAACCTACAAATTTCAACTTCCTAGTTCCAGCGGTTATGGCAGGCCATGAATGGGGAGAGCTTCCCCTCATTTGTCCCTATCAAAGGATTTTTCAAAAGTCCCATCTTAGCTGATGTCTACACCGGAGGAGGAACCTTCATACTAAATTTTAACTTCTTAGCTTCAGCAGTCTGGGCAGGCCGAAAAGGGGAAGACTTTGCGCCCTTTGAACCCCAATTTTTACCACGGGCCTGGTGAACATTTTAAAATATATCTTATCACTAAGTTATTCCATACTCCAGGGAGCGCAAATTTTAAATTTATACTTTCTAGCCAAAGGAGTATGGACAGGCCGTCAAAGGTTAGTTTTCTCCATTTTGCCCCTCCCCGTAGGATTGTTATAACAAAAATAAAACACATAGAATTTCCCCGGACAAATTTTCCCCTTTGCTTTATAAAAATGAGGGGTACCTAAATTCTACATATAGAGAATTTAGTTGGACGAGTTTTAATTATTTAATAATTCCAATTTATGTCGTTACAAACAGAAATATCGTTGGCTGTAATCGAACCATTCATTGGGCAAAAAATTCAGTTGCCACAATGAATCTCTAGTCCGGAATATTTATTCATACCGATATGTGAACTTCTTAAATGCTATAAAGCGTGAAATAAAAAAATGCACACTGAAAGTATGAATTCTAGTAAATTCAAAAATTGATTTTCGATGGGCCCTTATTAAATTTTTCATTTCTTAAGAGTTGAAAAAGGGAACTTTTTGAAATTTGAAAACATTGCAAGGAAAGTTTCTTTCATTTAATGAAATTATATATATTTTTTATTTTATAAAGAAAGCGTCAACTTTTCTATTAAGAAATAAAAAAAAAAAAAAATACGAATTAGGGCTTTTTTACATTAAGCCATCGATATACTTATGACTTTTCGAACTTCCCTCGTAGTGATATGATTTTAATGGTAAAAAGGTGGTTTACTGACTTTCACCCCACCCAAACAATGGAAAAAATTCACGATATGGTGTTGGCCGATTGAAGATTGAATGTGAAATAGATTGTGGAAGACATAGACATCTTACATGGCTCAGTCGTTTCAATTTAGAACGATCACTTGGGTATGAGAAAGCTTTCAGCCGCGTTTGCTCACAATCGACCACCAACGGAATCGTATGACAGCTTAGTTTCCATGGCAAAAATCCATGAAGTACACTCACAATATTATTTCGTTAAAAATAATCTAAAATCCATATTAAATTAATCGAAAATACAATCATAAAGAGGACTACTGATTTTTCATTATATTCAGCCCATTTTGTTGTTTATTTTCAATCATTGTTTAATAATCGACATAAGCAGTAAAAGCAATCGAAAGTAGTTTAAAATAACCACCAATTTTTAACTGACAAAAAGTAGAAAAAAACGATTTTTGTGGTTTGTTTTTTAAATTGAACATTTTTTTATTTGTATGTAATTTTACAAAATACAACACACACAGATGTAACATATATATTTTTATTTTCTGTGTGTATCTATATTTGAATAATTTGTTGTAATTTTTATTGAAATAATTTTGTATATAAACAAACTATTTTGGTAAAAAAACAATAAAGAATTATATGAATTTATATTTTGAAAAACAGTAAACATTAAATTTTACATTTAACAGAAAATGTCAACTCCTACTGAATGTCTGTAAATTTTTATAGTTTGTTTTTTGAATGACTGATTCAAATAGTTAAAAAATATATTTCTAGGAATATCAATTGATTCTTAATTTAAAAACAAACTCTACGTATAACTTTTTAAATAAACTACAGTCGGTAATGGAAAATATATTGTGAGTGTAGACTACGAATTCGTCTTATTCGCCCCCAGTGACTATTTCATATTTCCAAAACTAAAGAAATGGATCGGTGGAACGAGATTTAGCTTCAACGATGAAATTATTGATCAAACATATGCCTATTTTATGGACCTCGAAAAATCCTATTTTTTGGAAGGCATACAAAAATTGGAGAAACGTTGGAGCTAAAAGAAGATTATTTTGAAGAATAATATTTTTTTTTGCAAAAAAAATGTGTTCCATTCAAAAAGTCACGGACTTAAACATGACATTTTCGAAAAATAGTTGAATATGTAAAATTTAATTAAAATGTTTAAAAAGATATTTACACATATTATAAAGTAAATACACCCATCTGCTATTTATTTTAAATATACACTAAGAAAACAGATTCGTGCTGACACAAATGGTTTGGTTGTGGTAACCGAATTTTTCGGTTGTGACAACAGAAACATGAGTAATTAGACTGTGACAACAGTATTTCAGTTGTCTCAATAACAATTCGCTAGTCACAATCAGTTCAGTTGCAGAGTATGTTTTCGACTGTATTTCGAACTGTTTAACTTAAAAGTAGCATTGAAAAATTGTTATGTACCTTTTTGTTTTTTAGATTATTTGTTTGTAAACTAGTGTTATGTATTGTTTTCAACAAAAATCCAATTTAAATTTGTGGTTGCGTTTATATGTTTTTTATATGAAAAACTTTGGTTTCGCTTTCTATTTCTATTAAATTTTTATAATTTTTTTTTGCCCGTGCATGTGTATGTTATGTCAATATTTAAATATGAAAAAAACTCGACTATGTTTGAAAAATATTAATTGAATATCCTTTGGCATTGTTTAAATAAACTTTTTTGTTCATGTATGTACTTTTAGTATTTATTAAAAATGCATGTTTAATATGGCATCTTTTCATTTAAATATTTATGTTAAAGAAATCAGAAATTGTCAGTACCCCTGCAAACCAGTGGGCATTAATGAAATTAAATATATTATTTATGGAGAGAACGGTTTATTTACTACCCATTTTAAGATTTGACTTATTTCTCGCGATCAAGTTGAATTTTTACCATTGGGATGTTTTTACCCCATTTACAGTCCTTCAAGAGAGCGAACTTCGGGCGATGCCGATGCTCGCACTATATTCTCCTTGAGACCTTCCAGAGACTGTGGCTTGCTAACATAAAAATCGGGCAATGTTGCTGGCCACAGCAAATTGTTAAACCAGCACGAAAACGCTGCCTCAAAATGTCCATTGTCGCACGTGCTGTGCCCTAAGGCTAATGTCATAGTGGTCGCTACAAGCAAAGCCAAGCTAGAAGCAATTAGATGCTACAAACTGTTACACAACCTGCTTAATAGCACATACACTTTTCTAGTTTCGCTTTCACTCTGCCATCTTTCGAGCGAGGACATAAAAAAAACACAAGCAGTGGTTTACATTGCGGCAACGAAAACTCGATATGGTTCTGTATCGCTTACCAGTCACAGTAACCGCATTACCCACAGCGTTCACGAAAAACTAAGGCGCAATGCCACCTCGCGCGTAAATGGCGCAACATGCAGTGACTGAGTGGATGTATTGGGTCTTCGTGAATGATACGTTGATTCTCAGTGCCCCTGAAGCGCAAATTTTGTTTGCTTACGAATCTGTTCAGATGAAAATCGACCTCGTCGACCATGATAAACTTGGACAGAAAATTGTCCATTGCAAAATAGTTGCGAGTATTTAGCGTTCAATGGCTTGTCGACTTGTATTCTGTATCTGTTTACTTCACAAATACTAAAAGAATACTGACAGTTGCCGTCATTTGCAAAAGTTATAGCATCTTCCAAAAGGGTGATACATTTTGTGTCAAAGGAAAATTTAAAATGAAAATTTAATGAAAATTTAAAATTTGTTTTATGGAAAAACACTACCTAATGCAGTAGAACGTAAAGCGATCACATAGAAACAAAGCACTCAGAATAAGAAATATTTTTTTTTGCAAAATAAAGTTGAAACAAACAAACAAACAGTTTTTAAATAGTTAGTTGCATCTGACTGTGCAAAAAAGCAAACCTAAATGAATATTTAAAAGTTATTAACAACTACTTTAAGTACTCAGAAACATCAGTATGCCATTACAATTTATATTGTGAATGTAATAGAGCAGGGTACGAGTAAGCGGTACTTAAGAAAACAATCACAAAAAAAAAATGAAAATACATTATCCTCAAATAGTTGCTGAACATTTTTGTTATTAATTATGTAACAAAATTTATATTTTAGTAAAAAATACAAATATGAGTGTTAAAATCGGCTGTGCTTATTATATAATTTATCATTTGGTATTAAAAGACATGTCCATCGGAGTAACTCCTTACCTGGTAACATGTTATTCTTAACATACAAGTAAGCAGTTTTCAAAAATATTTCGAAGTAATGCAATGGTATACCAACATATTACCAAGGTTTTGCAGGAATAAAATCTGATATGTGATACGTAAAGCATTTAAATGTGAGCACAAAATTTGAATTATTAATTTCAACACTTTTTGCTAATATGAGGACGGATCAATAAGTCCGTGATTTTTCGAACTTCCCTCGTAGTTATATGAAATGCAACACTGCTACCATCAAATACCTCCTGTTAATAGCCTACTGTCAAATTTTGAGCAAGATCTGTCATTTACTTTACGTTTAACAGCAGAATTTTTCGATGCATTTGTTTGATCAATAATTTCATCGTTAAAGCTAAATCTCTTTCCACCGACCCATTTCCTTAGGTTTGGAAATAGGAAATAGTCACTGTGGTCTAGAGAATTTGGCGGATGAGGGGGCAATTCGTAGTGTACTTAATGGATTTTTGCCATGGAAACTAAGCTTGCACACGATTCCGTTGGTGGTCGATTGTGAGCAAATGCGGCAGCCATCTTGCGGAAAGCTTTCTCATACCCAAGTGATCGTTCTAAATTGAAACAACTGAGCCATGTGAGATGCCTATGTCTTCCACAATATATCGCATATTTAATCTTCGATCGGCCAATACCATATCATGAATTTTTTCAATTGTTTTGGGTGTAGAGACCTCAACTGGGCGTCCAGAACGTTCGGCATCTTCCGTGCTTGTAAGGTCACAACGAAAGTCAGTAAACCACTTTTTTGCCATTGAAATCGATGGTACAGGGTCCCCATAGTATTTATCAAGCATTTCCTTGGTTTGATTGATGGTTTTTTTCGCAAAAAAAAATTTTAATGAGCACTCGAAATTCACTTTTTTCATTAAAAAAAGCCACGAGGTTGTATGTTTTGAACAGCTGTTAAACGCAAATTAAATGAAGGAACTTGTTCAAAATTTGACAGTAGTCTATTAAAAGGTGGTGCATTTTATATAACTACGAGGGAAGTTCGAAAAGTCACGGACTTATTGATCTGCCCTCGTAGTGAACACACAGAGAACAGATACATTTTGGCAACGGAATTTGTTGCCAACCATATAAAGAAGTTGCAACTTCGATTTCATGTTTCAACGCTTTAATTATCTCTGGATGGTTTCCGTAACATTTATCCTCAATGGCTCTCCACAGAAAATAATTTAGTGGGCCCGTCTTGTTGAAACCAAATGTCCATATCATTGTCTTGAATTTTGTGAAACAATAATTTGTTCACCATGGCACGGTAACTCTCACCGTTGACGGTAACGGTATATGAATAATAATGTATTCCATTCTTAAATGACAAAGTTAAACATTTCCAATAAAACCAGAAATTTGAAAAAATAATCATTACTTTTTTTTATAGCCGATTCAAATTTAAAATTTTAAATGACCCACCCTATATAAAAGGATATTTTTACAGGAGTAAATTGTACATTAATTAAAGATATAGAGTTAAAGATTTTTCGCAAAAAGATTCGGATTGCCCTATAGAAAACCATTAGATATTTATTTTTCTAGACATTCCATAAAGGTTAACCAGGGCGTACGTACTTTAGGGATATTGCTTCTCAAGGTTCTCTCGACATATCTGCGTATTATCCCGTAAGTGAAAAGCCCTTAAGAAGAGCTATTAAAATAACGATCAAAAAATAAAGATTTACTCTCTCCCCGTTTTGTTTTTTGCCCTTAGACTTACTCTTAGGCCTTACATATATTCTCACCACGAAATATAGAGAATTAATATTATCTCTTAATTTTACATTCTCTCGTCCATTCTTTCATTATAATTCGCGGAGAGAGAAAAATAACGGATTAATTGTGACAACCGAATTTCTTGCCAACTGAATATTTTGGTTGCGGCAATCATATTAAGTTGTCGCAATCAAATGTATTCCAATTTAATATTTATTTATTTCTGCTCCTTTTTTACAACATGAAAAATGCAAAATTTTTTGTCAGAAAAGAAAACAGCATTAGTTTCAAACCAAATTTTGTTACATTAACCGAATTGGTGGCTCTGCCATTCGGTTGGCAAGAAATTCTGTTTTCTTTGTGTAGAGTGAAACTAAGGTTAGTCCTGTAAAAAATTATCTCCGCAAATTACAGTGAATTGAGTTCAGCTCTTAATGTTGCTCTCTCTCCCTGCGTTTGTTCTTATTGTAGAGAAAATGATATTAGCTCCAGTGTTGCCACGGAGAAAAATGTTTTGTAACCAAATTTTTTTTAAAAAATTACCAAAATTTAAAATGTTATGTTTTTATTTAAATATATTAAAATACTTATTATTTAAATTCGTATTGGAAATATTATTATTGTCGCTTTCAGATGGTAAATCTTCGGATTCATTGTTTGCATTGATTGCGGTCTTTTTCAATAAAAACCTAAAAAACTTTCCGTTTAGCTACGTCATAAACGGAATCCAATGGACTAGTAAACGGATTTTAAGGAACATCGAAATTGATTCGAATCCGTTGTTTATGTATCGTTGTGTCGTGTAAAAAATGTTGTAGAGTGCAATGAAAATCAGTCATTGAAGAACCGTTTACGGACCGTTTTGTCGTGTAAAATACCGTACCGCTTTTTAAATTAAAAATGGTCTTGACTATTTACCTAAATTTAGCCTATTTTTATTTATTTTGAGTTGTACATATTTTAATTTTTTTTAGATTTATGAAAAAAAAAAATAATTATCACGTTTGACATCCATAAAATTAAATACCTGACAGAAACAAAAATGAGTTTATGTTTAGCTAATAATATTTACAATGGTGATTTTGCTTATGATACAAATTGTCATACCACGAAGTCATTTGTGCATTTATGTTGCATGCTAGTGGTATTGAATTGATGCCCGTTTTTGCTTTTTAGGTATACTGCGTAAAAGTACTTCAAGTCACTAGTTTCGCACCTTAGTTTGCATTCATACAATTTTAAACTCAACAGAAGGGTAGGGCGATTTTAGAGATCTATTTTATTAAATTATTCTTTTATTATTAAGCTACATATTTATATTTTTATTTAAACAATAAACAATACCGTTTGTTACGGAATCAAAACTGATGAAAAACGGTGTAGTCTGTTTAAAAGGTACGGAAACGGATACAGCAAACGGAGTCAAAACGTAGTGTTTTCGAATAGCCGATTATACAATACGTTAATGTTCCTTTCACGAAGAAGGTTTGACAGATACGTGTTTTACATACAATCCGGAATCATGATGATGATAGAAATTGGTCCATAAAGATTGGGAAGTTTAAAAATATTATTGAATTCACATACATTCACACATGTAAAATACAAATACTTTCTTATCCATTGTGCATTTATGTAATGTTTTTTGGATTTTTTACCACCATCACTTATGTTTACTTAGAAATTTTTTAATTCAGAGTCCTTTTCTCATCGATAGAATGCTGTCAATTAACAGTCGTGCATATTTTGGTAATCCAGTGCTGATTATTTTGTACAACAAATTACATACTTTTATAAAAAACTTAACAGTGTTATCAAATGAAGGTAATAAAAACGCATATACAAAAATCGTTTCCGTCAAATAAAATTTAAAAACACAGAAAAAATTATTTGTATATTTGATTGCCAAAAATAAGTTATCAAAATGAATAAAAAGTTCACATCCCTACATTGAAAAAAAAAAATCAATTTTGGTTAAAAATAACTAAAACGTCAACGCTAGTTATCCCTTGATTTCGTCTCTCCTTGGATTATAGAAAAATCAAAGCTAGCCCATAAGTTTGTTCTCATCAACCCGGTGTTTGTATTCGCGAGAAACTGAGTAGTACGCGTAGAATTTTGAATAAAGTTTATGGGCAATTCCAGCTCAAACCGCACATCATTCGGATTTGTCATCTCCGATTTGGGTAGTGTTTGTCACCAAACCCTTTCGGCTTTCGAAATATGACGTCATGAAAATTGGCAAAAACGTCACAATATCGAAAAAGTGTCCATACAAAGTCGCCCATAACTTCTAAACTATACAACCTAAAATTTTCCTAAGGGTGCCATTTTGAAGGTTAAAACATTACCTTTAAAATTTTTTTTTTTATTAAAAGGTTAAAGGTAATTTTTTTAATTTTAATGTTCAATGACCCATATCTTAAAATCCAATTTTTTTAAAATTCTTAAAAAAAAATATATGTTAAAAAGTAAGACCTGAATTATGAAGAAAAACGTGGTCGTAAACAAATTTATCTCGACAGGTTCATACGCAATTTCTATTACATTCTTTGAGTGTGTATGTTTAGTATATGAACTCGTCGACGAAAATTTGCTTACGACCACGTTTTCCTTCAAGACTAAGGAGCCAAATAAGGGTTTATCTTAAATTTTTTAAAAAAAATAATAAAAACTCATGTTTTTTCTCTCTTTGTCTTAAATAAATATTTTGTAATTTTTCCCATAAAAAGTTTAAATGTGAGAACTTACTCCTATCCAAAAAAGCCCTCAGGCGAAAATTTTTTTTTCTATAGTAAACCCCCCAAATCTAAGAACTATATCCAAAGAAACATTCTTACATTCAAAGAATTTTCCCATAAAATAACCCTCTTTTTGGACTGTTTTTTTATGGAGTAACCTATAGAAAAATCCTAAAATTTTAAAGATTTTTTTCTACAGAAGAAAATCCCTTAGGTTCTAAGGGGTATTTTGTCTGCAATAAATTGTATGAGTTTTGGGAATAGAACTCAAATCCAGGGGATTTTTTCCTGGAGTAAAATTCTTAAATACTGAGAACATTTTCTAAAAGATACTGATAAATTCTAGGAACTTTTTCTATAGAAAACTATTTAGATCCAAGAAAAACTAAATTTCTAAGGAATTTTGCCTAAAGAAAAATCATCAGATTGTTAGAAGTTTTTCCTTAAAAACTGCTTATATTCTGAGAAAACTTAGATTGTAAAGACGCTTTCCTAGAGAAAAAAACTGTCTAGGAGTTTTCCTTTATACTTTTTCCTTTGCAAAAACTCCTTAGATTTTAAAGGTTCGCAGAATGTAAAACTACAGTAAAATATTGAGATTCTGAGAATTTTTTACTACCCATCTAAAAATCGAAATATATACGAGCATACATGATCATACATGGGCCTGTGTATGATCATACATGGGCATACATGGTCATATACGTCCATACATTGTTCAATACATGGTCATATACGTCCATACATGATCTCATATATGACCATACATGATCTCATATATGATCATATATCTTCGGATCCGAAATTTGAGGGTATATGGACGTATATGATCATATACGAGCATACATGAATATTTCACCATATACCCTCAAATTTCGGATCCGAAGATATATGATCATATATGAGATCATGTATGGTCATATATGAGATCATGTATGGACGTATATGACCATGTATGCCCATGTATGATCATATACAGGCCCATGTATGCTCATATATATTTCGATTTTTAGATGGGTATGTAAGAAATCTAAGCGTTTTTATATAAAAAAAGTTCATCGAATAATTTTTTTTTTGAAAGTACTCAGTATCTGAAAAGTACTCAGTATAGAAAAACTCTGGCATCTAAAGGGCATAAGAGGATTTATCTATAGGCAAAAGTTCTGAAATCTGATGAGTTTTCTGTAGAAAAAGTCCTTAAAATCGAATGTAAGAGTTTTTCAGTGTTTAAGCTTTTACTTTGTCGGAATGTATGGGTTTTTCTTCACAAACATCTTTATAAATATACAAATTATAGATATTTCCTTCTTCGGTTTTCCATTTTTTTTGAGTCTTTCAATAATTCATTATCTATGTATTTTACAATTTTAAAGACAGCCAAGAATCTGAGGATTTTTTCTTGACGATTACTCAAAACAACTCTAATAAAGATTTAAATTTTGAGTCATTATGTTTTGCTAAAGAAATTGTTTTTATGCAATTGTAATAAAAACTTACAAAGTGACAGATGATGTCAAATGATTTTTTAGCTAATATAATTTTTCTTGTATTAATTATAAGTGCGAATTAGCTAAATAAAATTTTAACTATATTCAGGTTTCCAAATTTTTATGAAATTTTAAATTTTTTGTCATATTGTGTGTAGTTTAGAACTTATGTTTTTAATTTAACTTCATTAAATTTAACTAAATTAAATTTATTTCAATAAATTTTATAACTCCTGTAGTTTTTAAACTTTTGCTATTCTCACTTCTGTTTATTGTTGTGTTATACTTAAAATCTTTTGTTCTACTTTTATTTTTACTTTGTATTTTTTATATTTTTTTTAAGTGGGATTTTCAATTTAAATTTCTTTACACGTTATAAAAAGTGTTTTAGTTATTGTTGGTTAGGGGGTTTGCACAAAGTGTGCAATAAAAAAGTATCTTAATTGCATATTGAACTTTTACCAAGTACATATTTATTTTACAATACACATCATTAGAATAAGATAAAATTTAAATTTATTTGTTCCATCCATAATTTCATTAAAAACTAATCTGAAGTCAATAAAATTCCATCAGATCACTTATTGCTGTGAAGTACTTCAATATCATACATTTTTATGGATTTGCATTCACATTAAATGAAGTGTAATTTTCAGTAAAATCATGTGGGGGAAATCATCAAGAATATTGTAGGGATACCTTAAGTGTCTCAAAGCTTGAAATTATCATAATAAAAATCAGTTTTTCAAAAAATCAATATTATGCTCCTAAATTTTTAAAAAGCTTCTTCAACAATTTCGCCAATTCTTTATCAGGTGGCGGGCAACAACTGTTTAGAAGATTAATCATCTCGCAAATTTATCATCTAGCCAATTGGGGGTTGGACATGACCTCAAGGTGAGACTTTTACCTTCCACGTATGAATGTTTAAAAATTCGGTATATGAAATTACAAGCTTGTAGTCAAAGAGGATTTTCTTTTTCTCGTGTGTCCGTAACTATATCATAAAACTCCGTCTTACCAGTTAGAGTATGGGATAACTGTATTTGAAATTTCATGTTTTCAGCCAGAGGGGTTTGGGCAGACCGCAACGGTGCTTTTTGCCCTTTGAATCCCCATTTTTACTCTGTCACTAGCAATTAGTTGGCCCATACTCGAGGCAACTCATATTTCAAATTTCGGTTTCCTAGCTAAAGGGGTTTGGGCTGGCCGTTAAGGGGGGTGTTATTCCCCTCAACAAAAAAATTACTTTTATAGAGTAATTAGTGTTATCGTTACCGAAATAGCTTAAATAATGCTACCCTTGAAATATCGTTTGTAAAACATGATTTTATGCCAAGCAACAATGTACTTGTTTTTCTGTTCCGGCCTTCCCAGGTGAAAATGTTCTTATATCATCATATATGGCTTCATATATCATCATATATGTTTTCATATATGCGCATATATGAACATACATAATGTCATGCATGGACCAATACATTTAAAAAAGGAAGTTCATATATGGTAATATATGAATCCATATATGGCAATATATGGTAATATATTGCATATGTTGCTTCATATATTGGTTCATATACGCCATATATGTTCATATATGAGTACATATATTATTCCATATACAGGGTGGCGCAAAAATAACCTTCCGATGTTTTTTGGCTGTAATTTAAAAAAAAAATTAAAAACTTTGATTCTTCTTGTGGATTATTTTTATTTGGTCTTTTAATTTTTTTACATCAAGTCGAGGATATGATGTCATGTAAATGGCCGCCGCCACAGTTGATTGTCATTTGAGCCCTTTTTATGGCATTTTCCATCACTTTGGCCAAAACTTCCGGCGATAGGTCCTCACATTCTTGACGGATATTGTCTTTAAGAGCTGCAAGAGTCTGAGGCTTGTTGACATAAACCCGCGACTTCAAAAAGCCCCACAAAAAGAAGTCTGGAGCGGTCAAATCAGGCGATCTTGCTGGCCAGTGCAAATCGCCAAAACGGGAGATTAGGCGCCCGGGAAATGCATCCTTCAGCATATCGGTTGTGGCACGTGCAGTGTGTGGCATTGCACCGTCCTGTTGGAACCACATGTTTTCCAATCCCAATTCATCAAGTTGCGGCAAAAAGAACTCGTTGATCATTGCTCTGTAGCGCTGACCATTCACAGTAGCCGTTTGGCCCGCGACGTCTTCGAAGAAAAAAGGTCCGATGACTCCTCCAGCGAAAACAGCACACCATACAGTTACTTTGAGCGGGTGTAATGTAAAGGTGTTGTCCCAGTCTCTTCGAGGCGAGCGGCTAAACGTCGCAGTGTTTCACCAGTGGGCGTTGGACGGCTAGGAAATCTGCGACAAAATTCACGTTGTGCCAAAGTCACCGACCGATTATTGCTCAAATAAATAGTCACCAATATTCCGCGTTCTGGAGCAGTGTAGCGTAACATTGTTTATTAACGTGTATTTCGCATGTGTTTACTACACAAATGTCAAAACAGAACTGACATTAGGGGCCAATCGCAAAATTTATAGCATTTTCTGATAGGAGGATTACTTTTGCGCCACCTTGTATGGGGTAATATATTTAAATTTGTATCAGATATTGCCATATATGAGGGAAATTAAACCTTTGTTCTACCGAATTTAGATATAGTTTGAATTCTTAAGTGAACATAAAGGCAGAAACGTAATTAGATTAAATGACTTATACTAGGTATTGTATTTCCGTTATAAAAAAAAAAAATTTTTAAAATTAAAAATTTGTATTTCCAAAATTTTGTTTGATACCAAAACAAAGCTTAAGTCTAGACTATTAATAATTTTTAGTCTTTTTTATCCTTCGCCTCTGGCGGAGTAATACGTAACCAAAAAAGAAGGATTGAGATCAATAATACAAATTTCAAATCGTTCTTATTGAAGAAATATAAATTATAGGATAAATATAAATAAAAAAATTTATAAAATATAAATTATAGTACAACAACTCTTCATTTAATGTAAAAATTCATGCTTTGTTGTTTATTTTTTTGTTATTTTTTTATTCTCCTTTTAATACTGTTTTTAAATAATAACAAGAAAGTTTGAATTGTTTTATAAAATAAAGATACTATTATTATCTAAAAATAATATTGGTAGTCTTTTCCTAAAATTTATGTGTGTTTTTACCTTAAATTTATTGCATGTAAATATCTCTTTTTCCCTTGAATTTAATGTTTATTAAATGTTAATTCATTTAATTTTAATAAAAAAAGCAATATTTTTGTTTAAAAATAAAAAAAGCATTTTTAATATACCGGCATATAGAATAAGTACTTATATATGACCATATATGAACATATATTGAATAATATATGAACCCCATATATGTAGCCATATATGACCATATATGAACATTTTCACCTTGGTTTACATTTTTTTACCAACCCTCTCCCCCTTACTCGCTCTCGGACGGGAACAATTATAATTGTTCAGCCCAATTGCAAAAATATATTTTTTTAATAGTTTCAGGATTCGGAACTTTTTATTTACTTTCTCCGCTAAAATTCAGCATCAAATTGGAAAAAAAATCCTACCAGATATTGGATTTATTACCGAAACTCCAATATTTTAAACTAACATATTATTTTGAGCGGACATTCTTAATTTCTAGTTATAAGGTCTTTTATCACTTGATCTTGAATAATATGCAGTAGAGGAATATTTTTTCATTGCATTGTGTTCTGTTTTAATTTCTAAAGGCTACTTAACAATCAACAAATAAATAAATTTACAAATGGACTTTCTTCCTTTTGAACTAGAAATATTGTATATAAAAGTGAAAAATGGAATTTAATTGAATTTAAGAACAATAATGACAAAATTGACCTAATTCTATGCAAACATGTTCTTTGATAATAAATCATAATATTTTGACACAATGCAATATAACAATGCCAGCCAAATATATGTACATAAGTATGTATGTGGACAAAATATGTGAGTGTGTGTGTGAGTTATATTTAGATGTGTGTGGCAGTGTTTTTAAACTCATCCATGCGGAAATACAATAAAATGTAGTGAAATGTATGTGTGTTTATTTATTTGTTAAATGCACTGAATATGGGTCAACATCTTTCAAATTTTAACAGAGAAGGCGTTAGAACTAACTTTTAACTTTTACTCTAACCATTGTAATGCAGTTAGTATGTTTTTCAGCCGGGAAAAACTCAGTTGGGATGGGTTTGTTGAAACTCTGCTTTCATTTATTATCAGTCATCTCGGATATAGAAGTCTTCGGGTTAATTTAAGTTCTAGTATATGGTTCGAAGTAACCCGAAAGTGACTCTCGAGAATAAGTTCCAGGTAAGTCGGGTTGAATCATGAAAGAGGAAAAATTTTCTAAATGCGATTAAGTTTCGAACTACGATTAGTAAATATTGCTAAGCAGTAGGTGAGTCGGGTTAAATCGAGGGCAGATCAATAAGTCCGTGACTTTTTGACTTTTGAATTTCAACATAATCTCCTATTAGCTCAATACACTTAGTCCAACATTTCTCCAATTTTTGTATCCTTTACAAAAAATAGGATTTTTCGAGGTCCATAAAATAGGCGTTTGTTTGATCAATAATTTCATCGTTTGAGCTAAATCTCTTTCCACCGAGCCATTTTTTTAGGTTTGGAAATAGCTAATAGTCCTTGGGGGCTAAATCCGGAGTATATGGCGGATGAGGTACCAATTTGTGGATTTTTGCCACTGTGACTACACACGTGTGTACCCGTGAATTATCTTGATGAAAAATAACTTTTTTCTTGGCCATTTGGAGTCGTTTTTTTTTTAAATCCTCGTTAAATCGGTCCAATAAGTTAGCATAATATACGCCGTTTATTGTTTTTTCTTGCTCTTTTGAAGGTAATCGTTGTGGATTATTGGCCGACAAACTTACCTTGGCCTTCTTCGGAGCCGGTTCACCCGGAAAAACCCATTGTTTCGACTTCTGCTTGGTCTACGCAGTGTTGTAATGGATCCATGTTTCATCCATAGTTACAAAACGCCGCAAAAACTCATTCGAATTGCGGTTAAACAACTAAACAATCCTTTGAAGTTGTCACACGATTACGTTTAGGGTCAATTGAGAGCAAACGCGGCACCCATCTTGCAGACAGCTTTCTTAAATCCAACTGATCATTTAAAATCGAAACTACATTAACATATGAAATGCCTATGGCATCAACAATCTCACGCACTTTTACTCTTCGATCGGCCAACACCATATCGTGGATTTTTTCGACATTTTCGGGTGTATTGACCTCAATTGACCGTCCAGAACATTCAGCGTCATTTGTACTTGTGCGACCACAACGAAAGTCAGTAAACCACTTTTTTAACCATTGAAATCGATGCTACAGTGTCCCCATAGTATTTATCAAGCTTTTCCTTGGTTTGATTGACGGTTTTTTTTTCACAAAAAAAAATGTTTAATGAGCACTCGAAAGAAGTGTTAAGAAAATCCACGAGGTTGTATGTTTTGAACAGCTGTTAAACGCAAAGTAAATGACGGAGCTTGTTCAAAGTCTTACATTAACAGGTGGTACTTGATGGGAGCAGTGTTGCATTTCATATAACTACGAGAGAAGTTCGAAAAGTCACGGACTTGTTGATCCGCCCTCGTAGGTTAGGTTATGTCGAAAAGAGGAACGGCCATTCGCCCTTTATGGGTGACATGCTCCTTTGCCAGATAATCAGCATGTTGTTGTGCGCTCTCTAAAACCGCGTGAACAAAAATTTCAGTCTAAGTTTATAGGTAACTCACGAGAATAATTGGCAGTTGAGTTGGGTTAAACTAACTACTTTATGGGTTTATGAGTTATACTTCGGTTGCGGGACAAAGTTTAGCTTAAAACATCAACTGGATTCTAGTTCCCCATTTTTACCACTGTATGTGATAAATTATCTTAACTTATGTGATAAATTATCCTAACCTAATCAGTGAGGACCCCCCCCCCCCCCCCCCACCACAGAAGTCTACAATCGCTTCTGGTCAAGAATAGAACAAGTTCATTTACTTTAGGATCTTTACAAAGTCTACCTAAATACTAAAATTATACTAAACCCCTAAATATATGTATTTTAAATTTCTTTTACAAGTCTTCGACTTTGACATTCTATGTAAATTTTAAATTGAAAACTTTAAAAAAAAGGAAAATACTTATTTTAGGTTTCAGTTACATTCTCGAATGAACGAGTCCTTGGACTCTTGGACAATCGATAGATACGTCAAATTAGCGGAGATTGCCCTTAATAGCCGCTTCAGTGTCAATGTAGCTAGCAATTAACATTAGAATCAACCATCTTAGGGATAAATGCAATGCCAGCAGACATCTTAGTTTAATCGACTCCGATACTCAGCTCTCGACATAAAATCGCTGCTGCTACGCTCTCCACCCGATTAGAAATTAAAGGATATGCAGCCATAGCTGTCAACCAGATTAGTAGAATATGTCTTCTCTGGACATCCTCTTAAAGGATTTTGTTTAAAGTGTATCCAATGTTCCTGTGTTTAGCATTAGACAAACGGACACATACGTTTTAAATGACCTAAGTCGTCTAGTCTACAAATTAGATATGAAGACTTTGTGCGTTGTTTGTGACATGTTTTCGAAGAACTTATGTAAAAAGAAATAGTAAAAGCTAGTAAAGTTGTGGCAATGTTGGCATATTACTTCATCCATAACAAATTACTGCCAAACTCAATTCAAATGTTAAACTTTTACTTCATCTAAACCACAGTAAATTGTAACTGTTGAAAAACTTACACATTACACAAAATGAACTCGTATAAGTATGAATGGCTGCTAGACCTTTTAATATGTATTTTTTATTTTTATTATATATTTTTTTTTTTGCGTACATTAACCTTTATTTTGTAATATACAATTTTATTTTATTTTTTTCTATAAAATTTGCTCGTGCAAATAAGTAAACAAGAAACAAACTGCTGCTGCTTGTTTTTCGTTCGTGAATAAAATGCAAAAAAAAAATCCTAAAAAATAATATAAAACAAAAGTTGTAGTAGGTGATGGTGGTAGTGATGATGTGAATAGTGATGAAAATGATGATGGAGTTGCAGTTAAAAAAAAAAAAAACAACTTGAAGAGCCAAACGACATGCAATTCTTTCTTTTTGTCTACACTACAAGAAATGAGTTTGTAGATAAATTAGAAAATAGGTTTGTAATTTAAATTTGTGGGTTATACCATAGAGGAAGAATAATTATAGATATTGCAACGCCGGCAGCGGCCTAATAAAATTTTATACAGAATACAATGGTTCGGAAACTGAGAGAAAACAGGGGAAAACTAATTGGATTTGCAAAGAAAATCAATTGGAATCGCAAAAAAACCAATTTGAAAAGATGCAGAACCTTTGTAATTTGCCCATATAAAACTAAGGGAACGTTTTTTACTACGTGAGCGACATCGACATGTTGTGAGCCAAAAATTTGTATTTTCATAATTCATTCATGTTTTCCATACAAATTTTAAATCGAAAATTTGAAGAAATAAAATGGAAACTACATATTTTGGGGTTTATTATGAACGTAATAATATGTTGAATCCGTCGAAAGGATACATACAACTGGAGCCCGGTACAACTGGAAAGTACGACCCCAAAACATTCGGATATCCTTAAAACGTCCGTGAGGCCAGATAAAAATACATCCCGTAGACTTTCCAGACTGGCGAAAAACCTACTTTCCAGATATTTGAGTCACCGTCCCTTCAGTTCTGGATACTCACAGAGTAGATTATGTGCTGTCTTCTCGTTCTCAAAACAAAAAAGAGTTCTGTTTCTTCTTGGGTTAGGCAACATTCGTGGTGGGTGAGGTACCTTACAAATAATTAAGGCCGTCTATATTGATCGTATCTAAATATCCGATATAACCCTTAGCACTCCTATCGGCTACATAAGTGGGACCAGGGCATCCATTTGTATTGAATCCCTGACCGACTTGTGATCCATCCACAAACATTCATAAGAAAGCTTGTTCCCCTGACCCCAATATGTCCCGGAATACATGTGTGTCGACTGGTGAATTTCGATTTTAAGGCCTTTAAAGCAGCAACAATGTTTACAAGGATGTTTATAGGTGTTGGATCCATATCCCACTTCATTACTATTCAATATATTGTATGGATTACATGCCCTACGGCAAAGGACCTATCTCAAGGCACGTCTCGTGACCGGTTCATTGTGATAGGGACCGGTAACGGTACCGGTTTTTTTATATGAAAAACACCGGTCACTATAACATGGGCTTGTACTAGGAGGGGGTCAATTTTCCTCTGTGACATGTCACAGGACTGGTCTAATAGAACATGTCACACAACTTACCATAAAAAACATATTACAGAAGCCAAGGCTAAAGCATATGTCATGACTTTTAAGCCGGACACGTGGTATTTACTTTAGGAACCAGTCCTCTTTTAACCTATCTCCTGATATGAATATCCGAACCGGTCCAGTTTTCACCTATCACGGGGTAGGTCCAAATTACCAACTGACTCTGGCCTCACGGACGTGTTAAGGACATCCGAATTAAAGCACTGCGTTGAGTGCTTTAATTCGGCAAAAACTTCTTTTCAACAGAAAACTTATTTTCAACATAGCACACCATTGTACACGCATTTTACACAAACCTTTGCGTATTTTTGAACCAGATTTGTTAAGAGTATCAAATCGTAGCTTTTGGACGATTCTTATTTTCCTGCTTGTTTGAGGATATGGTGTTAAGTGGGAAATTTCACCTAAAAATGCAAACCAACAGCATATAAATTGTATTCTGTTGAAGGTCATATGTCATCTGTTTTAGTGCCAGGTCATTACCCCTAGAAACATTATCTCCAAACAGAAAGTAGGGACCGTATATAAAACGGTCACAGTTGCACCCTGGGTTAGGATGAATTTTTTTTTGTAATAATGATCAAACAATTTTTTAAACGTTATTTTTACTTTCCAGTCAAAGGCCGCTACGCAAAAAGCTTGTCGCAGTAAACCGACTTCGGATATTGCCGGTAGATGTTCAATATTCAGAAAACCGGCTACTTAGAAAATCTTTTCTCAGCGAATCAGGCTTTGGACATACAACGGAGTAGAAACTACTTAGTCCGACCACAGGTCGGCTATGCCGATAATGTTGTATATTTATCTAAAAGTTTGTTAAAATCCGAGAAACTACGAACTCTATCAAGTAGCATCAACAACAATTAAACAGCAATAAAAATACTGAAAAGCTTAGGTAGCGTTATATGGTCCCTTCCGAATTTTTGAAATGTCCATAACTCGAAAACTAAGAGAGATAGAGCAAAAAGAACGTTTACAGGTTATTTCATTTTACATTTTATAATATAATCAATATCTCGAAAACTTAGCGAAATAAAGCAAAGCGTACAAAAAGTTAGCATGCTAGAGTATATTGGCTTCCTCTGAGAGGGTCCCGAGACTCCATAATATGAAGAAACTTTACAGCTCAGTATATTTACAAATAAAACTGTGGTTGTTTGTTTAGTTTAACAAAATTGGACTTAAAATTAACAAATCTGATTCTAAAATTTTTATTTTTTTTTTGTAAATTCATCGTTGCCAGCTCTCTTTCTGTGTTTGTAGCGATTTTTAGCACACCTTCAGAGATTTTCCATCAGAACAGATTATACCTCACGGGTTAATTGTTTAAAAATTTTATTTCTTATTCTCGTTTTATTCCATCAATTCTGCATTAAATCAATGCAAAAAGCAAACAGGTGTCATACAAATTTAAAACAGAAAAATACCGCCAAATAACACCACTCTGTCAAATTAAATAAATTAAAAATAAACAAAAAAATTTTAAAGTTTTAGATTTAAATGTTTCCCAATGACAAAAAGTTGTCATAAAAATCCAATTTTTCCATCCCTGAGGCAAGAGTCAATCTTAACCGCCAATAAACTTAAATATTTGCTGTTAATAAATAAATGCTGAAAATTTTCACTTGTTGTTATTGCAATTTTCTTAAGGTCAATAAAACAAAAACAAAAAATAAAAATATGTTTAAAGAGAAATTTGTGTTGTATTTTATTTTGGATTTTCAATATTTGTGTTGCTCATCAAGATGACCAGTTTTCGTATATTTTGTTATTTTGTTTTTGTTGTTAAATGTGTATACCCAACATACCAAATGACTTGAGAAAAATATTATTATAAGCTTACAAACACAAGCCTTAAGCTTGAAAAAGACTTGAGAATATATTGAAAAAGGCTATCGTAACAATTGTAGAAAAATCAAAACGGAACCCCCATGAAAATAGTATGTGTGTATGATTACTATAAGCTTATTCTTGCAATTGTAGAATAAGCTTACAAAAATAATATATTATTAATAGTTGAAAAAGAGAAATCATAATTATTTTCTTTAATTTAATTCATTTTTTATTTTAATTTTAAAAATAAATAATAACTCAATTTAAATATAAAAGATAATAATTCATTTTAAATATAAATAATAATAATTAATTTTAACCATAAATAAAAATAATTAAATTTAATATGCAATTGCACGTTCATTATATAAAATTTACAACTAAATGTACACGCAAAACACGTTTGACAAATTTAAAGAAAAAGTAATGGCACTTGTTGTATGCATTATAAGCGTAGAACAAAGACAACAAGACTAGAATGTATTGAAAAATATTTATATTTCAATTGTCATATTGCGTTGTTGTTGTATGTTGTTCATAAGCATACTTGAGAAAAAGATATGTATAATAATCTTTTCTCTAGCATTGTTAAATACTGCTTGTGAATTCACATTTTATAAATGTTATAATAAGCGAAATTAAGAAAAGCTTAAAACACACTATTAATATAAACTTATTCTCAAGTTGAATTGCAGCAATCAATATGGTATATTGGGTAGTATTAATGTGAAAGTCTTTGTTCAAACAACAACTGGTTTTGGCATTGCCGTTGTTGCTGTTGTATGTTAGTAAGTAGTTGCTTTTCTTTATAAGCGTTTTGCGCCTTTTTATTATTAATTAACACTGATCGATGATCATGTGTACACTGTGACCAATATGTTTTAAAACAGCAGATATATTTTGTGACAAAACTAATATTACATAACTTTACAAAAATCAATTATTCGCACAGTTTTACATATTTTAAATAAAGTATTTTGGTCTCTTAAATACAAATCTAAATTTCAAAAGGTCCATCACGCAGATCAAAAGCCTAGTTTTAACTTTATCACTGCTACCAAATAATGAAAAAAGCAATTGGCACAGTGCTGGCCAAGTGTCGGAGACGGTCGGTTATGCTTTGGCATAACGCCGGATTAACAATACTGACAGTATAGTATTACCCAAACGTTGGTTGCGGCAAACTTGCCACTGCTGGTATAACGTCGATAATTCCAAAAATTGCATACGTTTCAAATACCTTAAATATAAAAAATTCACTAAATTTTTTATAAAAAAATAAATATAAGCAGCAACCTGCTCAGCCTTAGGCTAATGTCAGAGTGTCCGCTACAAGCGATCCTATAATACTGCGCTATAAACCACTGCTAGTGTTTTCTTATGTGCTCGCTCGAAAGATGTCAGAGTGAAAGCGAAGTTACAAGCGTGTATGTATGTATGTGCTATAAAGCAGGTTGTGTAAGGGCTTGTACCATCTAATCGCTTCTAGTTTGGCTAGAGCCGGCCACTCTGTCATTAGCCTTAGTCTTCTGCATAAATATTTTTTACTTTTTTAGATGTGAAATGTAATAAATTATTTAAAATGCATAATACCTCCGAATGCAAAACATTCATGTCGCAAAAAAATTATAAAATCTTTCCTAAAGATTTGAATCTCAACCAGGTGTTTCACATGATAGCAAGGAATTGCAAAATCGATTACAGTGAAACGTCAAAATGATGTCAATTGGACTGGAAAAAATTTTATCAAAAGTTAATTTTTTTCTAAAAATAATAAATAATTTAGCTTTTTCTCGTTTTTTAATTTGTTTTGTATTTTATTGTTGAATTAAAATAAAACATTAAAGTGACATTTGTTGGCATTTATATAAAGCGAAAGGAATAATTCCGCCAGAGAATTGTATGTACATATTGTGTTATTGCAACAAAAACAAAGTACTTACGACTCCTCTGGAGGAAGGAGGTGCTTGCGGGGAAACTGAAGGGATACTGAATTCTTCAGGTAGACCGGAATGTGATTCTCAATGTTTATAAAGGGCGAATTGCTCTTCCAAAATAAATAATTTGTAAGAGTTTTTTTTTATTAGTGTCGGAGCAAAATAAAAACTTAACGTATAAAGATTGTCACTTTGTAAAAAAATACGCCTAAAATAACGACGAACGACTTAAAAAAACTGTTATGAATATATATGTAATCTTCAAAGGTTTTTTGTTAACAAAAATTTTTAAAAGGAGGCAACTCTGTCAGTCTCTTAGCAGAGTTGCTTAGAGATAAAGAAAAAACGTTTTAAAAATAAAATATGTTTTATCTCTCAACTCTCAATTTGTGTGGAAAAATACGTCACGTTGTTCTTATGTTTCTTTACTTAAACTGTTTTTTGATTCTTTTTTTTTTGAAATGAAAAGGATTTATAAAAAAATTTTCAACAAATTTTACGAAACATTAATGAAAACTTCATAAATACGATGAAAAATTGATGTAAATATGATAAAACTTTTTCCCTAAAATCAATTTCTAAGCTAAAAAATATATATATTTTTCTAATATGAGGATATTTCAGGAATATTTCTTAATTTGTTGGTGGACAATGAATAAAGTATCTGTCAAGCTTATGGTTTCCTATGGGCACACATTTTTAACTTTATATGTAAATAATTGTCTTAACCTAACGAGAATTATATACGGTGCATGCTAAATTTATGACTGGGTAGTAATGTTGGGTATGTGAATAAGTATATTTATAATGCCACGTTACAAATCAGGTATCTCTGATCGATATGTCTTCAATCATATCGCAAAATTTTATCAGACGAAACAAGACATCTTGGCTGTACCACATCTGTGCAATCGTTGCGCAATCATCAGCTACCCATGACTTCACTCGGCGCAGTTACCCATGTCGGTTTCACTGAGTGCTGGTGGATTTGTCCTGGTAAAATTAGACATTTAGGTATTATGAGCCGTTTTCAAAAATATATAATCCCCATAGTGGGGATCCGACTTTGTTAGGGAAAGTTTTGTTGCCGGGCCGGTTTTCAGTTGACGAACAATTTCCCGCTATAATTCCCACAGCAGGGTTATTATCTTTTTGGTTATAGTTCCTTAAATAAAAATGATCTGACACCTACTGTTTTCACAGCAGCATTTTTACACATGTCCTAAGTCAATCCTGTGATTAATTTCCTTATGCCAAGAAGAAAATATGGAAACTGAGCTTATAACAGTCAGGAGGCCCAAAAATCTATATTTCAGGAATTTTTCTTAAGAAGACCTTTTTTAATTTATTAAAGTAAAATTTTGTATATAATTATATTATGTAACTTTTAGCTATATTTTTAAAAATTTTTAATTTGTAAAAATTATTATTTTAAAAGCCGCTATAGCTGATGTCCGGGAGCACCTCTAATAAAGTTGTTTTGGACTGGATCATCTAAAATCAAAAATATATTTTTCGTTGAAACAATGTATTATCTTCTAATTGATCGAAGAAATAAGTAAAATATAAATCTTTGACAAAATTGCGGCTTTTCAAAATAAAAATCGTGTTTTTGACAAAATTAGACCGTACATTAGTTATAAAACGAAAAATTTTTATCAGTGAGAAAAAATCTTCGGTTAATTACTAAAAAATATACTTTAAAGCTTCTGTTAAAACTTGAGACTGATTGGTTCAGAGCTTTTTGAGAAATCTTGCTCACAGTTTTGAGAAAAATGCTTTAAAAGTTTCAAAATCACTTTACTTTGCCGCGTCATTACAAATGTGCGTGTAACATCGAGAATGTTTGACAAGAAATTTTCTGTGTACTTGAATACATGTAAATTACGGAAATAACCATTTTTTTTTTTTTTAATTTTAACCCCATAAAAATTCACTCAAAATAGTTAGTAGTTTGAATTAACTGAAAATGTAATTGAAAGTAATTGAAAAAATTACTTAAAAACCGGTCAAATAACTTTTCAATTTAATTAAAAGAACTTTTCAATTATTTTAAAATAGTAATAAATTAACTTACAATATCAGTAAAAAATAAATGATTTTGTATTTGTTTGAACTTTTAACAAACCAACTACAAATTGGTAAAAACAAATGATATTTCCTTTATTTCTTTATTTTAACTGTCAACAAATTAACTACAAAATCCGTAAAAAGTAGTGAATTTTTTATTTCGTTTTTTTTTTTTAACTGTAATGATTTTTCTTTAATGTTTTTTTTTTTTTACTATCAGATAATTATAAAAAGAAAATAATTGTTGAACCAATCATTTTAAAAAAAAATATTTATTTATAACCGTATTTATATATAATATATTATTCAGTAAATGAATGCAAAAAAAAGGTTGAAAAATATTTGTAATATATAAAATATTTTTAAAATATAAAAACAATTGTACGGATAACTTTTTAAATGAACTACAGCCAATTTCTGTATAAGTATATATTAGTTCTTTTCCCGAGCAATGAATTCGAATGTTTTATTTAAGTAAAGTGACAATCCACTGGTTTACTTTTTAATAGAGGCAAAACACCACAAAAGTAAACAAAATTAAACTCATAATTTCATTGTCTTGTTAGAATTTGGGACATATTTCGTAGTTCGTATAATTGATGTTAAATTGCATTGCAATGGCGATAAACAGGTTCGGCAGACCTGTTTTTAAATTTTCTTCATAATTTTTAGATTTTCAAATAAAGGGTGTCCCAAGAAGAACGCAATTTTTAAATTTTAAATAAAACACAGATATTTAAAAAAAAATCGTGAAACTTTATTATATCGTAAAGTAGACACAATGAGGTTATGTATGGAACAATATATCGTGCAGATGGCCGCCGCGGCTTTGCTGGCATGCACGCGATCTTTTAATGAAATTTTCAATGACCGTTTTGCATGAATGTTGCGGTATTTCATTAATGGAGCATCCAATTTCCTCTTTTAAGGCTTGAGTCGTCGTCGGCTTATTCGCGTAAACCATCGACTTCAAAAAACCCCAAAGAAAAAAATCTAATGGTGTTAAATCGCACGATCTAGGCGGCCAATTCTGATCTCCAAAACGCGAAATAACACGACCGGGAAATGACTGATGCAGCAATTGAATTGTTTCTCTGGCTGTATGACATGTGGCGCCGTCTTGTTGGAACCACATGCCCTCCACATTCATTTCTTCAATTCTAGGCAAGAAAAAACTGGTTATCATTTCACGATACCGAACACCATTGACTGTTTGCGCTTGACCTGCCTCATTTTCATAAAAAAAAGGTCCAATGATTCCTCCAGCCCAAAAACCACACCACACAGTGACACGTTGAGGATGCATTTGCTTCTCGTGAATCACTCGAGGATTTTCCTCACCCCAAATGCGACAATTCTGCCTATTGACGAAGCCATCAAGATGAAAATGGGCCTCGTCACTGAAGATGATTTTATCCGCAAAATCAGCATTTTCATGTTGTCTCTCCAATACCCAATTAACGAACTCCCTTCGCTGTCCATGGTCAGCTGGCTTCAGTTCCTGAGTCAATTGAACTTTGTATGCATGAAGATGCAAATCTTTCGTCAAAATTCGCTGCAAAGTGGATTTGGAGACACCAATTTGCTGAGCTCGGTGTCGAATTGAGGTGGATGGAGTTTGAGCGACATCATCACGTACAGCTGCGACATTTTCGGTCGATCGACCTGGTCGATGGCGCGTTGTTGTCTTTACATCACTAACAGACCCAGTTTCGGCAAATTTATCCATTAATCTCTTTACAGTTGACTCTTTTGGAGCATTATTGTGACCCCAAATTGATCGCAATTTGCGAACTGTAGCCGCAAAACTTTCACCATTTTGGTAAAACAATTTCACAATGAGAATGCGTTGTTCATTCGTGTAGCGCTCCATTTTTACTAATCTCGTACCTTCAACTAGCAAACAATAACAATTGTTCAAATGTCAAACAATGACACTTCGAATGTTGCCAGATTGAAAAATTGCGTTCTTCTTGGGACACCCTTTACAATAATAAAATGTTTTTAAATTTATCGTTTTAAATTAATTTATAACATTCATGCAAATATTTTATATTTATTTTATATATGTATCAGATTTTAATGATTAAAACTATCAAGTAATTAAAATTATTTTTATTTTTCTCTTTATAGGTAAGTTGAAATTTTCAAATTTTGATCTGTAAGTATTTTTATAATAATTGTTTTATAGGAGAGTGAAACCCCCTTCTAAACCCGTCTGATTTACATAAACGTATTTATAAAATCCTTTTGTTGGGAACAACAAAGTGGTTGAAGCCTTAGTGACATTCCTTGCAACTATCTTTTTTACAGCATTTTCTCATATTATTGTCCCCAAACAGTAAATAAAAATGGGAAACAGTTTTTGTGCCAAATTTTATCGGTTATAATTATTGAACAAATATTTTGTAGTATTTCATTTGTACTATGCATTTAAAATTATTTTTTGATTAAGTCGTATGATTTTTATTTATTTTTAAAAATAAAACACATGTGTTACAGTTATTTTTTTAAATTGTATAAACTTTCCTTTCATACTTGTTAATTAAATTTAAATCCACATTCATAAAAATGCTTTAAATGCGATCATATGATACTGATAAAATCTTGGGTGTTAAATACAGACTTTCAAAGAATTAAACACAGACTTTCAAAGACTGTTTTTTACAGAAAATTATAAATTTGTATTGTATTATTCTCACTAACATGAAAACTCTCAGAAATTTAGATATAAGATAGAGACAAACCTATAGAATTTGATCGTTTTTTTTTCTTTTCGATGTACACATACAGAAAAAATATTGGAATTATTATTAAGTAGTTTCTAATTAGATTTAAAAATTTATGATTAAAAATTAAAAATTTATTCATATTTATTTCAAGCAACTGTAAGTGAATTGTTTATCGAATGAAAGTTATTTTTCGGAAGCTCCGTTTTTATCTAACATATTTAGAAAATATATCTAATATACGGCAATGCTGCGTTCAAATAGTCATTATAAGTATGAAACTTTTCTTTTCTTGATAGTTTTAATGTTTTGTTTGAAAAATAATTGATTTTCACATATATCATATTTTTTTACCATTCACTTTTTCCTTCTAAACCATAGTGAATTGTTCATTTTTGCGTAAAAAAATTTCAATCAAACAAAGTGTTACTTATTCTATAGAAAAATAATACCCTTGTATATTAAATTTGCGTAAAAACAAGTTGTAACTAGTCTTAACCAGAAATTCATTATCGTGAAAAATATTTTATCTATATAGGATAATACCAGTTTATTCACGTGAAACCCGTACAACTTACTATGCTAAAATTTTAATTTGGGAACACTACTAGTTTATTGGTTTTGTCTCCTCCTTAACATTTCTCTTGTCTATATTCCCTTGTAAGAACAAATATTGTCGTTTGTATTGAACCCACAAAACACCAGCCCTAATTCGATCTAACGAATCAGTTCTTTTTAAAGTCTGTTTAAGAAATACATACGTAGAATCTATTTATATATTTTGAATTACTACGTTTTTGCATTTAAATGCGGATTTTTTTTTTCAACTCAAATAAACACTTTAGAATTTAATAACTATTTTTGTATTCCAAACTGGTTACAATTAATATTTGTGTTTTCTTTTTTATCACATGTAAATTTAAGAATTACAAATTTTTATCACTGAATAATAAATAATTATATATAGTATTTTCCAATATGGCTACATTAATTAGAATGAAATGGCGCTGTGTTATCAGATTTTTCTATATAAAGGGTGGTTAAATTTTAAGGGCCGATGTTGATTTTGAACAAAACAGAAATTATTTAGGAAATTATTGTCATTTCTTTTTATTATGATAATATGGTATGGTTCAATTATGTATGGAACAAAATATCGGCCAAATGGCCGCAGCGACCTCGGCGCCACACCTACATCCGATGGTGCAAATTTTCGATGACGCTGAGGCATATTTGAGGTTGTATGCCGTTAATGTGCCTAATTATCTCATCCTTTAGCTCTTGAATTGTTGCTGGCTTATTGACGTACACCTTTTCTTTCAAATAACCGCAAAGAAAGAAGTTCAACGGTGTCAAATGAAATGATCTTGGCGGCCAATTGACATCGCCATCACGTGAGATAACACGTCCATTGAATTTGTCGCGCAAAAGAGCCATTGTTTCGTTAGCTGTGTGGCAGGTGGAACCGTCCTGTTGAAACCACATATCGTCCAGGGTCATATCCTCAATTTCTGGCCACAATAAGTTCGTTATCATCTCGCGATAGCGAACGGTAAATGCTTGGCCGGCCTCATGACACACTATCGCGAACAACACCAATGTTTTCCGCAGAACGAACTGGGCGGGCATGCACAGGTGTTTTCACAGACCCGGTTTGTTGAAATTTGCCCACAATACTACCGATTGTGGACACATTTGGTCAATTATGCTAACCAAAAAAAATCACGAAGTGCACGAAATGCATTTTGGTTTGGACGGCCATTTTCATAATAAGCCTAAATAACTTTAAGGCGTTGCTCGATTGTGTATGTTTCCATGGTTCAAAATGAGTTAGTCTGAAATTGAGAAATGTCAAATGAAATGCAGGAAAAAACTTGACGTTTAGGTGTGGTTCACATTCAACATCGGCCCTTAACATTTAACCACCCTTTATTTTGGAAATGTGAAAAGTTAAACCGTTTGCTAACACTACACTGCGAGAAAAAAGGGGTCAGTTGGAGAATCGGGACCTGTAACGTGATAGGTAAAAACTAGAAAGGTTCACAAAGTATATATCACGAGATAGGTGAAAAGTAATCCGGTCCCTAAAGTACCTAGGACAAGCCCATGTTAAAGTGGCCGGTCCGTGATCTGTCCCTATCACAATGAACTGGTCTTGTGACGTGCCCTGTGATAGGTCCTTTCCCCGCAGGGTAATGCATGTGCATGACAAAAGAAATCCTATTGTAATCATATTATCTTTGATATAAACCTCATATAACAACTATACAGTGGTGAGGCATAAACGATAATCTGATTTTTAACTCCTCTAAAGTGCGGGGCTCGTTCGCGTACACCAACATCTTCAGATATCCAAAGAAATAGAAGTTCGGGAAGACACATTGGGAGAAGCTCGAGATGCTGGTAAGGCATCCTTCAAAGTACGGATTGTGTCGCTCGCAGTATTACAAGTGGCTCAGCTCAGTTCTGTTAAAACCACACGTCCTCAAAATCCAGATCGTCTACTTTCGGTAAGATAAATTAAGTCAGTAATTTTATTATATTCGGCTCTGCTTCCAAACAATATGGACCCTTTTCAACATAAGTGCGCACTTCACGATGATTTTGAGAGGGTAATGGTTCTTCATGAATTATGCGTGTATTTTCCCTCCCCCAAAATCTGCAGGATTGTGATATTTTCCACGAAATTTACGTTGTGTTAACACCTCTGACGTATTATTGCGCCGCAAATAATGTTACAATTATCGCACATTCATTCCATTTCGCCCGTGTCTACCTTTAAAATGTCAAAACCAAACTAACATACGATGCCATATGCCAAAATATGCATCACTTTCCAACAGGGTGGTACTTTTTGCACATTTCTGTATTAAAAAAAATGATTCATCCAAACAAAAAATCATCAAACTGCATTTTGTAAATTTTTAATTTTTGTTGAACAAAATTGAAGAAAAAAAAAACTAAAAAATTAAAAAAATCGGTAGATTCGAAAAAATATACAAAATTGAGAAAAAATCTCTTAATTAAAAATATTTAAAAATTGGGCAAAATTGAAAAGATAAATATTGTAGAAGTTGGATTCAATTGGATTTAATTTTTGTTTGATTTTTTATTCGCTTTTTTGTTTAATGTTAGAAACCTTTTTAGTATTGACGATTTTTTTTTTAAATTTTAGCGATTTCTTTAAATTTGAGTGGTTTTTAGAATTTTGTTTTTCGAAGTGTAGCAAATTTTAAATTTGGTCGATTTTTTTAAATTTTAATGGTTCTTCCAATTTAATTTTGTCGAGTTTTTGAATTTTCTAACTTCTTTTCGATTTTGGTATTTTTTTTTTTTTAAATTTGGTTTTGTTGTTTATATGTATTTGTAAAAAATATTTAATTTCCTTTAATTAAAGCTAATAACGTAGTTATTTATTTTGTAAATTGTAAAATTGAGTGAACAAATTCGAAAATTGTCAATCGATTCAGTAAATATAGATTAAATTCCCATTGATTGAATCTCCAAGGATTGAATTTCCAACGATTGAATTCCTAACGATTAAATTCAGTGATTGACGAATGGCGTAATGAATTAAGACTTTTAAAATTAACTCGATTAAGAACAAATAAGTTTTCATTCCCATTAAAAAAGTGTTGTCTGAGAATTCAATCACTCTATAGTTAATCAGAATGAAAAATTGAATGAAGTATTCAATATTGCAGTATTCAAATGAAGTATTCATCACCATTCACACCATCAACCACTAAATAATTCTTTAAGAGAGCTGAAAAAGTATTTATAAAAGCTAGATTAAAAAGTTTTCTATTTTTTGGAAAATATTTATTTTTTTTTGTTAACATTTTATTAATATTTTGTGTATTCATATCTTACGATATAATTATCTACATTACTATTATTTCTATTCGTTTATTTACTAAAAAGAATGTACTATTTATTTTAACTGGAACATTTTTTCTGTTCGTTAAGTCAAAATACTTAATTTTAATTTACTCTTTGTATTGAATATTTCCATCTGTAGTAAAAATTTGTAAATATTAGAAAGTTAACGAACATACTGATTTTTTTTAATGAAATGCAAGCAAGAATGATCAGTAAACTTGTTTAAATTAAATTGATTAAATATTTTCTATGAAATGTGATGATACTATTGATTAAATTTATAATTGTTTATTTTTAACTCCTTCATTGCGGCACTGCTGGATATCCGTAGGCATTGGGTAATTGTCCAACATATGGATTATTAAAATAATTGTATCCGCCATAAGGGAATGGTGGTAAAAATGGTATATTTGGTCTAATTACACCTGGGAAAGATGGTGGTATTCTGCCAAACATATTATAATAGGGTTGATTGAAAATATTTCCTTCCGCATATTGACCATTATAAGTATTATATTGATTGGTACGTATGCTAGTATTTGGTTGCTGTGCAACGGGGTAATATGGTTTTTGTGTAGTTGTCGTTTTAACATATGGTGTAGGTTGTTCTGTTGTCGTTGCAGATTCGGTTGAAATTGATTCCATTGTTGTATCAGTTACCGCAGTAGTAGTAGTTGAGATTTCAGTAGTTTCGAATGAAATTGTAGTTTCACTTTCTGTTGTTGTAGCTACTTGTGTAGTAGATGTGTTTTCGCTTGCAGCTGTTGTAGATTCGGTTGAAAGTGATTCCGCAGTTGTATCAGATTCAGTAGTAGTTGTAGTAGTTGACATTTCAGTACTTGCAGCCGTTGTAGATTCAGCAGTAGTTGACGTTTCAGTACTTGCAGCCGTTGTAGATTCAGCAGTAGTTGACGTTTCAGTACTTGCAGCCGTTGTAGATTCAGCAGTAGTTGACATTTCAGTACTTGCAGCCGTTGTAGATTCAGCAGTTGTTGACGTTTCAGTACTTGCAGCCGTTGTAGATTCAGCAGTAGTTGACGTTTCAGTACTTGCAGCCGTTGTAGATTCAGCAGTAGTTGACGTTTCAGTACTTGCAGCCGTTGTAGATTCGGTTGAAAGTGATTCCGCAGTTGCATCAGATATATCAGTCGTAATAGTTGATATTTCAGTAGTAGTTGTATCTACTTGTGTGGTTGATGTTTCTTCACTTGCAGCCGTTGAAGATTCTGTAGAAAGTGATTCCGCAGTTGTATCAGATTCAGCAGTCGTAATAGTTGATGTGTCAGTAGTTTCGGATGAAATTGTGCTTTCACTTTCTGTTGTTGTAGCTACTTGTGTAGTTGATGTTTCCTCGCTTGCAGCTGATGTAGATTCGGTTGAAAGTGATTCTGCAGTTGTATCAGATTCAGCAGTAGTAGTAGTAGAAGTTGACATTTCAGTACTTGCAGCCGTTGTAGATTTAGCAGTAGTTGACGTTTCAGTACTTGCAGTCGTTGTAGATTCAGCAGTAGTTGACGTTTCAGTACTTGCAGCCGTTGTAGATTCAGCAGTAGTTGACGTTTCAGTACTTGCAGTCGTTGTAGATTCAGCAGTAGTTGACGTTTCAGTACTTGCAGCCGTTGTAGATTCAGCAGTAGTTGACGTTTCAGTACTTGCAGCCGTTGTAGATTCAGCAGTAGTTGACGTTTCAGTACTTGCAGCCGTTGTAGATTCAGCAGTAGTTGACGTTTCAGTACTTGCAGCCGTTGTAGATTCGGTTGAAAGTGATTCCGCAGTTGTATCAGATATATCAGTCGTAATAGTTGAAATTTCAGTAGTTGTTGTACCTACTTGTGTAGTTGATGTTTCTTCGCTTGCAGCCGTTGAAGATTCAGTTGATAGTGTTTCCGCAGTTGTGTCAGATTCATCAGTTGTAATAGTTGAACTTTCAGTACTTTCGGCTTCACTTGTAGTCTCTCTTTCTGTTGTTGTAGTTACTTCTGTGGTTGATGTTTCTTCGCTTGCTGCTGTTGAAGATTCAGTTGAAAGTGTTTCCGCAGTTGTATCAGATTCATCAGTCGTTATAGTTGAATTTTCAGTAGTTTCAGATGAAACTGTAGTCTCACTTTCTGTTGTTGTAGCTACTTGAGTAGTTGATGTTTCTTCGCTTGCAGCTGTTGAAGATTCGGTTGGAAGTGGTTTCACTGTTGTGGTAGCTTTATAAGTAGTAGTTGGCACTACTGGTGACATAGTTGTTGGTGACTTGTACGATGGTGTAGTGTATTCATATGATTGGTAACTTTGCAAACACTGAAGGGGATTTGCTTCAACCCAAGCTGTTCATGTTGGAAAATATATACATTTATTATAACATAAGTTTATAGGTAAAGCTTTCGAAATGATTTAATTTTTATTACATTTTAAAATATGGTTTAAAAGCAATTTAAAAAATTAGATCACAAAGAAAAAAGTTTGAAATATAATAAACTCTTAATAATCCAAATTAGCGATGGTCACATTACGTGCCCATCGCTTTCATTTTGTTCTCTCAGTTTTAACGTTTAAAAAATAATTTTCTTTAGAATAATTTTCAGAGCTTTGGCATGCAAAATAATTAAAAAAATGTAAAGTCGTGGCTAAATCTATCTTAACGTCTATTCTCATTATAAGTAATGAAAATTAACATGTGATCTATTTTTTGATTAAATGCTTGCCGTGCTTAAACTTACCCAAACCTGTTTTGCGTGATGCCAAATTCATAACACATTTATTTGGAAACGTTGTGTATGTATTTAGATACACCGAGTATGCACAAATTGGATCATAAATTTGGGGACAGACATTTAAATTTTCACATTCAGAAATGTTTACCAACTGCCAGACTAAAAAAAAATAAAAAAAAAAATGATTAGTAATACATAAATTTTTATTAATACAAAATTGGGAATTGATTATTTTACAAATTCTTTTATTAAAAATTTAATTGCAACAATTTTTAATTTAATTACAATTTTAAAATTTAATTGCAACTCCTCAAAATTTTAATTCCAACAATTAAAAATTCAACTGCAACAATTAAAAATTTTTATTTCAACAATTACAAAATTTAATTGCAACAATTAAAAATTTTTGTTCCAACAATTACAAATTTAATTAAAACATTCAAAAAATTGAATTCCAACAATGTAGAATGTAATTTCAACAATTAAAAAATTAACTGCATCAATTATTTAACTTTAAACAAATATTTTATTTAATTAATATTATTTTTATATCAAATACATTTTTTTCACAAATACTTACAATTTCCTGTACATTGAATTTCCGTCATTAGAGCTTGGATATTGGGAAAGGTTTTATAGTATCCTTGAAATTTTCCACACACTGGACTATTATAATATCCTACATTATAGGAATTAACTTTAACCATTAGAAATACTAAAAGAAAAGCAACTAATAGTTTCATAATATATTATTTCTTGTGAATGCCAGACGAAGTACTATACACTATTTTAAAATTTTCTGCTAATTTATATATGAAAACCTAATATTGTTTCTAATAAGATGATTTGCATTCAAAACTTCTTTGTTTCAAATATGTTTCATAAGAATTTGGTTACAAATATGTATGTAATTAAATAATTCTAAATGAAAGTTTTGTAAAGCTCTTGTTGGTTTTACAATTACAACACGTAGTTAGAACGCAAAATGCGTAAGCAATTTACCAATTCTTAAAACGTGAGTTTTTGTCAAAAAACTTTTTAATTGCAAAACTTGCGTTGTTGTATTTTTATTTTTGTAATTAATTATAAGTATTAATAGTAAATTATTATTGAAATATTTATTTACCGTTTGTTTATAATTTGAAGAATATTTATAGGGCCGTATGGGGTAAAATAAGGAATTCAAAAAAATTGCTATGAATTTTCTTAAAAAAAATATTTTTGGCCAAGGTAAATCAGACTTAAGTTATTTTTTCCCATTCTAGTTGTTTTGTTGGTAAAGTCGTCAAAATTTTATATCTTAGCAAGTTAATTTGAATTTCGGAGTTATTTTAAATTTAAGCGATTTTTTAAAATTTTAACGATTTTTGCAATTTTGGTTATTTTTACGAAAGATTCTATTTTTTTTTTTTTGGCGATTTTTAAATTTGAGAAATTTAAAAATTTTGGCGATATCGTTTCAATGTTGTCTATTTTTATCAATGTTGGCGATTTTTTAAATTTTTTTAATCTTAGAAATTTTTGTGACTTTTTCATTTTTAACGATAATTTCAATTTTAGCAATTTTTTATAATAATTTTTTAGCTATTTCTAATTATTTTGCTTACTTTATTTTTTTTTTTAATTCCATAGATTTTTCTAAAACGAGAATTGTTTTTTAATTTTCGCAATTTTTTATTTAATTTTAATGATTTTTTTACTTTCAGCAAGATTTTTAAATTCTGTCGAGTTATAACTTTGCTGATTTTTTCAATTTTGCCGATATTTTTTCAATTTAGTCGATTTATATAAATTTTTGCCAATTTTTGTGTATATTTACTTTTTTTTTAAAATTTTAGTTATGTTTTCAGTTTTGGGGAGTTTTTAAATTTTATTGATTTTTTCTAATTATAAGCTTTCATTTAATTTTTTTTTTTAAATCCTGGTGATTTTTTAAATTTACTGCTTTTTTATAACCTTTACCATATCGCACGTGTACCTCTAAAGGAGGTCAACTTAAAATTTTTAAATTTTCACTTTTTGCAAGAAAACGATATACAGTGATCATATCTACCCACTGTAAAAATCTTAAATCATTTCTTTACTTTATCGCACAAAAAAATAGTACAGTTTTATCCCTTTTTGTGATATAAAAGTAGATTCTTTAGAATAAACTAAAGGGAAATATTTTGAGTTGTCCCCAAATGGAAGCTTAATTCATATCAGTTTCAACTAAAGGGAAATATTTTAAGCTGTGCCTGTATTTATGTCATAACGTTTTAGATTAAATAAATGAAAAAATTTCAGATAAAGAATAACAACTTAAAAAACTTGTTATATTTCGATAAACACTTAAAAAATTTCAAAAACAACTACCGTTGTATACTTCTTGTTCGTATTTCTTTACAATGACATAATTGTTTTTAGAGTATATAATAAATATTTAGAAAAAAAAAACAGTTTTTTGCCTCTACTAAAAATTGTAAATTTTGAGTTGACCCCCTTTAGAGGTACAAGTGCGATATGTATATGTAAAATCTCGAAATATAGGTCTAGGACCCCAAGTATATATATTCGTGATCCTTATGAAATTTCAAGTAGATTTAGCTGTCTGTTGAAATGGAAATGAAATGAAAGCGCGGGTTAATGCACATTTTCCCGAGCAGTTTGGTATTTAAAATAAGCAAAATTTGTTCAGCGGTTTAAAAGTTATGAGTGAAAACGTGAAGGTACCTCTTAATTTGTATACAAATTTTTGTATTCACCTCAAATATTTTTCACCTCAAAAAATATTTTTATCACTAAAATTTTTTTACACCACAAAAATTTATTTTCACCTCAAAAGATTTGTGCACCAAAAATTTGTTTTCACATTTAAAATAGTTTAAAAAAAAAAATAAATTTGACCTCCATAATTTTACATTAAAATTTTTTTTAAATTACATATTTGTATCAAAAACTGTATAGAACATTTTTTTAGGATTCAAAGATTAAGCATTAATTTTAAACTTTTGTTATTTTTTCTTAAATTTTAGTATTTTTTTTTTTTGCTTTCAGCGAGATTTTTCAAATTTGGCGAGTTACTATAAATTCACCGATTTTGTCAACTAAACATAGCGGATTTTGTTTTTATTTTGACGATTTTTTTTTCAATTTAGCCAATTTCAATCAATTTAGGCAATTTGTTAAATTTTATCGATTTTTTTATATTTGGTGCAGGGTATCATATAGTGGGTACGCCTGGCTATAATCCGTTTACTAGTTTAAATTCATTTAAAAGAAGAAAACATTTTTATTAAATAATTTAATAGGCACAAGGGAGTTACCACAATGTCGCAGTTTCGTATCATCCAAGGACTTGTCAGTGGTTAGTTTATGCGTCAGTTAAAGAAAATATATTTATTGTTACTTATGGTTATATAAAAAAATTTTTTTCTACAGACTTTGACTCATAGCATCACCTCCTTACGAGATACACCACTTACGGTGCGGACGGTGAGTGTGTCTTATTAAAGTTCCGTCAATGACAGCCTGCACAATGAATATATTTATATTAATTACAAGAGCCAGAAATTTTCATTTTCAATTGCCTGATCTTTTAATAATTTGTTTTTCAATTTCAATGCCTGATCTTTTTAATCCTACGAGGGTAGATCAATAAGTCCGTGAATATTCGAACATCCCTCGAAGTTATATGAAATGCAACACTGCTCCAATCAATTACCACCTTTTAATGGACTATTGTCAAAATTTGTGCAAGTTCCGTCATTTACAGCTGTTCAAAACATACAACCTCGTGGATTTTTTGAAAAATTTGAAAAAAGGAAATTTCGAGTACTCATTAAACATTATTTTTTTGCGAAAAAACCGTCAATCAAACCAAGGAAAGCTTGATAAATACTATGGGGACTCTGCTCCGGATTTAGCTCCCAGTGACTATTTCCTATTTTCAAACCTAAAGAAATGGCTCGGTGGAAAGAGATTTAGCTCCAACGATGAAATTATTAATCAAACAATTGCCCATTTTATGGACCTCGAAAAATCCTGCTGTTAAATGCAAAGTAAATTTGACAGTAGTCTATTAACATGTGATACTTAATGGGAGCAGTGTTGCATTTCATATAACTACGAGGGAAGTACGAAAAGTCACGGACTTAGCAGAAAACACCATTTAAAAGAAATTATATTTCATTTACTTTTTATATAAATTAAATGGTTTTTGTTGTTTATTTTTAAATGTTGTTTAAACAAATAACACATGAGTGAAAACAAATGACAATTCAGTTAAAAATAAATGTTTAAATTTTACCTACCAATTCCGTAAAAATACATGATTATTAATTTATTTGAAATTGTTTAGGTTTTTGAATTTTTTGTTTGTTTTTAATATACAAATTGTGTCAGTCTATAGACACATTTTGTGTGAATGACCATACATGTGTATGTGTTTATGTTAAGTTCTTGTAATTTGAACTGAAATAATTTTGTATTAAACAATTTAAATAAAAAGAAAAAAAAAATTGGTATTCATTGAAAATTTTTTTTTTGAAACAGACAGCAAACCAAATTTAAATTTTTAATAACTGTAACGAAACAAATAAACCACAAATTTCCGTTTTGTTGGTAAATTTGTATTAATTTTAAAACAAATAAAACAATATTTGAAAGAGAAATAAATCGGTAAATGACAGTAAATCAATTAAATATTTATTTCTTTAACTGAACTGAAAACATTTTTACATAATAGTCTGAGTGTTTAATTTTGATTTCCATTTAAAAATTTTAGATTTGACATGTTTCACTCTTTAGTCGATTAAAAAAAAATCAATATGTGTTCCTATAATTTTCACATGGTATAATATAAAATAATATAAAAAAATTCTTTAGACTTTTATATTACTTTTAAACTCTGAGGTTATTAAAAACTTAAAATATCTACACTCTCAAAGTATAATAGTTATTTCAAAAGTAAACCACTAAAGTACTTTTCAAAGGAATTTTCAGTTAAATTACAAAGAAAAATATTTTTTAACATTTTCTACCAGTCATTCAATTCACAACATTCTGTATCAGTTAAAATATTCCTTAAAAAAATTATTATAAAAGCAACTAATAAAAAATACTACATTTTAATTTAGATCAATAAAAAACGTATATTTTAATATTTTATAGCAATAAGATTCAATTTATAAATTTTTTAATAAGTTGTATTCGTAAAATATTCAAACAGGAGTTTATATGTAGATTAAATGATTGTAATATTATCATTATGCTTCATCCACATTATTAATAGTCATGTCCGTAATTTCAACTTACCAGTGCTTAGATATCTACTGGTATCTTTCGCCTATATGGTAGTTATCTAAGAACTATTAAGTATCTACTGTTTGAAATTACGGGCATCAATGTCGGAACACCACTATTGACTTGTAGCGACTTATATCACATATGGATTAAAGGGCACAAAAGGGAAACCTGGTGAAATTGGTGCAGATGATTGTGATTCAGTTAATTCAAATGGTGAATCCAAATTGTAATAATTATAATAAGGTTGATTGAAAATATTTCCTTCTGCATATTGACCATTATAAACATTATATTGATTTATACGCTGAGTTCCAAGATTTTCAGCAACATTAGGATATGGTATTGGCCGGATTTCTATTTAGGAAAAATATAATGAGTATATAATTACACAATAATTATTTCGGATTAATATACTCGTATTGTACTTACCGCCAGGTAGTGTTCTTGCATTTGAAACAACATTTGTGATGACTATTAAAAATAGTACAATGAATTGTTTCATATTGTGTATAAGTTTTTAATAAAATTTTGTAAATTTGCAATGTATTTATATGAAAAATTCCATCGTGTTTCTATTGTATTATTCTTGCATAAAAACCCCTCTTTGTTTCCAAATATGTTTCATAAAAATTAAGATAAAACTTATTGTTTGATTTATTAAACTATTTTTTAATTTCAACCTATTAATTGTAGCACGTATTTAAAAAACTGCTTGAGAGGAAATAATTTTATTATAAAAGCTTTCTTCATTTAAACGAATAATCACAACCAAATTAAGCTATTAGTCATTAAATTGTAAACGTATAGAAAAGACATAATTTATTACTTTTTTACGTTCAAACTTTTTATTTCTGTACAAAGAAAGATTTTCAAGCGATTGGGGCGTAAATTCAAACTTTCTTGAATTTTATATAATCTTCTTCCTGAAGAAAAAAAAATAATTATTTTATAGAATATACTTTCAGAAAAAAGACTGAACTAAATTGAACTAAACTCACTAAATTGAAACTAAACTCAAACTTTCGTGAATTTTAATAATCTTCTTCCTGAAAAAGAAAAAAAAAATCATTATTTTATAGAATATACTTTCAGAAAAAAGACTGAACTAAATTGAACTAAACTATAGTTAAAAATGACCTAAAAAATACAAGAATACCTTCAAAAATAAGCAGTGATATTGATTCCGATGTTGTGAAAATTTTGATCGAAACCAATGATTTTTACATAGGGGTGTCATAGGATGGAAATTTTCGTTTATTATCCTTTTTCATTGCATCTAAAGCCCTTCTTATGATTTAGCGAAAAATGAGATCGTTTGATGTTCCCAAATAAACTTCGAATTTGTAATTTAGATTTTAACAGGACATCAGTAATCGGGCCTTAGCCTCATTTTCACAATCCTCCGTTAGCTTCTACTGGCGCATATGTTGTTGTTTCCCATATAAAGTTTGAGTTTGAATGTTGCTTAAATTATAACAGAACATTCATCAATCGGTCCTTATTTATTAAATTACTTTATTCGAAATTCTTCTCTCTTTTTACTACAAAAAATTTTATAATTTTTATAGCAATAATAACTAAAAATTTAAAATCCCGTAAATATTGAAACAAATCAGATAAACCATAGTTATAAATGGGAAATTTAAATAGAAATATTTACACTTACAATATATTTTCCGTTACCGACTGTAGTTTAGTTAAAAATGAAGAATCAATTGAAATTCATAGAAATATATGTTTTAATTATTTGAATCAGTCATTTAAAAAATAAACTACACAAATTTACAGACATTCAGTAGGAGTTGATATTTTCAGTTAAGTGTAAAATTTTATGTTTTCTGTTTCTAAAAATATAAATTCATATAATTCCTTTCCATTTTTTTTTTACCAAAACAGTTTGTTTATTTATAAAACTATTTCAATAAAAATTACAAGAAATTATTCAAATATAGATACACACATAGAAAATAAAAATATATACATATATGTGTGTTGTGTTTTGTAAAATTACATACAAATAAAAAAAATTCTATTTAAAAAAACAAACCACAAAAATCGTTTTTTTTTCTACGTTTTGTCAGTTAAAAATTTATGGTTATTTTAAACGACTTTCAATTGCTTTTGTCGATTATTAAACAATGATTGAAAATAAACAACAAAATGGGCTGAATATAATGAAAAATCAATAGTCCTCTTTTTGATTGTATTTTCGAGTATTTTAGATTATTTTTGACGAAATAATATTGTGAGTGTATGATTAATGTTTAACTTTGGTTGATTTTAAAATAAGTTACCCATCATTAAAAATCACATTTTTGGAAATTGTAAAAAAGAACTGGAAAATCAGAACTAAACCATACTTTGGAATCAATTAAAAATTATTTCCCTAAGAATCACTTCCATTTATTTTTGGTGGGTTCTCATATTTTTTACCAGTCGCTTAAGGTGAACAATATTATGTATGTACCTCAAATAATTATCATCATTAAAATTTTATTCCCCTCAAAATTTTTTTTCAACATAAAAATTGTTCTCATATCCAAAAAAAAATTTTATCTCAAATTTTTTTTGTACCTTCACAATTTCAAATCTAAAATTTTGAACATTATTTGCATTAAAAAACTTGTATTAATGTGTAAGGTAAATATGTGTTAAGTCAACAAACATTTTCAACACATTTTGATTTAAAATATTGTGTCTTAATGTGCTTCCAATAAATTAAGGTTTGTTTTTTTTCAAATTTTATGTCTTTATCTATAACCACTTCTAAAGAAAACAACTATTCGTACTTAGCTGACTTTTCTTTATTTTTTGTACAAAATCAGTTTTCGTATATGGACTTAACGGGAACTCGAAATAGAGAAATTATAATGGTTGCCCTGCTCTGCCTTTACTTACAAACACATAATTCATTTGTTAGTTTTTGTTGTTTTTAATATTTTATCAAATTAAAAATACAAATACTTTTGTTTACATTTAAAAGAGAAATGCCAATAATTTCTAAGACTTGGCAGCATTTTTATACATTCTTAATTTTTTAGTAGCTATATCTATAACTACTTAGAAAGTCCATATCTATTTAAATTTTTATGGAATATTTATATAAAATTCGAAAAAAACACAAACCTTATGTTATTGTACAATATTAATTTACCGAAAATATCGATTATATTTTAAAATATTTTGTTGACATGTGTAATGCATTAACTGTGATTTGGTAAATTATTGTTTTCTGAACACAGCCGAATTTTGCATATTTTACTTGTTTTTAATTATGCGATTTCTTAAAATAAATTTTTCTTTAGTGTTAAGTTAAAAAAAAGATGTTGCTGCACCAAAATAATTCGTAAGTTTAAACAACGGAAAATATAATCTGGTCTAATTTAACCGACCCTGTATTCAAACCACCTAGCCAGAAAAATACAAATGGCAAAGCGTTGAGAGAATAAAAAAAGTTTAAAATTATATTAGAATTTGACCTCCTTGTGGAATATTTTTCTCCAAAATTACTCCAGTAATGATTTAATATGATTACATTTTGGCCCATATCGCAGAGCCATGTAAAATTTTCGATTAAAAAAAAGAGTAATAACCCTAGTTACATATATATTTTTTTTTAAAACGTATGCTTAACAAGTAGTATTTTCATTTTATAATTTTAATAATGTCATTGAACTTTAACCACATTTTATGAGGTTAATTAAATTTTAACTAAATCAAATACTATAAATATGTTAAATAAAATACACTCAAAAATAAGTTAAATTATTTTAACAAAACTTTTATAATTTTACAGTTTATAAAAGTAATGAAGATATTTTATAAAAATACTAAAGACTTGATAAAAAGTCTTAGGTGGGATGAAACTGTGGCTTATATGGTTACGAGAATGGAAAAAGTAATGTGTCTAAAAATAGATTTTTAAAAAAGAGGAATTTTTATTAAAAAAAATTATTACATTATTACAAATATTTTAAACGTTATTAAAAATAATATAGTCATGATGGGAATCGAACCAGGGAACTCTGGTTGCTAGCAAAGAACTCTGAGCTATTGACGCATATAGTTTTTGATTGCTTTAAGCTTAAATGAATTGTTTTTTCGCTAGTGTTGTAAAAACAAACATACATTACCCTTTTGCTTACAAAACAACATAAAGTAATGTATCAAAAAATAGATTTTCAAAAATATTTCAATTATTACTTTACATTTATAAATCATATATTACGTAACCAATAATCAGTAACTTATTACTTTATGCTTGCAAATAATGAAAAAGGTAACGAGCTATCATTACAAGGTAACGCATGAGAATATCGCACCCATTACCAAAGTTTTGTTGGGTGTGTTAAAGATGTGACACAGGCGATGCTAAAATTCTTGTATGACTTCCAATCGATTTCGTTGCTTCAGTACTAAAACAATCTTTAACTTTTACTTTTAAATTAATTAATATAATTTTCACAGTAGTAATCTGTTAAAATGATATAATTAAATTTAATTGAACTTAATTAAAAATTTTCCAGCCTAAAAACCAGAATAAAATCTACATATTACGGTTAATCTTATTATGGAAAAACATTTATATGGGTTTACAATAAAAAAATTTCTCTTTTTGAATAAATTATAAATCATCACTTTTTTTTTTTAAATAATTTAACCATTAATTGTTATAATTAATAATTCACACGTTGTTGTTATTTTGGTTTGTTTTTGTTTATTTTCAATTTTCACATAGATAAATAGTACAATGATGTTTTTGTTTAACAAATAAACAAATAACCCTGAAATTATACAATATTTAATGCAACAACAAAAGCAAAAGTTCACAGTATTTAAAATTTTTTTTTTGTTTTAATTCCCAATGGCATAATAAAATCATTAAAATTACTAAATAAATACATGAATGTACTACAAATACAAAATGCACTTGGGAGAAAAAAAAAGTGTGTGTTAAAAGTAAAATAACAAATTATTGCAAAAAAAAAAAAATACTTGTGAAATAAATTTTTAATAATGGGTGAGTTGTCCATAAAATACCGAAATTTTTAACTCAAGTTTACAGCAAATAAAAATTTTTTAATAATAAAAATAATTAACTTAAGACGAGTAAGAGATAATATAGTGCCCCGAAAATCTAAGGACACAGCACCAAGATTTGGTTTTTTGTTTTCTTTATTTGTTAATAGAATTATAAATGTATTAAGTACTCAATATCGACTTGTGTATACCAGTGATCGGCACTGATAGCACTCAGGGGCCGCACACAATCGGCAATTTACACGTACACTACACGAATATCAACAAATCTCACAGCTAAGAGTACAAAAAATTCAATTATTTCAATAGTACGCTAACTTTCAATAGAGCAAGTATATGCCGCTTTGTTGAAGAAATAAAGTACACTCTAAAATTTGTTTTTTTTATTATAGGTATTTTTTTTATTGTAGGTATTAGATAACAGAAAATTCAGTATATAATGTAAAGAACTCATTACAATTTAAGGATAAAATTAAGGGAATCACGATACAGAATGAGGAAAGGTTAATTTCATTAGATGTAGTATCCTTATTCCCTAGTATACCTATAAATGTAGCCTTAAGTATTATAGAAGAAAAATGGAATATAATTAAAGAACATACGACTATTGAAAAGGAATTATTTTTAAGAATTCTCAAATTTTGCATAGATGATAGTAGATATTTTCAATATAATAAAAAACTATATTCTCAACAAAAAGGATTACCTATGGGTTCTCCAGCTTCTCCAGTTGTAGCAGATATAGTTATGGAGGAACTACTTAATAAATGTATTAGAAAATTATCTATTAAACCAAAGATTATAACGAAATATGTAGATGATTTATTTTGTATTATTTCAGAATGTGAAATAGAAAATATTTTAAACATATTTAATTCATATCACCAGGATATTAAATTTACAATTGAAAGGGAATGTGGTCGTAAACTTCAATATTTAGACACATTAGTAATAAGAAAGGAGAATAACTTGTTAGTAGATTGGTACCAAAAACCAATTTCTTCGGGTAGAATTATTAATTATTATTCAAAACATCCGAGAAGAGTTATTATAAATACTGCCAAAAATCTTATAGATAAAGTTTTAAATATTAGTGATATAGTTTTCATAGAAAAAATAAAATAAGAATAAGAAATATTTTAGAGGATAATAATTTTCCAAGGGAATTGATTTATAAATTGATTGGTCAGTACAATGGACAGAGGGAAGGCAGTGTGAATATAGTTACTGAACCTAAGATTTACAAATCTTTAACTTATGTACCAATAATTTCTGAACGATTAGAAAATTCTAATATTTATGATATCAATAATTATACATTAGATAGATTATTTAGTAAAATGAAAGATAGGACAGAGAAATTAGATAAATCTAATATTATTTACAAGATACCTTGCAGGGGTAAAGATAATGAAATATGTAGTAAAGTATATATAGGTACCACAAAGAACAAATTGAAAACTAGATTAGCGGGACATAGATCTGATCAAAAATATAGGAATACAGCTTCTCAGAAAACTGCATTATCATCACATTGTGCCACTCTTAACCATACACCAGATTTTGAAAATACAACAGTTTTAAATACAGAAACAAACTACAAAAGACGCTTCATGTTAGAAATGTTACAAATTATCAATACACCAATAGAACAAAGAATTAATTTTAAAACAGATACAGACAATGTAGCTCAGAATTACAGACATTTAATTTATAAGAATAAAATAGGAAATTAAATAGGTTCATAAAAATGTAATAGAATAGTGGAAATACAATTCGGTTTACAGCCCTTGTTTTCTATACAAGTAACAATTACAGAGTGGTATTGAGTATTCAAAAGTATCGCCATTTTACAACTTTATTTATTGAAATTTTAAAATTTCCTTATAAACTAAAGCTGTGCCTTAAAACCAAATTTAAATAGAACTACTTAAAAAATATTGTAAAAAAAATATTGTTGGCGAAATTCACCAACAAAGTTTGATGTATAGTTTGGTCTTGAAAGTGAATTGGTTTTCACTTGAACAAATTTCACTCGAATTTTAATGGCCACAAATTTTTATTTAAATTGTAAAAATTAATAATTTTTTAATTTTATCACATTAAACCCAAAATAATAATTTTCACTAGAAAAATAATAGTTTTGTATATAAAATTTGCGTCAAAATAAATTTTACTAAATTTTTGAAGTGAATTTTATTATCGAAACAACTTACTATGCTTCAGAATTAAGGCGTTTTGTACACTGTGGGCCATTTTAAATTTGAATTTGCTATAAAAAAAGGTTGAACTTTGTCATATAAGAATGGAACACAATATCATTCATATGACTAACACGACTGGCTCAGCAGTACCTCATCCGATCAACCCAATTTTTCGGCTTGAATCTCTTCAATTGCAATTTCGATTTCATGTTTCAACGCTTCAATTGTCTCTTGATAGTTTGCGTAACATTTATCCCTAATGTTTCCCCACATAAAATAATCCAAAGGGCTCAAATCACAGCTCCGAGGCGGCCAATTGACATTACAATTTCGGCTAATTTTTCGATTTTAAAAAACAGTGCGTAAAATATGGATGGTTGCATTGGCTGTGTGACATATGGGCCCGTCTTGTTGAAACCAAATGTCATTCATGTCATTCTCATGAATTTTTGTAAACAAAAATTCGTTAAGCATTGAACGGTAACATTCACTGTTGAGGGTAACAGCGGCTCCTTGCTAATTTTCGAAGAAAAATGCCCCAGTCGTGGTAGTCATATGAATGATATTGTGTTATAACCTTTTCAATAAAACCAGAAATTTGAAAAAATAATCAGTACTTTTTTTTCTATAGCCGATTCAAATTTAAAATTTTAAATGGCCCACCCAGTATAAACAAAACTAAAATAATCTGCAGTATTTTTTTTATTTTATGCAAGTTTAATTTTCATATTCCTCTCAGGTCCTCACCTTGTTTGTACTAATTTTTTTTTTACTTTTTCAATTTTTTTTTGACAAATCCTTAAGTTTAATAAGTTACTTAATTCCATGTTGTTACAAAACTGTTTTCAGAAAACAAAATTTTGGAATAAAAAGAAATTTGCTGTTATTATTTTCTTGATCTCATCACCCATTATTCGTGACGACAATAAACTTTTTTTTTTATCTTATCATAAAAACTAGAGTTGTGTTGTTAATGAACAAACTAGCTCAATAGAACAATTCACGCAAGGGACCGATGTGAACTAACACTTTGATTCGCCCTTTTCGTAATATCGTTCATTTTGTGCTTTTTATTCAAATAACCATTTTTATTGTTGTTCGGTTCAAGATCATGAAAATTTTCAATTTTAAATAAAGAGAAAAATTATAATCTGTATAAAAAAGGAGAATAAAGAGTAAATGGTATTAGATATTAGCCGAATGAAATACATTTTCTCATCAGCTATGACTTTCAGACCTTTCAAAACATAATTCCTTAAATCAATTTTCAAATCTGACTTAAATTTTGACGAATTAATTAAATTATTTACTAACATGATTCAATCCTTATTTTATTAGAAGAATTAAGTTGATTTTAATAATTCTTTTTATAAATCAAACTAAATAATTCAAAAAAATTCATTAAATTTTAAATTAAAGAATTAAATCAATTTCGATTTGATTCAAGAATCAAAAAAAAAAAGTCATTTTGATTCTCGAATATGATTTGATTCACATATTAAAATAATTTTTTTAAATCATGATTAATTTAATGATAAACCCGAAGGGTTTAATGCAATTTGTATAAAACAGCCACAGGGTGACTACAGATTTTATCATTTTATATAATAATATAAATTAACACATTTCGATAATACAAATTTCGTTTCCCATTCCATTTCGTTCGTATAAAAATGGGTCACCCTGTGGCTGTTTTATAAAAATAGATTCGTCGGGATATCTTCCGAACCTGGCATATTTTTCTTTTCGTAGTATATTAAAACTATAGAAAAGCAAAAATTTTGTCCGTATTGCCCTATCTCGCTTAATTTTCAAAATATCCACCATTTTAAAAATATGTATATCAATTTATAAAATGGCGAAAATCTATAAAACTAAGCGACCAAGTCAATTTTAATGATTTTTTGATTTTTTAATTTTTTTAATTACAAAAATTAAGTTTGAAATAATTCAATTGAATCAAAAAGATTCAAATGAAATTAATTAATCTATTATGATTTTATAAAATATTAATTTAATAAAATATTTATTTAATAAAATATTGAATCAAATCGCTGACTTACAAAAAGAATTATTTTTTTTTTCGCGAATTAATTCAATAAAGATTTATCGTTTTCATGTTCATTAAAATTATTTGCATCTTATAGTGTTAATTGTAAATACCCCCAGCAAAAATAAATGGAAGTGATTCTTAAGGAATTAATTTTTCATTAATGCCAAAGTATCGTTTAGTTCTGATTTTTCTCTTTTGAGGCAGTTCTTTTTCACAACTTTCAAAAATGTGATTTTTAAAAGGTGTGAAAACCAAAGTTAAACATTAATAGATATTTATATAAAAATTTGACACTTATAACTATGGTTAAAGTTTAAGTGATTTGTTTCAATCTTTAACGTACAATTTACCAGATTTTAAATTCTTAAAATCGTAGTTGTTATTACTACAAATAGTGAAAAATTACTGTAATAAAAATTGCAAGAATTTAGAATAAAGTAATTTAATAAATAAGGCCCGATTACTGAATGTCTCCTTATAATTTAACCAACAGTCCAACTCAAACTTTATATGGGAAACAACAACATATGCGCCAGTAGAGGCTAACGAAGGATTGTGAAAATGAGTCTAAGGCCCGATTACTGATGTCCTGTTAAAATCTAAATTAGAAATTCAAAATCATTTGTTATTAATCTTAAAAAAGGGGCTTTAGATGCAATAAAAAATGATTATAAAAGAAAAATTTCCTCCCTATGACCTCCCGCTCTAAATCAAATCCACTGCTTCTTTTTCTCTTATTTTGCTACTTTTTTTTTTGCTGGGTCTCTTATATAACTTACAACTTTAAAGGAAAAAGCTAATGAAACCTAAGCCCACATTGATTCGTTAAGATGAAATTTACTTCAATAACCATTATTAACATACACTCACCAAAAAAAAGTCTGTTAAGACAATTGAAAATTTTGCTGTTATTTCGGAAAATTTTGCAACACATGTCTGCTGACCTGTAGTTCAATGAAATTTTTGTAGAAAAAATTAGCTGTCGCTACTAAATTTTAGTAAACTTTTTGTAAAGTGGTGTTTAAAATCTGTTTACTAAAATCAGCAAAAAAAATCTAATTAATATTAGTACAAAATATCAAATTTATTTTTTTTATCGAGCATCAAAATTTTTTAATTTTATTTTTTTTTTTCTAAAATAATAGACAAAGTTCAAAAAAAAAAAACGAATCAAAGGTTAAAGATTGTAAAAAAAAACTTTTTAATGCTATTTTAATTGCGTGTCCTATTTTTAGACAAACAAACATCACAAATTTATCATATTGTTTTAATTTGTTAATTTCTGTTTAAAAAAATATTTTAGAACATTTTTTTTAACTTTTAGGGTCGAATTTTAATTGTTTTTAGGGCTGATTTCTAGAACAAAAACTATTTAGTGCTATTTTAATTGGTTTTCCTATTTTCATTTCGGATACGTATTTTAAATTTATGTAACATTTTAGGGCAATTTAAGTTTGTAGGTGTAAGTTTTAATTAGAAATAACAGTTCCTTTAACATCTACTATTTCAAAAATATTAAATTTTTTTTTTGCTTATTTTAGCAAATTGGTTTCAAAAGTTTGTAAAATGATTTCTGAAATTAGCAACAAAAATTTGTAAATATTCTGTAAAATTTCTGTAATTTGTAAAATGTAAATAGCAAAAAGATTTGCTAAATAATATTTTTTTTTACTTAAATCAGTACAAAAATAGTGAAGTGGGATTGAAAGTGTTTACAAATTTTACTACTTACTTTTTTTCTGAGTGTATGCTCAAATTAGCTGTAGGTGCAAAACAATCAACATCATTGACAAAAAAATTGTTGTAGTTCATCGAATAGTGTTAGAATAAAAGTCACAGCTAAAAATAAAAAAAAAATGCTTTTAATGAACTAGTTCACTGATTCATATTGAATTATAATGACCGCGTCGCCAAAATGAACGATTAATATATGCACTCTCTATGTGAACTACATACGTCCATACATACTCTACTACAGCACAGTTGTGTTCTGACCTTTTTTGGCAAACCAAAAAAAATAAAAATTTAATGAAATAAATTTGTTAAAACGTATCTGAAATGGGTAAATGGGTATTTCAAGAGATGCACTTAAAAATATTTATTGTACATACAAATAATGTTGCGACGACAAAAAAAAAATGCAATTAATTGCTTAAGAGCATGGAGAATAAATTGAAATTAAATTATTGTCAAGAGATAAAAAAATAAAAATTCTACGTATCCAAGGTCATATGTTGACAACTCGCAATTTCATTACGACTTGAAATAAAGACGTCAAACGAGTTTAGTATGAGGGCTGCTTACGGCAATTGGTAATTTAATTGCCAATTGCTAGATATCAACTTATGACCATCGATATGTATGTACGATGCGTGTGAAAATCATTTGTTACAATAAATTAAACGATTAAGCTGTGTCATTCATAGTGAAAAGAGACAACAATTTAAATTAAATGTAAATTATTTATGATAATGCACAGGAAATTTATTGCAGTTTTTATAAAGTGAACAAAAATAGTAATTTTAATTTAAAATTCTGCAAAAGTTTACACCTCCAAAATTTTGGGGGCAAATTAAAAAAATGTACATTTTTACTAATTTCTTGATGCCTTTTCGAAATGAACTTTTACCCAAAACACAGAAACAGCAGAAATGATTTTCTTGTTTATGTTTGGAGAAATTATTTGCATTATTATGGACGTCTCAGAAATATTTTGCAATTAAAATCTTTGATTGAGCTGTATTTGCCGAAATTATGTTTTTTTTTTTTAATCTTTATAATTTTCTCAAAAACTTAAGTATTATTTTGAGGATTTTTAAGCGCACTTCATGTTATTAAAATACCCGGCAAAAATGCACTTTGTCGGGCAATGCTCAAAAAACAGAAAAATATATGATCCCTCTGGAATAAAAAAATTATTTTTTTTTATCGTCCATTTTTGGAGCCGGTGCCTGTGAGGCCCCACAGGGCCCAAAAACTGTCACGCGTAGTGTGGGTACTCAAATGATAGGAAATTTTCTTAGAATCTCAAAAAATATTTTTCTAACTTCGGCTCACAGCCCCCACCCAAAAAGAAATGGGGACGATTTCGCGCAATTTATTCGGAAACTTTTTTAATATTTTTGGGTAATCAGTCTCTTCTTTGAATTTTTTTTGTATATGGGGTCCAAGAGGTAGTAAATGGATCAAAAGGTGCCGTAGGTAAAAAAATTTTTTGAAAAAATTGTTCGAATTTTTCTAAAAAATTTTTAATTTTTTTCGAAATCGCCTCAAGGTTTCTTAAATAGATCGAAATGGAGCCACATATCATGGATCATGAAAAATTTTTAATTTTTTAGAGGGAGCCACAAACCATACATATATCACGAAAAAAGGCAACCACATACCATTTACTTTTATTTGAGTATCCACTCTTATATGTAAATACGGGTATCAGTTTTTGGGTCGTGGATGGCCTCACAGATTCCGTCCGCAAAAATGGAAGATAAAAAAAGTTTTTTTTTTTTAATTTCAGAGGGGGTCATATTTTTTTCTTTTTTATTTTTGAGCAACGCCCGACAAAGTGCATTTTAGCCAAATATCCTGACATAAAAATCAAAACTCCATGTATTTAGGCGGTAATGCTCAATTGAAATTTTCTAAAAACCTGCACAGTGGTCTTAAACTAAAAACAAATAGTAATTAATAGGCATCTTAAAAACTACTAGTAGAGCGATTGGGAAAACATTTAATAATTTTAAATTTCAACATATTATTTTTTCTAGATTGGTGGTGAAGTTTTTATTCTTGATCTGTAAAAATGTGATGTGAAATGTCCTTTTTTTGTTTCAAGATTATGGCAATTTTTTTTCCCCAAATGAATAGAATAATTATAGTTTTTGTAGTATTGGGAAATACACACAAAAAGGTTTGTCTTTGAAGGGTTTTACTTTTAATGGTATTCTTTTGCCTGTACTACATTTTTAAACAAGCTGCGACATCTGCCTCTTAACTAACTGATTTTTGTTCTCGCCTATAAATGTGTTAATCAGCACAATTTTGTTAGCAAAACAAATAATTTAAAGTTAGCTGAAAAAAATATAAATAATATTTTTTTTTTTTGCCGAAAACACAATTTCGGAAAAACAAATTGACTTGATATACAACCATAGTTTCTAAAGAATTTAATCCTTTATAAGATTTTAAATTTTCATTGACTATGGAATGATTGAATTCCCAAACTAAAATTTTTTAATGGGAATAAATTCTTAGTTGGTCTCAATTGATTTAATTTGAAAAGACTTTATTCGTTTTTCATCATTTGATTTATCATTCCCTGAATTCAATAGTTTTGAATTCAATCGATTTTTATTCAGTTGGTTTAAAAATTTGGGATTTATTTTGTTTATTCGATTGAGTAATTTAAGAAAGATATTCGACTTTCTTCATTCGATTTTAATATTTATAAAAAAAAAAGTAACTATGTTATCAGTTTTAATTAAAGGATATTAAATTTTTTTTTACAAATACAAGAAAAACAACAAAAAAAAAAATTAGAAAAAAATCACCAAAATCAAAAATGGCTAAATTTAAAAAATTGGAAAAGTTGGAAAAAGTCGCCAATATTAAAGAATCCCCAAAATAAAAAATTTGTAAAAATTAGAAAAATCGCTCAAATTGAAAAAGATCGCAAAATAATAAAAAAATCGTTAAAATTGGTAAAATCGTTTAAATTGCAAAAATCATTCAAAATTGAAAAAAATCACTTAAATTAAAAAAGTAAAAACAAAATTTGAAAAACCTCCAAATTGAAAAAATTGCCAATACCGAAAAGGGTGGGGAATTTAAAAAAAAATGCTAAGTGTTTAAAAATATTTTAAAATTAAAAAACTGTCAAAATGAATAATGAATCGAACTGAATCGCTTAGATACAATTTTAATCGTCCATATCTCGAAAACTAAAAGTGCTAAGGAAGTCTCGTTTTTTGAGTTACTTTGCAATATTTTAGATCGCGTTTATCTTGAAATTTAAATTTTTTTTTATATTAATCTATTATATTAATTTTGGCGATTTATTCTTACAAATAAACGATTTTTAGCAGTGAATTGAATAATTGCTTTATGTTGATTTCTTCTTGTATTTGTAAAAAATCGTTAAATTTAATGTTTTAAATTAACATAAATAATTGCTAATTTTCCTATTTTTTTCTTAAATCGAATGAAGAAAAACAAAAGTCATTCCAAAATTCTCTTAATTATATGAAACAAAATCAAATGACCAATAAATCCCAAATTTGTAGATCGATTAAGTTAAAATCTACTGAATATTGATTGAATTCCCAAATTTTAAATCGAATTGGTAAGAAATCGATTGAATTCCTAAAGATTGACTTCAACGATTGGAAATAAATTGATTAAATTACTTAGATGTAAATACGATCGAATGAATTCCAAAAAACGAATTATCGCGAATATTTAAAAAGGAATTCATTCGACTAAAAAGTAAATTAAATTCCATATTTAGGGAATTTATTTAAAATATAATTCAATCTTCGAACAATCTTGATTCTATCTTCGACAATCTTGAAAGACATGTGTTTTTTTTTTATATTTTCGTTTCTCTTTGCTGTTACTGAATTTGAAAATGTCAAACTGAGTTGTTTAGATAAGTTGTCTTCTAAAACTTTTCGATAATCTACAAAAAATAAAACACAAAATTGGAATTATCTGAATATTTTTTTTTTTAACAGACAGCAAACAATATATAAATTTGTAATAACTGTAATGGAAACAAATAAACCACAAAACTCCGTTTTGTGGGTAAATTTTTTATTGAATGAAAAATAAAAATAAAAATAAAAAAAAATCGGCAAATAACAGTAAATTATTTTGAACAAATGTATAAAAAGGTTAAAAAAAAACATTTTTTTGAATAATTAAAGTATGTTCATTTATTTTTAACTGAACTGAAAACTTTTTTATTAAACTACGAGTACAAACAGTAAACTACATAATATTTTGTGGGCTGAAATAAATGTTAAGAATAATATGTTAACCCAGTAATAAAATCCCAAATGCTTTACTTCTGAATATCTCAGTTGAGATATTACTGATTTGGTCAAAACTGATTTGATTACCAATAAATTTTGTTTTCAGTTAGTGAGTGTACATATATAATATAACAATGTCCAAAAAAAATGAGTTTGTATTACTTTTACTTTATTTACAAATATTTGAAATTATATTTTCTTCTGCATACTATCGTACTTTATAACATCTGAATGCAGCGCGTAAAATTAAATTCTTTATGCAGCTTGCACAAATATAAAGTTGCATCAGTTTCTTTTAAAACAAAGATGATAATATTCTAAAAAACAAAAGTTTTTTTTTTGTTAGATATAAGTTACAAACCAAAATGTATAAATGACAATATAATAACTGCTTTTAAACTTTAATAAACCAAAAGTTTTAATTTCCTTTATTCAAAACAAACTCAAAAAATACCACAAAATTATGTAGTATATTTTAAAATATATTTAAACTAGATATAAATTTTAGTTTTCGTTGAACAATTATATTAAGTTGGATATAGAGTAGAGTACTATATCCGGGCTTTGTCATTTTGGAAACCACTTATAGCCCAATTTTCAAACTATCATGTGATTAAAAATATATTTTAAATAAATTTACTTCTTAAATATAATAAGTTTTTCAAGCAATGCCTGCTCTGCTGTATGTAGTTGAAACTTATTCCATTTCCCCTACTCAAAAAATATACGGCTTCATAATTGCAATCAAAAACCTACAAAGATTTTAAAGAGAAATAAAAAGAAAAAAAATCAACAACTAAAATCATAATAAAATTTTGTATTACTTTTTTTGCTATTGCATTTTTAGTATTTTTAAAGATAAAACTTTAAATGCTTTTCTTTAAATTTGTTTTCATACAAAGTTTATTAAAGTTTTGTTTTAGTTTTTTTCTTTTTTCTGTTGAAATTACAGTTTTATTATACTCAACTGCTTTAACACTAAATGTACCGAGTACGGTGAAATGATTTTTAGATTTTTGATAGAAATTTCTTGTACGGTGTATCCAATTTTGTTGTTGGACTTTTGCTTTTAAAATGTTTTATTTTGTAGTCACCCTATGCTTAAGAGTAAAGAAAAGATTTTCTCGTTTAAAGCGAATAACTTTCGTGTAAATGATCGTATTTCTAAGACACTTTAAAAACAGCTGTAAACAATAACTTATACTTTCAAGTAACAGTACACTCAGAAAAAAAGTTAGTAGAAAAATATTTAAATGGTTTTCAATCCCAATTTACTATTTTGGTACTGATTTTTAGTAAAAAAATTATTATTTAGCAAATCTTTGCTATTTACATTTTACAAATTGCAGAATTTTTACAGAATATTTACAAATTTTTGTTGCTAATTTCAGAAATCATTTTAGCCGATTTGCTAAAATAAGCAAAAAAAAAAAAAAGTTACTAATTTTAAAAAGAAGGAAATGTTATTTCTAATAATTAAAACTTACACCTACAAACTTAAATTGTCTTAAAATATAGCATAGAATAAAAAAAGGGATCTGAAGTGAAGATACCAAAAATTTACCAAAAATATTTTTCAGAACAGAAATTAGCAAATTAAAACTAAATGATAAATTCGTTTATTTTTTTTTTAATTTTATATTAATATTAAAAAAAAAAAAACAAATAAAATAAAAAAAATTTTGTTGCTCGATAAAAAAATACATTCGAAATTTTGTACTTATATTTTTTATACTTAGTATTTTTTTTGCTTATTTTAGCAAACTGATTTTAAATTCCACTTTACAAAAAGTTTACTAAAATTAAGTAGCGGCTACTAATTTCATTATACTACACGTCAGCAGACATGTGTTGCTAAGATTAGCAAAAATTAACGCTGGGTTCAAATTAGCAAAATTTTCCGTAAAAACAGCAAAAGTTCCAGTTGCCATTACAGACTTTTTTCGGGGAGTGTATTACCAGTCATCCTGGTTTTTTTTTTTACAGGGTTTACTATGAGGGGACAAAGTTGAAAACACTTGGGGTGAGTATGATTTCTTTTTAAATTTGAGAAAATTTTAACAATATTTCCAGATGGTTCAAATCATCAGATTATCTATTTTTGAGTCACCCTGTTACAAGAACGAATAAAATATAAATTTAAAAAAGTTAAAATTGGGCCTAGAATCTTTAGATACATACCTTCCATCACAGTATTTGTATTTAATGTATATTTTTCCCTGTGTCGGGGATTGAAAAAAGAAGGCCCAACAACTAGGAAAGAAACGTAGATCGAAATTTTTTGTATATAGATTCGGAAAATATAAAAATAATTTCGATCGAAAAATTACGATCAATAAATGTCGAAATTCGACCTTTAATTTAGTTAATTTTTTGAGGTCAAGAAAGATTCAAGCCAATTTTTGATACCATGTTCTAAAGTGAAACATATTCCAATGAGAGCTCTCTGCATCGATCGCAATAAATGGTAGTCAGACGAGGCAAGGTCTGGGCGGCTGAGACAAAACTTCCAAACAACTATTTTCTAAATAGTCTTGCTTTGTCATGATCGAATATTTTGCTTCAAACGTATAAATTGTGTTTGGTGCAGGTCGTCTTGTCTGGAGATGGGATCCACCAAATACTGAGCATTACCTTGGCGTCATGAATATTTTGCTTTGGCGTTGATTTGGCTGGTTTATCGTACTTCACATTCGATTTCTTGCGCTTCTGAATCCATTTTTCATATCGCTAGTAATGATTCAATATAAAATTATTTCTTTTTATGGCGTTCAAGAAGCATTCCGAACATGCAAAATCGTCTTTCAGCTTAAACTCGTATGGTACCCAATTTCCTTGCTTTTGAATAAATCCTGCTGCTTGCAAACTTTATGAAATTGCTGCTTTAGTGGTTGCCAAGCACAAACCATTTATCGCACGTTGAAATCGATGTAGCATATTCAGGATAAGCTTCGGTGAGCAATAGGTGTGCTTTAGCTGCACTTTTTTCATATCAAAGAAGTAAAAAAAAAACTTTCCGCAAATAATAATTTTTTCATACAAAATTCGACATTTTCAAAGCAAAAAGAAACTTTGTTCTTTACACTATTTAATTCAATGACTAAAGGCTAGTTTTTTGCATGCAGTTCAATCTTGTTTATTGGTTTAACTTGGTTTAAACTTGGAATGCTATTTTTGAGATCCAGATTATTTTGTTTTGATTCGAGTTTAACTGGGCAAGATTGGCCAGGTAAACCTAAGTTACAGATGTCAAAACACACAGCTATTGAAAAGTGTCTTTAAATAAATCAGATGCTTCGTAAATAGTACTAAAAAGTTGTTTACAAATTAAAAATAAAAATGGATTATTCCTCATATTATAAAGATTTCAGCGATTCTGAAACATATGCAAATTTAAATAAGACTATAACAAGAAAGCCTAAGACAATTAGAACTCACCCAAATAATTTATTTATATTCGTGAACACGTGCTTTTGTTTAAAAAAATATTTGTTTTGATATTTTATTAAGTATTTTCAAATATGTTTGGCTATAAAATTTAAAATTTTGTTGGAATAAAATATCGCAGCATTTCCTTATCTGTCAAGTCTTAAGCTTCTACTGAAAAACAACAAGTGGGATCAAAGACAGTTTAAATTTCTTTTCAGTTTAACTAACAAGCCATTAAACCAGGTTTAACTCACATCCAAAAAACTAGCTCTAAGTGAGATAAAATGACAGATGTTTATCTTACAAAATTTCATATAAGTTATTAAAGACACAAAACAAGTGTAAAAGATACGCTGTCTGTTGTGAATTCCGTATTTTTAAGTTATACACTGAATACACCAATCGGTCCAGTATTTCAGAAAATATACAAAGAGAAGTACCTTAAATTAGAATTTAAGGTAAAAAAAAGTTTTTTTTTTCATCCTGACACATTTAGTGTTAATGAAACTTATATTTATGTAACTTTTTTTTTTAAGTAAAAGAAAGCACTACAAAACAATTACTTTGAAAACTGCAGGGTCATTATACATATTTTACCATGTTGGTAAAAAATATATATATATTGATGGTTTTACAATGTAAAGTCGATTGTTAAAAGAATAATGCAAACAATTGTGGCGTCTCCATATGTTGCTAATGAATGCAAATGTCTATTCAGGCAAAAGTCTATACGTCTGGGTTCGAAGAACACACATACAAAAAAGTTATTGAACTTTTTAAGGAATTGATTTTTGAAATATTAATTTTTTTTAAATTCGATCGTTAAAGATTTTTTTATAACGCTAAAATACTTTGTTGTATTTTAATGTTTATTTGCTAAAACAACATATTGTTGTAATCCGAATATTATTAGGGAGGATAAAAAGAAAAATTAAAGCCATGTATTTATTTAGATGCGCAATCTTATGGTTAGGGGTTAAAAAGTGGTGTCAAATATGATCCTTTCTTTTTTCATAATTTTATGTTTCGCATCTACACATACTTATCGTAAATGTGTCCCAACTTGTTTTTTGTGTTCCCATGTAAAAATCGAAATATATATGAACATACATGTGCTTGTATGTGATCATACATAGGCATTCATGTTCATGTTTGAACATACATGTGCTTGTATGTGATCATACATAGGCATTCATGTTCATGTTTGAACATACATGTGCTTGTATGTGATCATACATAGGCATTCATGTTCATATACGTACATATATGGTACTAGAAAAAAGTTCGCCGTACACCAGCGAATATAAAGTGTTCTTGAATGGCAATTTTAAAAAACAAAAAAAAAAAATAATTTTTTTTGCCGAACGTAGGGGTCGCTTTTTAAAATTTTTCGTTATTTCTTTCGTAATAACAACCCGATCTTAAAGCGTGATATGTGGATTTTTTTTATCTCGGGGAGACCAATTTTTGCTCTAAGGTCCATTCACCTCAAGGGTTCCGTTCTAGTACTTACCCCCCAAATCTCAGTTCCTACAACCCTAATGTGCCACCTTAGTGTCAAAAAATTAAATCTCGCAAAAAACAGAAAACTTTTGCTAAGGAAGTATTTCGATAACTACAGCATCAATATATCATACTTTAATATGCGATTGTAAATACTGAAGATATAAGAAAACATTTAAAAAAGTGACCCCTACATTCCGCAATAATAAAAATTATAAAAAATATTTTTAAAATAGTTGTGCTGGAATTATCGAAATACTTCCTTAGCAAACGTTTTATGATTTTTGGCGAGCTTTAGTTCTCTGACATCAGGGTGGCACATTAGGATGGTAGAAAATGAGATTTGGGGGGTAAGTATTAGAACGGGACACTTGAGGTCAATGAACCTAAGACCAAAAATATTGTCATCCCCGAAACAAAAAAAAAGATATATCACACTTTAGGATCGGACTGTAAATATTGAAGATATATTGAAAAACTTAAAAAGGTGGCCCCTACGTTCGGCAAAAAAATAAAAAAAAAATTTTGAAATTGCCTTGCAACAATACTTAACATTCGAAGGTGTACGGTGCACTTTTTTTGCCTGTAAGGTGATACGCTCTAATGACCATAAATGATATCATATATAAACATAAAACTTTGGATCCGAAATTTGAGGCCGTATATGGTCATATGTGGGCGATTTTCGGTATCCCGATTTAACCGCTCTAGACGTTCTTCTAGGGGATTTTTTTTAACTCACAGGTCTATGTGAACAAGGGTACGAAAACTTATCGCCTGAAGTCCTCTCCCAAACAATTGAAATGTCAAATTAAAGACAAGTACTTTAAATCTCCTTAAACGTGAAATTTCACTCATAAACAAATTACCACCTGGCTCACAAAAAAAATTGTTTATTTTAAAAAATATATTTGTGTCATTTGACTTAGAATTATTCTGCGGTATCAGAATTTATCAAATTATAGGGAATAATGTAATACTTCATATATACAATGAAGCCGTTTAATAAAAATGCAAAAAGATAACTCTTTTTCTTCATATTTATGAATCCCTTCTTTGATATTTGATTTAATAATTTTGAAGAAGTTTTTTTTTAATTTCAATTTGTGTTATTTTGGGAGTTTTTTAAGTAAATAAAATTGCAAACTTAGAATTAAAAACAGTGTGTAGTATTTTGTAAATGAAATATATATTTGTAAGATATTTTTATACATTTTTTAAATTTATTTTATTAAATGCTGAAGATTTACGAAGAATTTACCAAAAAATGTTTTTGAAACACTTTATCATATTTATGAAGATTTCATGTTGAATGTTAACTTAAATATTAGATATATATTGTTTCGAAAATTAACGCTTAACATTTTTTTTGTTTAAAATTAGTCAAATCAATTTAAAACATGTTTGCCAGACTTTTTACTAACGTATTACCTTTAGTGTATTCGTTTGTTTGCCCTCTATATTCAAATTCCATTAAGATCTGCAGACTACACCGCATGGTATGCATTTTCTTTGTCAGTATATTATGAAATTTTTTTTTTTAAGTTATTTATAATTAATTTAATTAATTAATTAATTAAATAATATAATAAGAATAATTTGCCGATATTAAACAAATTGAATAAGTAATATAAAAGATCATGCATAAATTTTGAAGTGTACTATAAAAAAATGAGAATTTTTCTATTGCCTGCTATGAACTATTAACAACCAACAAACTTTTATATGTTCACTTACACTCACATCCACACACACATTCACACACACATCCACACTCAGTTATATACAAAACATCCTGTATCAAGAATCAGACATGGCATTTTGTTTTTATATTTTTATTTTTCTATATCCACTCCATTCATTCAATCCTTTAGAGACTATGTCTACTTTACTTCCGCTTATGGCTTTTGAATTTTTCATGATGTCAATAAAATGTTGCATACTTATGTGGTTCATACCAATACATACATATAAGTACAGATGCTCATACATAAATATATTATAGATTTTAAGTACGTATGTAGGTAAATAATAGAATGGGCCGAAATTAAAAATTTTAGGTCCGACTACTGAATATCCAGTTAGAACTTAACTAACAGTTAAAATTAAATGTTGTATAGGAAACAACAATAATTGTGTCAGTTAAAGTCCCAGTTAGTAAGGTATCAGGACATTGCAAAAAATGTGACTAAATAATAAACAAAAATTGTTTAAAACTAATCTCTAACTGACTGTAATTTAATCTTTTTTTTTTTGATAAATACCTCTTCCTGTTCATATTTAAAAAAAAAAATGTTAATGCCATCAATTAAAAGACAAATGTTGAATTATTCCTTTTATGAAAGTTACTTAAATGTCTTTAGACTTATGGGTCTTAAATCTGTTGTTACATGTGTAATACACACAGAGTATTGTTCGCAACACATCAATTATTGATGATATTGTCGTCTTCGTAATCATCGTCTTCTTCTGTATATTTAATCTACTGTAACTTTTGAAGAATAAAAGTATTTTCTTTTTTATGTGTTTCTGTCATTTATTTTATATACATATACATTTTTTTATTTTCTTTGTCAAGTAAGCCTTGTAAAATGCATTGACATTCATCCAACTCTTACTCTGACTTTTACACTCACATTCTTTTTATATATTTAATACCTTTTCGTTTTTTTTTTACGCTTCACATGCCGCATATGTGTGGTATGCAATAATATGACTTTATTAACTAAATGTCATTAAAAAATAAAATTTATATTGCAGACTACGTACTTTTATGCATTACATGTAAAGGACTTAATCAATGAACAGTGCAGGTTTATAGGATTTTTTGTTTTCAAATATTTTCCTTACTTTAATATCGTTGGTTATTCCACATTTTTCTTTAGGAATACATATTGGCAATGTTGACAGTTTTCGTGTTATTAAAATCTATTTGCTGTATGTTTTTTTTCATGAATTTACCAACTGGAAGGTTTGTAATCTTCTTTAATCGTGCTCCTGCTGGGTTTCTAATAAATAGGTAATGTGTGTTTGTTCGTTGGAGGTAATCTTCGCAGCTAATCATCTGATTCAAAAAATGTTGAATATTCAAAATTGTCCTTAAGGATAGACATAGGCTTTATATCATTCCATTAAAATAATTCATACAAAAGTTATAAACAAAAATGTAAAAATAATATTTACCGATTTTAACACCACATTTATTCTGTTGACTTTTAAATGAAAAATACTAATACATTTAAAAATGCTTCAATCAAATGTGTAAATTTGTATGTAAAATGAAGCAGAATCCTTTTTAAAATATGTTTAGGGCATTGAAAATTGGTATGCAGGTTCCTCCTCAGGCTTAGACATCCTAACAGACGGATTTTCTGAAAATTCCTACGGGAAGGGGCGAAAAGGAGAAATGTCTCCCTCTTGAATTAGCTAGAAACTTGAAAGTTGAAATATGTTTCACCTAGAGTATGGACTAACTCATCGATAAGGTACATATAAGAATTTTGGCCCGGAACATTGTAATAATGGGGGAGTCTGGGTACACCCGGGCAACATATTTTTACGCTAACAACTTAGCGGGCTTTGCCCGCTGATATTGAAATGAAATTTTGTTAAAAATATTTTTAGTTTGGAAGTTTTTACTATCACTGGAATTTTCATATCAAAATTCATACATCTAGTTTAATGCGTACACTTTAATCAATTTCTGTTGAAGTTTTTCCAACACTCACAATATATTTTCCGTAACCGAATGTAGTTTATTTAAGAAGTAATACGTAAAGTTTGTTTTTAAACGAAGAATCAATTGAAATTCAAAGAAATATATTTTTTAACTATTTGAATCAGTCATTCAAAAAACAAACTATAAAAATTTACAGACATTCAGTAGGAGTTGATATTTTCTGTTAAATATAAAATTTTATGTTTTCTGTTTTTAAAATTATAAATTCATATAATTCCTTATTGTTTTTTTACCTAAATAATTTGTTTATATACAAAATTATTTCAATAAAAATTTCAAGAAATTATTCAAATATTGATATGGTATTTCAAACTACTTTCGATTGCTTTTACTACTTATGTCGATTATTAAACAATGATTGAAAATAAACAACAAAATGGGCTGAATATAATGAAAAATCAGAATCATTGATTGTATTTTCGATTAATTTAATATGTATTTTAGATTATATTTAACGAAATAATATTGTGAGTGAACTTATAGTAGGAAACTGTACTCCTACTTTAAATTGGGTAAATTTACTCTTTTCGTGTGTAAACGAAAGAAATACATACATATGTGAAAGTTGGTGCTCACATAATGTGTAAATTTACATGAATAGTGCGGAAAAATTTAATTTTACAATTTATTGGCAAACTAACTAAATGTGTGGGTTAAAAAAATTCTTTTTATATAAAATGCTCAAAACTACATTTTAAAATGCGTGGAAATCTCTAAAATGCGTATATTTACCAAGGCAATATTTAAAACTAATCAGCACAAAAACTTCAAAACAGTGAATGAAATTTTAAAAAAATGCTAGAAGTTGTAGAAATTAAAAAATCACATAAATAGCTCGTAAAAATTAAAAAAATTTGTTGCTGAAATTTTTATTAAAATTAAAATTCGCCCAAATTGAGAAATAATCTCCCAACTTTAAAATACCAAGCCAAAATAAAAAAAAAAAATCATTAAAACTAAGAAAATCGCCAAAATAGAAAATTTATAAATAATCGCCTAAAATTAAAGAAAAAATAAACAAGTAAAAAAAGCTTAAATTCGGCTGTGCCAAATCTTTGAATACTCTCCACTAATATCCTTAAACATGTTCTCTACTGTTTTTGATACAAATAATGTAAAAAACTTTTGAAGTAAAATTATGAAGGTGAAAAAATTTTTTTGTGGTAAAAAACATTTTTGAGTGCGAAAACAATTTTTTTTGGTGAAAAAAAAAAATTTAAGGTAAAAAAATTTTTTGAGGTAAAAAAAATTCTTTGAGGTTAATACAAAATATTATTAATTTATAAGCGACTGGTGAAAAAATATGAGAAAATATATTATGTACCAGTCGGTACTATGAAATTGTACTTAAATATACATACAAATTTGTATGGAAAAATCAAAAGTACCATCACATTTTCACTCATAACTTTTGAACCGTTTGACCGATTCTGCTCATAATAGGCACCTCCGCTTGCGTCACGACGCGAAGATCGGAATTTAAACAGACGGACATATATACAGACCGACAAACGGACATCGCTAAATCGACTTAAAAAAGCATAAGGATGGTTAAATTTTAAGGGCTGATGTTGAATGTGAACCACACATAAACGTCAAGTTTTTTTCTGCATTTCATTTGACATTTCTCAATTTCAGACTAACTCAATTTTAATCATGGAAAGATACACAGTCGAGCAACGCGTTAAAGTTATTCAGGCTTATTATGAAAATGGGCGTTCAAATCAAAATGCATATGTGCACTTAATGATTTTTTTTTGGTCAGCATAATCGACCGATTGTGGAATCGGGAGAATTGTGGGCAAATTTCAGCAAACCAAGTCTGTAGGAGATGTGAAAACATCAGTATATGCCAGTACAGCTCGTACTGCAGAAAATATTGCTGCTGTTCGCGATAGTGTGGCTGAAGAGCCGTACACCTCAACTCGTCGTCGTGCCCAACAATTGCACCTCTCACGCTCGTCGTTGATGAATATTATGCATAAAGACTTGCATTTACACGCCTACAAGGTGCATTGTTTCAAGAACTAAAGCCTCTTGACCATTTCAAACGTCGTCAATGGTCAGAATGGTAGCAAGAAATGGCAACAGTGGATGATCAGTTTTCGAAGAAAATCATCTTCAGTGATGAGGCACATTTTCACTTCAGTGGATTCGTCAATAGGCAGAATTGCCGCATTTGGGCGAATGATAATCCAAGAAACCAAGAAACCAATGCACCCACAAAGAGTGACTGTTTGGTGCGGTTTATGGGCTGGCGGCATCATCGGGCCGTATTTTTTTTCCAAAATGAGGCCGGTCAGGCAGTTACTGTGAATGATGTTCGCTATCGTGAGATGATAACGAACTTTTTATGGCCCGAATTGGAAGATATGAATGTGCACGATATGTGGTTTTAACAGGACGGTGCCACTTGTCACACATCTAACGTGTTATCTCACGTAGTGGCCCTGTCAATTGGCCGCCAAGATCATGTGATTTGACACCGTCGGACTTCTCTCTTTGGGGTTATTTGAAAGAAAAGGTGTACGTCGATAAGCCAGCAACAATTCAAGAGCTAAAGGATGAGATAATTCGGCACATTAAAGGCAAAGAACCTCAATTATGCCATCGAAAATTTGGACCATCGGATGGAGTTGTGCGCCGAGGTCGCGGCGGCCATTTGGCCGATATTTTGTTTCGTACTTAAAAGAAATGACAATAATTTCCTAAATAATTTGTGTTTTATTCATAATCAACATCGGCCCTTAAAATTTAACCACCCTTTATATACTTTATGGGGTTTTAGACCTATATTTCGACATGTTACAAACGGAATGACAAACTAATATATACCCTCAACTTATATGGTGGAGGGTATAAAAATCGTTCAAAATCGATAAATTAAAAAAACAAAATTAAAACATCGCCTAAAATAAAAATTAGACTTTTTGCGAGTTTTATCAATTTGGCAATTTTTTTGGATTAAATTTGAATAAGCCGGCATAATTTTTAAAGCTCGCCATAATTGAAAAAAAAAAAAATATATATTAAAATTGAAAAATCCGCTAAAAGTTAAAAAAAAAACCTAAAATTTAAAATAATGAAATAAGTGCTATTATTAAAAATATCGGCAAAACTTAAATAAAATCACCATAATTTTAAATTCAGTCTGGATACTTATAATGACATTTTTTGAGGAATTTTACGGAAAACATTTTAATCTGCCATTTTCATGTGTCCTTTTAGTCCTTTTTTTTGCAAGAAGCTGTTTAAAAAAAATTTATTCTAAAGACGTAAAATCTTGAAAAAGCTGATTTATTACTTGTAGTTCTGTAAAATAATAATACAAATGTACTTTAACGAAAAAAATTTTTGTTCTCACAAAAAAGTTGAATTGGGTTAATAGAAGGCTCAGTTTGTAGGACACATGCCTTGTAAAAAAAGTGGTTTATGGTTTTAAAAAATAAAAAAAAAAAACAAGTAAGAGCGGCTAAATTCGGCTATGCCGAATCTTATATACCCTTCACCATGGTTGGAAAAATAGTGAAGTTTATATATGGACATATATGGAATGGACAGATTTATATACGGACATCTTTAAGTGGAAATTTACCATTTAGTTTAGTGATAAAACTTGGACTCTGAAAGATTTATGGTTTCCGAAAATAGGTATTTAAAAAAATGTATGTTTTGGTCATAACTACTTCCAGCAAATATGTGCTACTAAAGATTTTCGACCTTTGGATATATAAGACGTATCCATAGGTCATATTACAGCTCTAAAATTTTACTTTTTATAAAAATTTAGATGTTTTTAGCCCATTTATGGAGTATTTAATTACGGTCTTACCGTTCTTAAGATATAAATTAATATATTTTGTGCCACGCCCAATTCAAGGATCCCGCCCACATTTGGTCAAGATGATTGCACCTTATTTGGAAACTTTTCCTCTTTCCGTTCTCCAATTATACAGAAAAGCTGGCCGACATCGTTAAGACAACTGTGCTGGCCGCATTTGTTTTGTTAAAAAAAAAATAAAAAAAAAAATAACAAAAAGTCTTAAGAAAATAAAAAAAAAGTGTTAAGAAAATATAAAAATAAAAAAAGTTGAATAGACGGGGCTCGATCGAGCGACTAAAAGGAAAAAGTATTTGTGACAAAGCGCTTAGACCCCTGAGCCATTGAAGGACATAAGCAAACGTCGTTAATAGAAGTAAATAAAGAGTTTTCGTTTAAAACAGATTTGTTTGGTTTTATTTAAGTGACAAACCTTTGTATGGATTTGTTGTTTGTGGGTAAAAGGTGAGGAGGTAAAAGACAAAAAGTTCAACAAATAAAATAAAAACAACAACAATCACGATCATAATGCCAATCAGTGTTGTCATATTTTTTTTTTTTCAAAAATCAAAAAAATATTTTTTTACAAATCGTTAAAAGAAATCACTAGAACTGCATGTGTTTTATTTCTACAAATATGTTTGATTTAGCTGATAAATTTGCATTTGGGATTTTATTTCGCTTTTTTATTAAAAAATATTTTTAATTTCTTTAGCTTAATGTTAAAAATTTGGAGGAAAATAGTTTATAATTTTTTGTTTTTTTTTATAAATTATTATAAGTTATGACCTAAAATAGTTGCACTCAAAGGTAAATTATGTATAAAATTTTCTTAATATATGAGAAATAAAATGGTTTAAAAATCTTTTTATAAATTCTTTTAAATCGGAGCAAAAAATAGAAATAAAACCGTTTGTATTTTGTTTGTATCAGAGGGTTTTTATACAAATTTTGATGTTTTTAGCCTATTTATGGATTATTTAATTATTAATATAAAATTTTATTTAAATAAATTATTTAATTTATATGTATTTATAAGTATTAAAAAAGATCAACTATAAAATATAAACTTCTAAATTATTTAATGTTAAAAAAAAAACAAAAAATAAAAAAAGTCTTAAGAAAATAAAAAAAAATGTAAAAAAAAAAAGTTGAATTGTGTCTTGAGTAGGATTCGAACTCGCGTTCTTAGAGAAAAAAAGTATTTGTGACATAGCGCTTAGACAACTCAGCTATGAAGGCCATATGGAATCATCGTTTATAGAGTTAAATGAACAGTTTTCGTTCAATAGGGATTTGTTTGGTTTTTATAAAAATGACAAATCTTTGTATGTGTTTGTTGTTTCTGTATAAAAGGTGAAAAGGTGAATAAAAATAAATTGATGTGTTTGTTATGCGTAATATTCAACATACATATAAAAACAAAGGGATTTTACGAAAAAATTACAGGTAGTCCTGGTTTTTTGCTAATATCTCAGCCATTTATCAACCTCATCATGTCTGGGGTCTTCGGAAAACCCATTTCAACACACAGACGGACAGACGGAAATCGTTTAATCAACTTCGCTCTTCATAAGGACCCAGAATATATATACTTTATAGGGTCTAAGATCAATATTGTAGAAATTACAAACGGAACGACAAACTTATATATACCCTTCCACCTGTGGTGAAGGGTATAATAAATACAGTCAAAACCCGGTAAAACTATTTAATATTCGATATAACGAAAACGCGATATAACGTATGACCTAATTGTTTGCATTAACTAACTTATATATAGAATATTTCTGAAAATGAATACTCGATACGAAAAAAAAATTAGAAAAAAAATTAAAATAATAAAAAAATCTAAATTAGATAACAATTTTAAAATTTTTTTACTTTCTAAACCTTCTAGTCTCAGCGTGAACTATTATTGCAATCCTTCTTTAAATTTTTAGTAATCTAAAAAATTTTAAAAATCCTAAGGGTGAAGAAAAATTCATAAAAAAATTTATTGCGATATAAAGAATATTTTGATATAACAAATTGGTCTGAAAATATATCATGGGCTTCGACTGTAATCAATGTTTTTCACTCAAGTTTAATATTTTTGTTATTGAATTTTTTATTATTTTATTTCTAAAACCTTCTCTGCACACAAATAATTTATTTACCAAAGATTTGCTAAATTAAGTTTCTTATCAAACTAAAAAAATGTTACTCATTTGAAGCATTTATGATAAATTTCATGAACGCCGGCAAGAGCCAGTCTTGCAAGTTAAAGTACACCTAATTGTACATAAATTCCTGCATTGCATAAAAAATAAATTATCAGTTTCAAAAAGTTAAAAGCACAAATTTATATACTTCAATAATAACAGTGTAATTATGTTTTTCTTTGAGAAATTGCTGCAGTATTTCTTTTAAATCATAAACATTGTAAGAGTTATTATAAAGAGAAATTAAATTTTCAAATACAAGAAAGTTATGATGAGAAAAATCAACATTTTCATTTTGTAGAGTCGTATAAATATATATAGTCTGTGTTTATGCATGCGTTGGAATATGTATGTGAACATTTTTTCCATTTACAGACACATAGAAAAAAGTGTGAACAATATATGTTACATGTGAACAGTTAAAACTACAAGCACAAACAAGAAAAATTTTACATGAAACACAAATAACTATGTTGTGTATGTAGTGCTAAATTGGCTGTAACGAATGCATTTCACTCTTTAAAAAATAAATGCTTGCATATAATCAGAGCTTGAAATAATTCGGTTTAAATTAAATTTCTTAAAAATCATTAAAAACAAGAAAAAGGGAAATTAATTTATAAAAAGGAATTTAAAGAATTATTTTTTTTTAGCGGATGAATTCCCTTACCAAAGAAATCATTAATAACATTCTCTAACAAATTCATTAGTTAATTTAACAATTGGGCAAGAAATTTATTACCTACTGAATGAATTCCTCTTGAATTTCAATTGTTCTCTTAACTTTCTGAAGGAATTGGAATTTTCATTTAATTCCCTGAATTAATTAGTAGTCAGATCCAATTTGAGCTGGACTTATATTAATATCTTATCGATAATCTAAAAGATTAATATAAAAAAAAAAATTATATAAAATACTGTTTTTTTATAGCAAATCTGGACAAAATTTTGGACGAAATTTATCATATAAATATTTTCAGATATGAACAGATTTAACATCATATATGATCCTATATGGCCGGATCTGTTCATATATGCCCATTAAATCACCGAATTTTCCATAACTCTTTATATAGATTTTATCAGATCTGGCAATAAAATGGATCACATATGCCATACTTACCATATAGGAACGGATTTGGCACCAGGTAAATTTAGATTTGATCATATATTATTAGATATTAACAGATCTGATTAAATCTAATATTTTTCCAAGGGTTATGTAAGGAAAAAAGTAGTTCTACAACCGATTCTTTGAAACAGAAAATTTTTCTGTTTGACTTTGCATAGCATAGTCAAAGGATGTATAAACTAAACCCCTACTAAACGGGGATATATCCCCAAAACTGTACCATTGGGGATAGTAAGGTAACATAATCTAAACTGATTCGTTTTAAAACCCTTAAAATAGTACTTATCCCCCATTAATTGGCTATAGAAATCAAATATAAACAATTTTTGTGTACTAAAGCTTTACTAAGTATTTGCTACTAAATGTTAATTATGTTTACCAAAATATAAATGTAACATGAGTTTTATTAAAGTTTTTCAGTTGTGATCACACAAAAAAATATATAAAAAATAAATGAAAACAAATTTACATACTTAAATAAAAAATTGAAAAAAAAAAATTATTTTGTTTTTAATGTTGAAAAAGTTTTTAAATATTTTTTTTCGCAATTTATAAGACTTAAGCGATACGAGAAAAAATTTAAGGTAATATAAGTTAAATAAGTTCTTCATGAATTAAGTTTACCAACTTTTTATTTTCATTCAAAAAAAGTCACAATTTTGTTGGAAAAAATAGGCATTTTGACAAAAATGATAAAGAAGGAAAAGGTAATTGTTAAAAACAGTTTATTTTTTCCTTAAAATTTCATAATTTTTGAACAAGAGCGTTATAATACAAACGATTTTTGTTGATATATATAAACTTCGTCATAAAACATGTTTGTAAATTTGAGGTTTGTTTTAAAGGTATAAAAATTCATAATTTGAGGAATTTTTTTATAGCCAAAAAGCCTCAAAATATGATTCTTCATTATAGGATAAAGCCCTCAGTAACTAAAAGATTTTCAACTGGAAAAATTCCTTAGAACCTGGCGGTGTTTTGGTAGGAAGAAATCCTCCAAATTTAAGGGTTTTTTCTACCGAAAAAAATCCTGAGAAAATTCTGTGTTTTTCTATGGGAAAAGTCATTAGAATTTGAGGCTTTTTCTATGGGAAAAAGTAAAAAAAATCTCAGTGATTTTTCATAGGAAAAGTACATGAAATCTGATGAGCTTTTTCCCATAGAGAAACCCTTAAAATATTAGTTCTTTTTTGTGCTTGAGGATGTTTTTCTACAGAAAGTCTCGGATTCTGATGATGTTTTTGCTACCCTTAAAATAGTTTGTAAGTTAAAATAACAGAAAATGCAATTTACAAGAAATGATATTTCATTTAAAAACCGGTCTACTTAATTTTCATTTAAATCAAATGGCTTTTTTAATATTGTTTAAAGATCTAACACATCTGCAAAAAACAAATGATTAATCAGTTAAAATAAATGTTAAAATTTTACCTACTAATTCCTTAAAAAATAAATGATTTTATCATTTATTTAAAATTGTTTCAGTTTTCTTTTAATCTACAAAATGTATGAATGTGTATGTAATTTAAATTGAAATAATTTTGTATATAAGACACTCATGTATATAAAAAACCAAGTTGGAATTTTTTTTATCATTTTTTTTTTATTTTAAACAAAATAAACCACGAATTTCCGTTTTGTGGGTAAATTTTTTATTGAATTTCAAACAAATGAAAAAAATTAATGAAAATGTAGAAAATCGGTAAATGATAGTAAATTATTTCGAACAAATGTATAAAATAGTTTAAAATATTTATTTGAAAAATAAATGTAGGGAACGGATAACTTTTTTATTAAACTACAAACATTAAACTACATAATATGTATGACATATTAACTTCCAGATTTTCAATATTTTTTCCAATAGAAAATTTTGGAAAACAGTGTTTTGTTTTATTCAGTAGGAATTTCTAAAAAAAATTCGGACGGGTGTTCTAAATAGTTAATTCGGTGGGGATTGCCAAATAAATTTTGCTTAAATCTGAAAATGTCGATTGCTGCATCCGAATGTTATATTACAAATTTGATTGACACAACGAATCTGTTCTCTGTGTGTATGCAAATAATAAGGGTCAAGAAAATGCAAACCTTATTTTCAGAGCCAATTTCGAGAAAAGTTACAAACGGTATCACAAACAATTATAACTCCTGATGGTAGTAAGTTGTTTATAAAAACTACAAAAAAAAAAATAATTATTGTCCGCCTGTAAGCCAACACAACCTTCAATGTTGGGATGGTAAAAAAACACGGAACAATAACGTTACAGCTGATTTCATTTTGGTTGTGTTGCAACTTGTAAAACAGAAAATATGGCAAAAGTATCTAACGACAATGAACATATAAACGATTGCATAAAACAAAAAAAAAAAAAAAAAACAATAGGAAACGGAAATCTTCAAAAGAACTAAAAACAAAAATAAAAATATATAGACAAACGAATTGTTTGTTATATACATTTGTATACATGTGAATTTTTATATTCACATGCTTCTTTCTACATATGAAAGATTTTACTGAAAAGATCTCTAAATATATTTAAACAAATACTTAGAATTCCTGTGAAATAACTTCAAAGCTTCTGAAAAGCTAAAATCATTTAAAAAGTATACTTATTGTGATGTATAGATGAATATTGATATATTATCTACCAAAATGCACACCAGTTTATGTTTTTGTGGTTTTATTTGGGTGCGTATAATTAATATTATTATTTAATAATAACATATTACTCATACAATCTTAAAAATGTTTGCATATTCACTACTACCAACTTTGTTACATTATATTTTAGATACAGAAAAATAAAAAACAGAAATATTTATTTAAGGTTTTTTTTGAAGAAAATTTTCTCACAGAAAAACCTCTGATTCAGTCTAGAAAATATTATATTTTCAGGACTTTTTGTGATATTAAAAACCTCGGATCCTCAGAACTTTTTTCTAAAAAAGCATTAGTTTTTTAAATTTTTTCTTTAGAAAAATTTTATAATAATTAGCACTGTTTTATATAAAAAATCCCAGATTCTGAGGAATTTTTCAAATAGGAAAGTATTAAATTCTAAAAACGATTCTTAAGAAAAAATCTGTAATATGAAAATATTTTCCCATAGAAAACACTTTACAGCAGGAGGCCCCCAAAAACGATATTTCAAGAATTACTCTTGAGAAGACCTTTTAAAGTAAAAACTTTTTATTTCACAAAATAATTATATGAAAAGCCGCTGTAGCTGATGTATGGCGTCTTGTAGTAAGAACTATATCTCTGAATTCTCTCATCTAAAATCTAAAAACCAAATATTTATTTCTTGTTAGCAAAAATCTTAAATGTTAAGAATTTATAAACTAAAAATAAGTAAGGAAATTTAAAATTGTATGAAAATACAAAATCTGGAAATATGGAACTTTTTAAAATATAGTTCAAATATATTTGTATTTTATTCAATTTTAATTTATTAAAATTAAAATTGCTTTTTTGACCTTTCAATATTGCAATCAACATTATTAACATTAGGTCTGCATCTTCAGATCTCTTTAGAAAATTAAAAGATAACTTTAAGGTCCCAAAGAAAAATACCATATTGGTTGTATAATTTCAACTAATTGAGAATTATACAAAGAACAATATTGTCTTTGTTTAAACCAGTTATCTTTAATAGAAAAATGTTATGGCAATCTTGTTAATTTACATAGCTATGTATATTTTACTTTCCAAAATAGGAAAGCTTTTTACTCCGTACAATGAGTAAATTTATTTTTTATTTTATTCAATTTTAATTTATGAAAATTAAAATTCCTTTTTTTGGCCTTTTAATATTGCAATTAACATTATTCTATTCATGTTTTAGGTCATTAAAACACTATTTTTCTTTATCGGGATATTCTCCAAAAAATAGAATAATGTTGAAGTTCTTAAATTTAATGAAGTGTTTGCTTTAGCATTCCTAAAAAGGATTAGAAAATTTTCTCATTTGGTTTATAGTTTATATTGCATAACTTAATTTAGTTTAGACCATCAATATTTAAGTAATAATTTGAAAATATTTGAATGTATTAACGAAAATAATGTTCTAATTGTTTTCATATAACATAAAATATGAAATTTATTACTTAGATTTAATGATCCAAACTAAAATACTTATACATACACGAGTTAGCAATTAAGGATAATTACAAATTAAGAAATATTAATAAGGGAAATTTGTGTGTGTGTGTGTGTGTGAGTATTATGAATGTACATAACATGAGAATAATTTATTTATAAACTAAGAATAAAGTTTATGCAGCATTACCACGAGTTCAAGCGTATTAGAATTAAAGAAAAATGTACTCGTTTGCAAATAATATTTACTTATTTTAAGAATAAATTTAAACTAAATTGAAAATATACTAAATTTTATTAATATTCCAAAAAATTTGAGAATAAATTTACTTACTCTAAGAAAAAAAAATCACTTAATTTAAGTAAATTGTTCGTACTTGTTTTTAAGACAAGGATATACTTAACTTAAGTTCAAATTTCTTTGGAGCCAAAACATTCCTAAATTTTTTAAAATTTAGTTAAATTACTAAATTACTTATTATTTGGTAAATATTTTTCTGAGTGTACCGATTTTTTTTCAGTTTCATTTAATTTTTTTATTTGTTTTAAATTTAATCAAATTTAACCACAAAACGGAATTTTTTGGTTCATTTGTTTTCTTTACAGTTATTACAAATTTAATTTTTTGTGTGCTGTTTCAAAAAATTTATTTATTTAAAATTAAAATATTTTTTATATATTTTGTATAATTAATATATTTTTTAAGTATTCTTCTTTTAAGTTTGTTCTCTGTGGCGACAAAATGAAAAATTTGATTTAGAAAATCATTCCTTTTTTTATGAACTTGATCGAGTATATCTTTATCATCTTTATCATCTTCTGATACTCTCATAAAATTCTCTTCTCTTTCCATTTGCAATATTTTTAAGTTTTAATTGGTTTAAAAAAATTTATTTTTTTTTAGCATTTTCAACAACTTCTTAACTTAAATCTGCTATCTGGATATAATGCAGCAATCAAAAGTGGATTATAACATTTAAATATAATTCTTGTGAAAATGTTTTTGTTTTGTCATCTTTTTTAAGATTATATTAGTTTCAGCGTTTATTTTTTAACAGGTGCAAAAACTTTTACGAATCTTCACAAATATTCCAAATATTTTCATTCATAGTTAATGCAGCCTCCAGTAAATCCAAACTTTTGTATTCAGATAAGGCTTGAACCATGTCATAACTGGAATTTTATATTAATAGTTTGACAGTCTAGAACGGATTTTTTAGAGAAGAAATTTTAAAGAGGAAATTTTTGGTGTCCACAATTTTTTTTGCAAGTAGCTCTGCTTTGATCCAGTATTTGCTTAAAAGGACTATTCTAGTGTCAAGCACTGCAAACTGGAATGCAAGAAATGTAATGTTTATTATAATTTTTCTATCAGACATTTCTCATGCCATGAACAACAAGAATATTTTTTTATATGTTAATACCCGAACCTGGTTCAGAAATGTTTTACCTTTTCCCTCATCTCTAGTCATGAAAAAATTTTCCCTCGAAATATGCTCCATTTTTCTTATCATTCATTTGTGAGTAATATCCCCGAAAAAAGTTCACATTCAAAGAAATTTCCCTTATCGTGAATGTTTACGAGTATTTTAAAACAGTTTTTCCCCTTTTTCCCCATCAGTTTGTTCACTTTGTTTTTTATAGAAAATTACATAGAAAATGTAAGTAGTTTTTGTTTATAATTGAATATTTAGATAAATAAAATTTTTTTTAAGGTCAAAATCTATCAATAAAGTGCAAAGCGACATACTCCTCAACAAAATGCAAAACAACAGACAAATCGCGTATGGTTACTTACAATGTGTCGGGCAACTCTTAAGGATTATATGAATCTCGCAAATCGCGACGAGCAATACGTTGTTTTGTATTGTATTTCCTTCTTTTGCAATAAAAACATCGTTTCAACTCTAAACATTTTGTTTTTCATTTTTAACTTTCTTATTTTATTTTCAAATTTCTTTTAGTTTTTTTATTCAGTGAACATTGAAGAACAGATGTTCTTCAAAGGGACCCAAAATTTCATGGGAATATCACGATACCAATTTTCACTTGAAAGGGAATGTAAATTTCATGGCAATAAACATTTTACTTTTTATTCACGATAGGGGTGATTATCTGAACCCGTTTGGGATCGGTTTTATTCCCTGCCCTGCGGGAAAAAGACCTATCCCAGGACACGACACATGACCGGTTCGTTGTGATTGGGACCGGTCACGTGACCGATCACTTTAACATGGGCTTGTCCTCGGAAGGGGTCAATTGCCCTTTGTGACATGTCACAGGACTGGTCTAAAAGGACAAGTCGTGACTTTTAAACTGGTCACGTGATAGGAACTTTAGGAACCGGTGCTCTTTTCGTGATATGTTTTTTCGGAACCGGTCCAGTTTTCACCCATCCCGGGACAGGTTCCAATTCCCAACTGACCCCTTTTTTCCCACATGGTGGTTTATAGAGTGCGTGAGTCAACATTTTGTAGATTAAAAAATTAACAAAAATACATAAAACTGAAACAATTTCAAATATATGAATAATAGGATGGGTCAATTTTTTTCATTCATACATACATATTTTGGAAAAATACCTATTTTGAAAAATCCGGGGGCTTGAAATTTATTTTTGAGCTATGGTTTATTTGGCAAAGTTTGTTGGAAAGATCCATAACACAAGAGTCGCGTTGCACTTTTGTACATTAGGAATAATCATATATTTTTACGTATGTAAAAAACTTTAACACACAATTTACTAATGTATCAGTTGTTTAAACAATAGTTAAAAATAAATAACAAAAACCATTAATATTTTTTTTTTAAGCTAAAGATCTTTTTCTTTTTTTTTCATAAAATTTCTTATATTATTTTAGATATTTCGCTAACAATTTGTTAGCATCTTCAGGAAAACAAAATTTTAATAATTATAAAAAAGTTGACAAACAAAAAAATATTTAACATTTAAATATAAAAAATATTTAACATTTAAATATAAATTAAATTTTTTAAAAAATTAAATTAACATTTAAACAAATAGAAGTGGTAATTTTATAAACAACATTTTCCTGCTAAAGCTCGTAAAATATATTTTTATATTGGTTTAATACTTTAGTTAATGAAATTGAACATTTATTATGTTGTTTATAAAAAAAATTAAAATTATGAAATTAAATTATTATAGTTATTAAAAACATATCTATACATTTAAGTTTCCTAATTTTTTACTAATTAAATATCTATAATTCTGAGCTAAATTTTCTGTGTCAGCTTTAAAGTTCATTCTCTGTGTCAAAGGTGTATTAATGATTTCTAACATTTCTAACATATAACGTTTTTTATAATTTTTTTCTGTTCTTAATACTGAAACATTTTCAAAGTTAGGATGGTGATTTAATATAGAACAATGAGATGACAATGCGGTTTTTTCCGAATTAATATTTCTATGTTTTTGGTCTGATTTATGTCCTGCAATCCTGGTCTTTAATTTATTCTTTGTCGTTCCTATATATACCTTATCACAATTTTCCAGATCATTACCCTGACAAGGTATCTTGTAAACTAAATTTGACATATCCCACTTATCAATTCTATCTTTAGTTTTACTAAATAATTTCCCTAATTTATTTAAATTACGATAAGCTATTCCATATTTCCCTTTATCAAAGATGTTAGATCTCGCCAATCTCTCTGATAATCCAGGGACATATGTCAAAGATTTAAAAAATCGTGGTTCAATTATGTATGTTCTATTTTGTGTCATCCTATTTCTATATTGACCTATTAATCTATAAGATAACTCAATTGGAAAACCATTATCTCGTAATATATCTCTGATCTTTATAATGTTTCCTCTATGAAATTTTACATCACTTATTGTCAATACTCTCTCTATAAAATTCTTAGCTGTGTTCATAATAATGTTCCTACTATGTTTAGAGTAATAATTAATTATTCTCCCTGATGCAGTTGGTTTCTGATACCAATCCATTATTAATCTATTGCCTCTCTTAATTATCAATGTATCCAAATATGGGAGTATCGAATTACATTCTCTCTCCATTGTAAATTTAATGTTTTGATCAAAACTATTTAATGTTGTAAGCATGTTGTTAACTGCTTATTCTGGAATGATACAAAATAAGTCATCTACATACTTCGTCCCAAGGATAATGGTCTTAAACTTAATTTTTCTATAGACTCATCTAGCAATTTCTCCATTATTATATCCGCAATGATTGGAGAAGCTGGAGATCCCATTGGAAGTCCCATATTTTGTATATATATATTTTCGTTGTACTGAAAATATCTATTGTCCTCTATACAAAATTTGAAAATACGTAAAAATAAACATTTTTCCATCTCTGTATGTTGCATTATTACGTCCCACTTTTCTTCTATAGTACTCATTGCTAAATTAACTGGTATACTAGGAAATAGTGAAACAACATCAAATGAAACTAAAATCTCATCATTTTCTATATGTTGTCCTCTAATTCTATCTTTAAATTGTAAAGAATTCTTAATATTGTATCTAGAAAATTTCGTTATCTTTTTAAGAATATTTACAATATATTTACATAATTCGTAAGAGGGTGAATTAATAAAGGAACAAATAGGTCTTAATGGAAAATCCTCCTTGTGAATCTTCGGTAGTCCATATAACCTAGGAGCGATAGCAATGCTAGTTTTTAATCTATTTTTATCATTACTCATCAAAATTCTTTTCTTAAATAATTCTTCAACAAAACTGTTATTTATCCTTTGTAATCTACCTGTAGGATTCTTATTTACTAATTTATACTTTGTACTATCACTTAAAATATTATTAATTCGCAAATCATAATCTTGTTTATACATAGCCACAGTAGTGTTACCTTTATCTGCTCTCAAAATAAGAATATCCCTGTTCTTCTTTAAACATTTTTCTGTTTCCTTTATTATATCTAGCATAAATTTATCCCTGTTTGTTAGTGTCATTTTATTTAGCTTAAAAAAAAATTGAATATTAATATTAAAATAAGATCGAATAAAGTTATATAATTAACAAAAACCATTTGAATATTATTTTTTTATATTAATAATTAATAAATGAAAATTATAAATTGAAAACTTATATATAACAATTGTTTTTTTAAATTGACAAAAAATAATTTTTGATTTACCGCCTTTTTTTAAAAAAATTGTTGTATATAAGTTTTCTATTTATAATTTTCATTTATTAATTATAAAAAACAATTTCCCCTAAAGAAGTCACCCAATGTGGTGACGAAATATTGAGATAAATAAATATTTATCATTAATTTTTTATAAATAAAAGATCTTTAGCTCAATATAAAATAAATAATACACAAATCAAGAAGATCGAAGAATTTAATGAAGAGTAAGTAGACCGGGTTCTATGTCAAATATAATTTCATTTAAATGGTATTTTCTCTTATTTTAACTCACAAACTAGATACTTTAACCCTTCGTCAGGCACATATTTTGAGCCCTTAGTTCTGGCACATGGTGTCTGGCCAGACCCCTATACATTTACATGCATTTGTATGGAAATAAGGGCTGTTTGCCGTTAAATTTTTTACTAAGATAGGAAAATATTTGTTATATTTTGTGTTTCTAGGTAGCTAATACCTGAGGAAGAAAAAATAGACCTGAAAAATTCTTTGGAATGAAAAGGGCAACAATTTTTTTTGTTCTATATATATTTCTCTTTATTATGGGTAAAGTAATAAATATTTATGACAAAATAGAAAATTATTATGAAGAATACATTGATTTTTTTATTCAGAATTTTGCGGAAGGCAACAAAAACATAAATAATCTACTTTTGAATGTTGCTGACAAACAGGATTGTTGCATTTGCAGCAAAAAAAGCGTGTCTTACGGCGTATTTTGTCACCTTGCTGCAGGCAAATTCTGCAATCTTTTTTGGCAGCTAGTGTGTCTGGACCACTGCGTGAAGCCACATTACGGTTTGCTATATTGAGAGGTCTCCCAAAGTACGCTTCAAATGCTATACGAGTTGTTGGTTGAGCCACAAAGTACCAATTGCTTTGCAAGTTTATATAAAAATATGCGTTCTTTCTTTTCTTGTATTTTCATCATTTAGCTTACATATAATGTAACTTGCCAATGCCATCACATCAATCATGTTGGTTGACCGTTTTGTTGTGTAATGAGTTAGCATTTGATCCATCGTATCGACTCCGGCTTTAGTTGAATTATAAAATAAAATTGATTCCGGTTTCATGGCTACGCCTTCAACATATTTCGTGTAATGCACGGTTGAAATTAAATTGACTGCCTTATTTTTTTTGGGCACGTAGCTGCAAAGTGCAACAAGATTTTCATGAAAACCAAACACTCTTGAAAGAATTGGTCGTCTGGTGCTCTTCATAACTTCCTTAGGAAGACATCTTTTGTTTGCTCGAATGGTGCCAACAAATGCCAGTCCCATAGCAGCCAGTCGTTTAGCGCCGTTCAATGAGGTGAAAAAATTATCAGAAATAATTGTTCTGCCGCTGTTTGCGTAACAATTTGCGAAATACATTAGAACATTTTCACCTTGATTTATCTCCCGATTGTCTCCTTCCTTTCCAGTGTATAGTTTTCCTTTCAATGGAAATTTAGTCTTAGCATCGCATGCCCACCAAACTTTGATCCCATACCTTGCAGGTTTTGATGGGATATATTGGGTGAACTTTGTGCGCCCACGATACGGAAACAACTGCTCATCGATGGTGATATTTTCATAAGGTTCATAATAATTTTGCAGATTTTCATTGAGAAAATTCCAAAGGTCCCGGATAGGAGCTGCTTTATCTGTTTGCTGTCGGAATGCCCGCGTACGACTATTATCGATTAATGAATCGTTTGTGCGACATAGCCGCACGGAATATGGGCAGCGAATCAGAACGCCACAATATAGTGGAGTCTTGCATATTATTATGGCTGAGAACAGAAGCCAACAAAATCCCAATGAATGCATCTAACTCAGAGCTTGTCAAATCAATCCATTTTCTTTGGGTAGACTCTGGATGTTCTTCATTCCATTTTCTAATTGATTCTCGCCCATGCCGATTTGTTTTACTAATGATGACGAACGTAATATTGGTTGAGAAAAATAGCTTGAATACCTCAACTGGATTGGTGAGCCTTCCAGATCGAAAACGCATGATATTATGCTGGCGCAAACGAGATGCAGGGGGTTCAGTTTCGTTCCATTTAGTACCGTCTTTACCATAAAAACAGCCTGAGTCGACTTCATTTGCTGCTTCAGCATCATTTCCACTTTCTTCTTCTTCATCACTATCATAAAGTTCGTTAGGTTCAATTTCCAAATCATTAACTATGTCTGATGCATCATCTTCTGGCACATAATCAGCAGTGTCGTCACCATCGTTTTCAAAAACATCATAATTTTCATCAGCTTCTACCTGACTATGAAAATCACGCACTAATGCCTCTGACAATTGGGGTTGCAAATTCGCGCTACGCAAGCGTGTATTATAAATAAATTCCAGTTCATCAGCCATAATATACTAACAACGCAACAAATCTACCTGCTTAAAATTATTCACAAGGTAAAAATTACCGCACAAAAACTAGATTACTTCTTCACTGTTCAACGTTCAATGAATAACTAACCCACAAACAAAATCAGAAGAAAGAAAGAAGCATAAAAGAATAAAGTAAATACAAATTTCCAACTCGTGCCATGTGCTTTGCCTATGCGTTCATACAAAATGCATAGGGGTCTGGCCATACACCATGTACCAAAAGTAAGGTGAAGATTTTTTATTTGGCTTTTTTGTCCTGTTCCAAGGACTTTTTTTCAATTATTAATTTATACATCGAAAGCCAACAATATTTTGGGCGATTACCTGAAATTACAGCCATGTACCTAAAATAGAAGTATGCTAAATTGAAGCAATTGAATTAAATATGTCTGGCCAGAACCATGTGCCACTTCGAGGGTTAAGTGTAAGGAAAAGTTCTCAAAAACAAAAGTTTTACTGGCTTTATGAAATTATGCCCCAAATCGACAAATGAAATATGGATCCAAAAAAGTTCGGATAAAATTTGTTTATTTATTTATCTATACATCCGAGCCCATTTAGGGCTTATTTTCATAATTTGCAAACTTTTTCAATTTCGGAAAAGAAAAACTGTAGAATGACCTGAGAAAATTTAGGGGTAATTTTTCATTATATTTTAGAGGTTAATTATCATAACGAAATTTTTTCCCAAAAAATGGGGATTAATATATCTTTCACGTATGAAAAAGATGCTAAAATCCGGAAGGATTTTTCTCAGCAAAACTGCATTGCAAAAACATTTGTTTTAAAGTGAAATACCCATATTCCAAAGGATATTCCATATAAAATTTAACAAAAAAATAAACAAAAATGGTACCAATGAAATATGAACTTTTGTTAAACATTTTTTGTTTCACATGTAAAAGAATCGACAACATTTGTCTACCACTAATGATACATATCTCTTCAAAGGAATGTTTGTTGCCTTAACCATATATTGGCAAACATATATCTTCATTTTTTTGTTTAAGTTTCTGTAGAAAAAAAACTTAAAATTCTTTGTAATTTTTACTATTGTACAAAGAAATAGAATGCACTAGTAATTGCACAAATGAATTGTTGGGATATTAAAAACTTAGTAAATACTCAAAATTACAAATAAAATTATATGAACATTAAAAACATTTAATACTCTGTTAACGTGGTAAATTCAATTTTAAAAATTTTATCGCACTTATCTGATTAAAGTTTTTCTTTTTTTAATTTTTACAAGATTTTTTTTAAAACATTCTTAATTTTGTACATGCTGAAAAATTCTCTGCTGGAAATATAATTTTGCTGGTAATATGCATATTCTGTTAATTACATTTGCCGTTTTTCGAATTCAAAATATTGACCTGTCTGTCAATATAATACATTCGCCTGTCAAAATATATATATTTGCATCACCACCGCAAAACATATATATGTGGGAAAATAAAAACATTACAATGTTTGCTGAAAACATATGTATAATAAGCACAAAAATAAAATAATTGGATGTACATTTCAAATATAAGGGTGTCCCAAGAAGAACGCAATTTTTAAATCTTGCAACATTAGAAGTGTCATTGTTTGACATTTGAACAATTGTTATTGTTTGCTAGTAGAAGGTACGAGGTTAGTAAAAATGGAACGCTACACGCATGAACAACGAATTCTCATTGTGAAATCGTTTTACCAAAATGGTGAAAGTTTTGCGGCTACAGTTCGCAAATTGCGATCAATTTGGGGTCACAATAATGCTCCAAAAGAGTCAACTGTAAAGAGATTAATGGATAAATTTGCCGAAACTGGGTCTGTTAGTGATGTAAAGACAACAACGCGCCATCGACCAGGTCGATCGACCGAAAATGTCGCAGCTGTACGTGATGATGTCGCTCAAACTCCATCCACCTCAATTCGACACCGAGCTCAGCAAATTGGTGTCTCCAAATCCACTTTGCAGCGAATTTTGACGAAAGATTTGCATCTTCATGCATACAAAGTTCAATTGACTCAGGAACTGAAGCCAGCTGACCATGGACAGCGAAGGGAGTTCGTTAATTGGGTATTGGAGAGACAACATGAAAATGCTGATTTTGCCGATAAAATCATCTTCAGTGACGAGGCCCATTTTCATCTTGATGGCTTCGTCAATAGGCAGAATTGTCTCATTTGGGGTGATGAAAATCCTCGAGTGATTCACGAGAAGCATTTGCTTCAACGTGTCACTGTGTGGTGTGGTTTTTGGGCTGGAGGAATCATTGGACCTTTTTTTTATGAAAATGAGGCAGGTCAAGCGCAAACAGTGAATGGTGTTCGGTATCGTGAAATGATAACCAGTTTTTTCTTGCCTAGAATTGAAGAAATGAATGTGGAGGGCATGTGGTTCCAACAAGACGGCGCCACATGTCATACAGCCAGAGAAACAATTCAATTGCTGCATCAGTCATTTCCCGGTCGTGTTATTTCGCGTTTTGGAGATCAGAATTGGCCGCCTAGATCGTGCGATTTAACACCATTAGATTTTTTTCTTTGGGGTTTTTTGAAGTCGATGGTTTACGCGAATAAGCCGACGACGACTCAAGCCTTAAAAGGGGAAATTGGACGCTGCATTAATGAAATACCGCAGCATTCATGCAAAACGGTCATTGAAAATTTCATTAAAAGATCGCGTGCATGCCAGCAAAGCCGCGGCGGCCATCTGCACGATATATTGTTCCATACATAACCTCATTCTGTCTACTTTACGATATAATAAAGTTTCACGATTTTTTTTTAAATATCTGTGTTTTATTTAAAATTTAAAAATTGCGTTCTTCTTGGGACACCCTTTATATATATATATATATATATATATAGGGTCCGCCAAATAACTTTTTTTTTGAAAATGCTATAAAAAAAACTACTAAATATTCTCAAATTTTTTTTTTTTTTTTTTTTGAAAGTACAATCCTTCCGGTTAATAATGGAAAATAATTTAATTCAAATGGCTGCCTCGGCTGACCGTTACAGTCAATGGCGATCGTTATCGGGCCATGTTGAACGAATTTTTGTTCACAAAAATTTAAGAGGAGGATATTGGCAACAACTTGGTTTCAACAGGGGACGGCGCTACGTGCCACACAGCCGAAGCTACACTCGATGTTTTGTGCCCTGTTTTTGAAGATCGCATTATCAGCCGCATAGCTGATGTGGTTTGGCCACCTCGTAGCTGCGATTTGACACCGTTGGACTATTATTTGTGGGGTGCCGTCAAAGATAAGTGTTACGCCGACAAGCCAGAGACAATTGACGCTTTAAAGGACAATATTCGTGAAGCCATTGGTGAAATACAGCTGCACACAATCGATAATGTGCTTAAAAATTGGATCGATCGTGTAGGCTACTGCATGGCCAGCCGAGGCAGCCATTTGAATAAAATTTTTCTATTATTAACCGGAAGGATTGTACTTTAAAAAAAAAAAGAAATTTGAGAAAATATTCAGTAGTTTTTTTTTTATAGCATTTTCAAAAAAAAAAATGTTATTTGGCTGACCCTATGTATGGAAGTTTCGAAACAAATACATAATTGACTGTAAACATATTCAGAAATATTTATTATATTATTATTTTAAATGTTTGCGAAGATTATGTTCTCCGTTAATTGAGTGTTATTGGAATTTATATAATATTAATTTGTAATTTTTATTTGGTTTAACAAGTATTTCTATAGTTTTATTATGTCATTTTTTTAAATGGTGTTTGAATTGTTCATAACACTTTTAAATGGTTTTTAAATTACAAATTTTTTTATTTTATAAATTATTTTAGGTTTACTAATGTAGATAATGGTTGGCAGTATAAATAAAACATGAATATTACTAATAGGGGTAAATATTGGATTCTTAAGCATTTACTTTACAATTTTAGCTTGTGTGTTTTTTTTTTTTAATTTCATTTATATTTCATGTTATTCTACAAGATTATGGATAAATTATATGTTTATGGTGTAAATTATAGTATTCCGAAGTCAAGAGTAATTTCTAACTTTTATTCATTTGACCCAATGTATTTATTTCTTTTTACCATTTTTATAAATTTTTATAATTAATTTTATTTGTATTTCTTTTTTCTATTTCTTTACAGGTAAATAACAAACAAATATTTTTATATCTAAATATTTTATAACACTTTAGCTCAGGTAATTGTTTATATAAATATATAGTAATTAGTTATACAAAATATCTGAAAGTGTAACATTTTTGTCGGATCTTTAATTTTTAATAATCTACTATTAAATATAAAATAAAATATCTTAATCAGTTATTAGAAACTCATTTAGCAAATCGCAGTTCTGCAAATGATTCGATAACATTAATTTACAAAATATTAAATATATTTTTTCTTGTGTATTTTGGAAATGTTAAACATAAAAATATTTCTTAAGACTGTATTTTTACTAAGATAATAACTGAATTTTCATGAAAATGCATAAATAAATACTGGTCATAACTTACCAGTTATGGTTAACATATATAGTCTCTGTGAATGTTTACACAGAAAAAAATTATTAACCTAAAAAAAATTATTATTTAAAATTTGATATTTAAATAAAATATTTAATTTTATCAATAAATTTTTCTCGTGATTTAGGGCCCGGAGGGCGAAAAAAAGCTTAATTTGAAATTATCAGAAATGGATTTTGATGTGAAATTTTATTAAAAATGCTTTCAATCGATTTTTTTTTCAAAGTCATCTATTTGTTTGAAGAAAAATCGAGTTTTATATGAAATTTAATTAAAATTGTTTATATAGATTTTTCTCGTAAGATAAGATAAGCCTTGGAGATCGAAAGGAGCTTAATTTTAAATCACCTATTTTTTAACAAGAATCAAATTTTATATGAATTTTTGTTAAAAATGTTTAAATCGATTTTTCTCGTTATCTAAGCGCTGGGTAGTGAAAAGGAGCTTTATTGGAAATCATATATTTTTTCGAACAAATATAGAATTTTATATAAAATTTTTGTAAAATTTTTTTTAACAGGTTTTTCGCGTAATAAAATCGTTTTTTTTTTTTTGCTAAATAGTATTTTTTATTAAAGCTTTTATGTTATATCGTTAGAAAACTTAAGTTACTAGTTTTGCTTCTATGAACGATTTTTAAAAAATACTAAAATATTAAAAAAATCTTTAAATTCACAAATCTTCGAGCTTAAGTATTATTATTATTTAAAAAATTGTCAAAAACATATTTTCCCTTGGGCATACATTTTTAATTAGAACAAAAGTGGTTTAGAGTTTCTTCTTATAAAATGAGTTATGTTACTATTTTTCCTCCAGGACTCACACGACCCCGTCAGGACACATTATACAAATATCCTTCTAACTCAAAAACAGTTACAGATTTCTTTGATACTCACAGACTCAGACTTTGTAATAAGCGGAATTAATTTCGGTATAATGTTTATTGTCAATTATTCCTCTAACTCCCACTGGAGCATAGGGCGCCGATAGAATGTTAACATGTTTCGAAATTAAATTTTTCAGTATTTGGGTATTTTCACATGGTATAGTTGACATTTTGAAAGGGGTTTCGTAACCTGACTTAGCGGAATAGAGATCAACTAAAACTTAGTTAATGTCCATGAAAACTGTTTTTCTAAAATTCGGTTATGGATGAATGGAACTATGGGTTCTTATCATTTTTGGCAAAATATATTTTTCAACATTTGAGTACTTTCATAGGACACAGTGGCCATTTTAGAAGATGTTACTTAACCAGACCTAGCGGAACAGATAACCACCAGATGTGACCATTCTAGGTGATTATGAAATATTATTTACCTCAAAAGACTGGTGAAAAAATGTGAGAAAATATTGTTTACGCTTTGTTCTAAAATACACCAATTTGATGGAAAATACAGGTTGGTTGAAAAGTTCCTGCGCTCGAAATAAAAGAATACTGTTTTTGTTACGAAATATATTTTTTTATTCAATATAATCTCCTAGAAGCTCAATACACTTGTTCCAATGATCTTCCAATAATTTTATCCCATCCTTATAGTGGTTTTCCGGAAGCTCTGCAAAATAAACGTCTACGGCTGCTATGGCCTCTTCATTCGAAGAAAAATGCTTTCCACGAAGGAATTGTTTGAGGTTTCTGAAGAGATAGTAGTCACTGGGAGCTAAATCTGGTGAATACGGTGGATGTTCAAGCAATTCGTACTTTAATTCTTTGAATTTAGCCCTCGTCAAAACACTTTTGTGAGCAGGTGCATTGTCTTGATGAAAAATGATTTTTTTCTTCTCTTAACCAGGTCTTTTCTCACGAATTTTTTCATCCAGCTGATCTAAAAGGCTGCAATAATATTCAGAGTTGATTGTTTAACCTTTCTGAAGATAATCAATCAACAAAATTCCTTTTGCATCCCAAAAAACTGATCCCATAACCTTCTTTGCTGATCGTTGTGACTTCACCTGCTTTGGAGGCTGAACAACCAGCTTCAGTCCACTGTAAACGTTCTTGTTTCAATTTAGGATCATGGTGGTAGATCCAAGTCTCATCCATAGTTATAAAACGACGCAAGAAGTCGGTTTTATTCGGCTTAAAACGCTCCAAATTACGTTGAGAAATTTGTTTTTGATTCAGTTTTTGTTGAATTGTTGATGTGTGCGGCACTAACTTTCCAAACAGTTTTTCCATACGTAATTCTTCATGTAAAATATGGAGTACTCTGAGATGCATTAGCAATTTCACGCTTAGTCAAACTTGGATCTTCACTAACCATATTATGTACCTGCTCAATGATTTCTGCTGTGGTTGCAGTTTTTGTCGTCCTTCGCGTGGATCGTCTTTAAGGCTGGCACGACCACGCTTAAATTCACCAGCCCAAAATTCAACGGTGCGTTTTGAAGGTGAGGATTCCTTATACACTTCTAACAATTGTTCATAAATTAACATTGCTTTTAACCCCTTCAAAACAAAGAATCTAATGACTGCACGATATTAAATTTTTTCCATATTAAAAAAAATCAATGACACGTCAACTTCAAATGGCTTGTAAACAAAGAAAGAATTGACAGAATGACTTGCAACTTTGCATGTGTTCTAAGGACAGTTATACCAACTTGAGAAAAAAAAAGTTTGGAGCTAGCAGTGTATATTCAGACCTTCACATTTTAACCTATATTTCTGCATGTTACAAACATACTGACAAACTGATAAATACCCTCACCATATGTGGTGGACGCTATAAAAATAAACCCTACTTGAGGGATTTATGTAAAGTTTGGCAATGGGCAATGTCAGGCAGTCAGTCGTGAATATAACCGGCAGTTTTGGATAACAACTAAGCGAAAAACATATAATAAATACGTATGTAAGTGGTTAGTTATACGCTATAACATTTATTTATAACCGCAATAACAAATGTTGCTACAGTTTAATATACACGTAAATACAAAAGTATATAATTGTACACAAATACCACATTAAACGTTGTAGTACCTGTATACCAATACCACAACAATAATAAATACCATGAATGCATTTGTAAACAATACCTGTTTCTAGGTATTGTAACAATATGTTACCATATACTTAGTGTACACTGACTTTTACATATAAATTTATATCAATACAACTTGTAAGAACCCCAGGTAAAACAAAATTGTTTTGGCACAATATCTAATCATAACCAACTTGATATTTAGCAATATCTGCTGTAATATATAGCTGACCTTATTTGATTAAAAAAATTTCATATCAAATTGGATCCAGCAATATATTTAGGGATTAAGTAAACCCTTAGTTGATCCGCAAAATATCAAATCGAATTGTATCAGATTAGATCCAAAAATAAATTATAAATAGATTATAAAAATTGAAAACTAATAAAAAAAAAAAAAAATTAAAGGATTCGAACTTGGGCGTCTGCCAGAGTTGTAGTCGACCGCTGAGCTCCTTTCCAAGGAAAGCAACACATTAATTAATGGGAAGAATTTCCGGAGTGTTAAGTTTGGTTAGGTTAGGTAGATGTGGTAGCCTGCCAATCAGACTCACTTTGACTATAAAGTCTCTTGTGATGCCACGGAAGCTAGTAAAAATTATATCACTAGCTTCCCCCGTCGAACCATCCCGATTGCCTCAAAAAGCCCCTAAGTCGGCCGATATCGATATCAGTCAAATCACCCAGGTCCTTAAAGAAATATAAGCCCAAATGCAGTCCCCTCCTGCAGAGAAGGTGCTCCGCAGGCTCCTCCTCCTCTTCGTCACCACAGCTTCTGCAAGTCACTAGCCGCAACCATCAACCTAACTGCGTGCTTTTCAATCAGACAGTGTCCCGTCATGACGGACATAAGTAAAAATATATCGGACCTTGACAGGGACAGCAACCTGTGCGTGCGCTTCCTATCCAAACGGGGCCACATATGTTTGGAACGAATACAACCACGGACAGAGGCCCACCTATCTCTTGCCAATCCAAAAGCACTCTCCCGCTGCCGAAACTTGCAAGTGGCCAGAGGTGTGGATCGTTTCTGGATTATTCGCATAGCATCGGTGTTTAACGCCACCCAGTTCCAAGTCAGCCAATTGACATCGCCAAGATGACTGGAACACGATTACCGAACTAAGTGGGCAAAAAGTCAATTGTTACTTGAGCTGTGACACACGGTGCGACATCCTGCTAAAACCAAAGATTATCGAAGTTCATATTTTCCATTTCAGTCAATAAAAAGTCTGTACACATGGCTCGGCAACGCTCACCATTGGCTGAAATGCCGCTTCCATCAGCATCGAAAACGATTTGCATTGATGCCATTATTCTAACGTTGACTGATAGTCAATATTTCGAACAGAAAAAATCTATCAGTGTCAAAATAGCATATGATTTAAAAAGAAACATGTACATATATATGATGTAATATACACTATATATTATCAGGTTTCTAGCTAAATCGGTGTGGGCAGCCCATTAAAGGGAGATTTTGATTTTCCAAAAATCACGCCTTAACTGTTATCTACACTGGAGAATGAGCCTGCGTACCAAATTTCAACTTGCTAGGTCCAACGGTTTGGGCAGCCCTTTAAGGCGTAGAGTTTTCACCTTTTAAGCCCCTATTTTTAACACGCCAGTGACCAAAATTTTAAAATGTACCTTATTAGCACATACTCCGAGAAAAGCATATTTTAATTTTCAGGTTTCTAGCTAAAAGGGCTTGGGCAGGCCGTGAAAGGGGAGCTTTTCCCCTCTTTGCTTATCCCCGAAGGAATTTCCAAAAACCCCGTCTTAGCGAAGGAAGAACCTACATACCAAATTTCAGCTTTTTATCTACAGCGGTTTGGGCTGGACGATGTTGAATCAGTCAGTCAGTAACGTTATTCCTTTATATATAGAGATAATATATTATTTGATAAGGCCAGATATGATTATTTAGATAAAACTTTTTACTCGGGTATATTAGATGTGTACAAAACAATAACAACAACACCTGTATGATTTTGAAATCCTGCATTAACTTCCTTCCTGTTTGTAAAAGTTACACGGGATTTTTACAAATGTGAAATTGTATAATAAAATGAGTTTGTGTGTGTATTTGTGTGTGGTAGAAAAAGTGTATATGTGATTGTGGGGCTATGTATCCCAATATACCATATAGCAATCAAACTACAATGCAACTTTATAATTAGCTTATATTAATAGTGTGTTTTAAGCTTTTCTTAATTTCGCTTATTATAATATTTATAAAATGTGAATTCACAAGTAGTATTTAACAATGCTAGAGAAAAGATTATTATACATAACTTTTTCTCAAGTATGCTTATAAACAACATACAACAACAACGCAATATGACAATTGAAATAGAAATATTTTTCAATACATTCTAGTCTTGTTGTCTTTGTTCAACGCTTATAATGCATACAACAAGTGCCATTACTTTTTCTTTAAATTTGTCAAATGTGTTTTGCGTGTACATTTAGTTGAAAATATTATATAGTGAACGTGCAATTGCATATTAAATTTTATTATTTTTATTTATTGTTAAAATTAATTATTATTATTTATATTTAAAATGAATTATTATTTTTTATATTTAAAATGAGTTATTATTATTTATTTTTAAAATTAAAATAAAAAATAAATTAAATTAAAGAAAATAATTATGATTTCTCTTTTTCAACTATTAATAATATATTTTTTTTGTAAGCTTATTCTACAATTGCAAGAATAAGCTTATAGTAATCATAAACACATAATATTTTCACGAGGGTTCCGTTTTGATTTTTCTACAATTGTTACGATAGCCTTTTTTAATATATTCTCAAGTCTTTTTATAATAATATTTTTCTCAAGTCATTTGGTATGTTGGGATGCCACTTGTGTTTTACAATATGTTTAAATACTTATAAGAATCTAAACGTGTATTTGTGTGGTGGTACATGTGTGCGTGTAGCTTAAATTGTGTTTTAAAACAATGAATTCATGACTTCACAACATTTTTAACCCTAGAATAGTTACAAATACAAATGTATGGATATACATTTTTAAAAATTACGGCATTTAAAATTAGGTGACTCTTAAATGTAAGAAAATTTTAAAAGTAAATTTCTCTAAAGTTGTGATGCAGTTTATTTTCCAGCTGGGGTATAGCTCAGCTGACCAGATTCGCCAAAGGTCTGCTTCCTTTGAGGTAATTATAAAATAATACACTATAACCCCACCCTTTACAACGATGACCGTGTTCAAATAATACGGCTGGCTAGCGACTAGAATAAACGACGGTTCTCGGGGTCAAATAATACGACTAGATAATAACGAGAATAAACAACGGCTCTCGTTTTCAAACAGTACGACTAGCTAATAACGAAAATAAACAACGGTTCTTGTGGAGGGAGAGTGGAATCGGTATAGAAATCAGGTAATACCCCGTTTCCGGATCAAAGTATTACCCGATTCGTCCCTCGGTTCTAGCTCTCCTTACAACCTTTAATTTTCACACTATATGTTAATAATTTTCCCAACTTAATGAGAATTATATACGGTGTTGCTAAAAGTATATTAGGTATGGGTAAAAGTAGCAATACTGGGTATGAAGATAAGTAGATTCATAACGGAACGTTACAAAGTTGCCATTAACCAAGAAATAGTTCCTGTTATAGTCAAATAAGAACACTCAGCTTCAACGCCAGAAATAAATTTGTTCACTATTAGTTCTATAATTTTTTTATTTAGTTTTTTTTTTGAAAGAGAAAAAGCTCAAAGACCACGCATAGACTAATTTGGTCCCTACTGTTAGAAGATAGAAACGATAAAGTAAAGTATTTGAAATACATTGCTTCTAGAAATGATATTTCTGTCGATCAAGAAAATGTGGAAAGACAAAAAAAAACTGGCAAGTTCCTAAGAATTGAAATGAATGAAGATCATTTTTGGATCTTTTCATTTATAAAGATATTAATATAGGTGCCGTTTTTTCTCAAAATTACTCAGTAACCAGAAAATAATTGTTAGTTGTTGTTGGTGCAACTGAAACATTTTCACAAGTATGTATTTCTGTGGACAAAAGTTTAAAATACGGACAGATCATGCTGCGCTGCGTTGTCTGTTGAATAATAAATAAGATAAATTACTAGATGGATCGAAAAATCTCAAAGTTATGATTTTGTCATAAATCATCGTTATGTAGAAGTTTATGTTCCTCAAATTGTAATCAGTGAAAATGGGAAATCCATTACTATTCAAACCAAAGTGCCTTTTGCTCTTGAAATAAATGTTCTGGTGTTCATGTTGTCAGCAGTTGCTTAAATTTGTCAGCATTAATTCAAAAGAACGTAGTGGGATTTTCTCATGAACGGATTGCAGATACATTTTCCGTAACGCATACTTTTTAAGTGTCAAAATCTTGTGAGTCGACACTAGATAATCTTTTCAAGATCGAAAAGGCTCTGGACAAAAAGGTTTACACGTTGGGTGTTTATGTTGATATTAAGGTGCTTTTGACAACACTACTCTTGACTCCATAAGGGTTTCAGCTGAGACGCATAAAGTGGATTCACTTTGTGTTTTCTAAAAGGCTGATGACACAAAGGCTGGGGCACAAAGGTCACAGTTGAGATCAACAGAGGATACCCTCCAAGAGATATAATCTTCTCTCTGCTGTGGTGTTTGGTGTGATCGACTCACTTTCGGTAGAGATTCAGGTTTTGGGTGCGGATTTGTTTACGCTTTAGTATCTGGTAGGTCACTAAGAATAGTTTGTATTAAAATGACAGCTTCTGTGGACCTGATGGACAGCTGGTGTAACACGCATGTGCTATCTGTTTATCCTAACAAGACAACGCTTCTGTTGTTTACGCAAAGGACCAAACAAGAGAGTCTTGGATTTTCGGAATTAAAGGGGTTACCTTCTCACTGTCTACAGAGGTTAAATATCAATGTCATTTTTAACAGTAAACTGATGTTGGCAAGGCAAGTTTTCTCAGGGATTGCAGATTTTCTGATATAATTTTAGAGGGACTTGGAGTATGAAACCTGTAAGTGTACACTGGTTGCACATTGCAGTTTTCAGACCCATCAGTACATATGCATCTATAGTCTAGTGGCCTACAACAATGACGAAAACCAATCAGGTTAAGCTGAGCAGATTACAAAGAGTTGTTGCTCTGGGTCTTAGCGGTGCTATGAGTACCACAACTGGTGACGTTCTTTATGCTTTATTTGACATATTACCCGAGGAAATTTATATGAGGCGAGGCAATGAAATCGATATGCAGACTGTGGAAGAATAGAATGGATTGCAACACAGGGCATAGTATCAGCATTGAGAGGCTTTCGGAACTTTGTCCGATTTTTTTAATGCCTTTAGATAATATGATGACTTCGGTAGATAGCATGTAGTAATCATTTCGACCAGGGAGTACTGGTGTAATACAACTGAATTACTTGGTATTACTCTGATATTTTTTACACTGATGCATCCAGTACCTTTTAACGGTCCTGGGTTCGGTTGGTATCTAAACGACATTAACAATTGATGTTTTGCCATAGGTAGAATTACAACAGTGTTTCACTGAGATTAATTGCCTTTGTTTAGGGAACAATGCCTGTCTTCTATGTGTATTTCGAGCAATAAAATTGCTGACCCGTATTGTTTTCAAACTTTGTATTGTTTTCAACTCCAATGAATCTGGAATTGCAGCTGGGTATCTCATATGTGAAATCAATTGGTCAAACGGGACTAACTGCGTCAATTCCTATAAGTTGATTACACAGTTTAAGTAGAGTTGACTGCCGAAGGCTTACTGATCTGATTATGGGACAGAATGCTGGTGTACGTTCTATGTCGAGAATGGGTATTGACAATAACCCATTATGTGTGTCATATCTAAAGGCAGAGGATTTTCTCTGTTACTATTAAGTTTTCTCCATTTTGTGTAGTGACGTCTTGTTTATGCACTCTGTTCATAAACTACATCGGCATGATTTTTTCATGCTTATAAGGTAGACTGGGAATTTCTAGGCCAATTAAACTCAACAACTGATTAATCTCATAATGAGAGAGATTTAGTAGAGCTGTACAGCGCTCAGATGTCAGTTGACATGTGTCCCATATTCAAACTGAAATAGGAAGGATGCCACATGATCATCGAAAGTATAAGCAACGTACATATATAGTAACACTATAAAATAAAAGTTATTATTGTTGACCGCCTAACGAAAAATCGTGGCAATGACGCTGATTCCTAACGCTTAAGGATAGAAGAGTGTTGCGTAGCAACCAATATCAATAAATTTATTATTTCTAATTCCTTCCGCCACAACTATTTAACATCTAAAGTAGAGAAAAAAACCTTTAAAATATTTACAACTAAAGAAAAATAACAATGTTTCAGTTGTTGCACCCTAATTTAAGTTAAGGTTTAAATAATTTTTGTTCATATATTCGGTTGCATTTAAAATGGTTCATAAAAAGTAAGAATATGGTAAATTGAATAACCCCGTTACTTAATGTTACTTTATTTACCTTAACATACCACCTACATAAATATGGTTGTTAGTTACTTTGTGTCCTTATTATACTCTTACCACTACTACAGAGAAAAGGTTGCAACATGACTACAATTGCATTCATATCCGTTAATTTGTAGGTGTATAGCAGTTGTTACCTAAACTTCCGGCGTTTATAATAAATTGTGCTTGAACATTTTATATTAAATGATTTTTTTGAAAAAAAAAAATGTAGTGACATTTTAATTATAAGTTTGTTTTTGTGTAATGTATATTATTTTTAATGATTTTTTTATATAAGGATTAATGAATGTTGAACTTGTATAGTGTACACTGTAAAAGTATTTAAGAAATAATATAAATTGTTTAAGTTTTAAAGTATTTTATTAACATATAATCAAATTTATCATGTCTGAAACGCCCACAATGTTATGAATCAATATATTGTATAAAATATGTATAAGTGAAACGTGCTAATATTCATATTCCTTATAACGGAAATACGCAATATATTATTATTTAACCAAATCTATTGTATTGACAAAGGTCTAGACATTGAAGCTGCTACGTACTTTTGTTAAAGTGTAACTACTTGACAAAATCTTTTATTATCACGAATAATGACTAGCGCTTGGAAGTTCATATAAATACATATGTTTATTGTCATTAGCTGAAAAACAACGTAAGCCGAAGAAGGAATGAGATTGAAAAAATCAATACATATTTCCGCCACTAACGTTGCCTATTTAAATTCTTTTTTTTTTTTTTGAATCCTTTGAATCCTTCCAAAAATATTTAAGAAAATAAAGTTATTTTTATTTCTATTCGTTGATTCAAACACATTGAATATCCAATAAAAAGTCCTTGTTAAAATAACCAAAACTTTTCAACAAATTCCATTTTGATTTATAGATAAATAGCCAAACAACATAAAGTGCACCCTGATACTGTTTTTAAGGTTTTCCGTGATACTGTTTAACATTACGAAGTGACCTGACATTGACAGAAGTCATGGTTCGGGAAGAAAAAAAAGGTACGCAGAATATTGTCAAGGCCAGGAAAATTGTGAACCTCCTTAAAAGAGCACTGAGTACATGCATTTGCACTTAAAGCTACTCGATTAGCTAAATGTTCCGAACTCTTTGTGCGAAAATTGCTATGAAAACCTTTAAAGTTCAAAAAGTTTCAAATAGAAATGGAACAAAAATCTCTCAGTCAAAAACTGGACTAAAAAAAAACTTAAAATTGAGCGCCCCGGTAGGCTAGTTGGTTGCGAGCTAGCTTATCAGTGCGGGGATCGTGGGTTCGATTCCCACCAGAGGTTTTGGTTTGTTTTCGCTACAACGAGCCGTTAGCCTTTGTTGCTAGTGCTCGGTTAGGAATTTAGGATATAATTTAAATAATATATAATGATTTATCTAGAAGTTTGTTAATTAGAAAGTAGCTTTAATTAACCACATAAGGCCTTAATGGCTCAGTTATGTAAATGAAGATTAAAAAAAAATCAAATTTATAAAAAAAACTAGCTGAAGAGCTCGGTTGTTTTAAATATCGGAATAGAATTAAATTTTCTTTTCTAAGTATCTACGACCTTAAATAAATTTGTTTATCCTTTTGTTCTTCAAGTTTCAGATTATCATTTAAAAAATGATGGAAAAATTTCAACGTTCCTAATTTAGGTGGTTGGGGTGGATCATTAAGAGGGCCCTTTTTACTCCATTCTCATCAAGATCTTATTGGATATTCAAAGAATAAACTTATCAGTGAATTAACTGTGGGAAAATTTTAGATTTTTATTTAAGGTTGCTTGGGCCGACCGCAGAACGTTTAGTGTACTACTCTGGAGTACACTCAGAAAAAAAGTTAGTAGAAATATTTGTAAATGGTTTTCAATCCCCCTTTACTATTTTTGTACTGATTTTTAGTAAAAAAAATATTATTTAGCAAATCCTTTTTGCAAAATACAGAAAGGATTAGTACGCATTCCAGCGAACGCATGCTTTAAACTTCAGATTTTTAGTCGATGAGTTTTAAAAAATCCCATCTTGGTGGGTGTCTACGCTATAGGAATCTACTTGCCGTATTTCAAATTCTTTCCACTCGTTCTCCATTTTCTTTCCCCTTGCTTATTGTTTCAATTACACTCGTTCCCCGTTCCATTACAGTTCCTTGCGCTATCTAGTGTTTTACTTCCACTCGTTCCCTGTTTCATTATATTTCGTTGCCCTTGTCTAGTATTTTAATTCCACACGTAATATTTAATTTTGTTTCTTTGTCTTGTGGTTAAGTTCCACTCGCTCCCGGTTTCATTCCCTTCGTTCCGCCTGTCTAGTCTTTCAATTTCACTCGTTTCCCGTTCAACACCATTTCGTTTCCCTTGCCTGGTGTTTAAATTCCAATCGCTTTGAGCAATCTGTTAAAGGGAAAATTTTTCCCCTTTAAACCTACATTTTAACCACGTCCCTCGCGAAAATTCAGAAAACATATGTTAATTTTAAGGTTTTTAGCCAAAGCGGTTTTTTGGCAGTCTTTGGCACATTCCAGTAGGAATTTTCAAAAATACCATATCAGTGGGTTACAATCTTAAACTTAGGGCTTAAATCCATAGAGGTATTTGCGAGTCGTCAAGGGTAGACTCTCTTCAAAAAATCCCTCTTAAACTTCCATACTCCTCCTCCTAGGAACAGGTATTTAAAATTTCCTAGGAACACATATCTCTAAAATAAAGGGGATTGGTCAGTAGGGTGGGTTGAAATATTCGCTTTTCTAGAATTTTGATTAGTAATAGCAAAATTATTATTCTTTGTAAAAAAAAAAAAGTTTTGGTAAAATGGTAAAAAAAAATTTTAGGTCGATATCTCAGGCTCCGCCCAACTCGGTAAAAGATAAAAATTTTCTAAAATTTTTTTTTTCAACTTTGTTGATTGGAAATTTAATTCCCTACAAAGAAACTAAAATGATAAATTTTTTCTAAAGTTGATAGTTACTAAGATAATGACAATTTTGGTCATTAAAATATTTATTGAGGATGAAAAATGATTTTGAACATATTAATTTTATAGTAAATTCAATTTTCTAAATTATGTCTTTTTAAAACAGTGGACTTATTTTATCAACCTTTTTATCCGTAACAAAACTTAAAATTTTTTCTCATAAAGCCCGTATGATGTTCTTTTTTTAACTTTATCGAGAGTTTTTTATATGTTTTTATTTGCACGGATGAATTAAGAAACATATTATCAAGTAATGATAATGAACCAAAATATGTGCGGGAGCTTGAAAATTTTACTTGTCACACATAAGCAGTAGAACGTACGGTGAAACTTGTGACTTAAGCAGCAAGTACTGTTTGTGGCTTCGAAATGAGAGATGGATTTATTTGGTAAACTTTGGAATCTCGTCAGAAAAATCCCATCTTTGATTGTAAACAGCAATATAATGTTTAATTTTCAATATATAAATTTTAAAATTTAAATATTAACATGATTTAATTATTTCGAAATTTTTTACTAACAAATCTTATTTTTAATTACTTTATTAAAATTAAAACAATTTTTAGCATAATATACTATTGTGGTAAGTATTGTTACCATTATAAAATATTTTTTTACCGAAATTCTCATTATCTTAGTAACTATCAACTTTAGAAAAATTTACCATTTACTTTTTTTGAAGAGAATGAAATTTCCAATCAACATAGTTGAAAAAAAAAAAGTTTAGAAAATTTTTATCTTTAACCGGGTAGGGCGAGCCTGAGATATCGACCTAAAATTTTGTATTTTTTTACAAAGAACAATAATTTTTCTATTACCAAGCAAAATTCTGAAATAGCGGATTTTCGGCCCACCCTATTGGTCAGGTCGTTTAGGGGAGAACTTTTTTCTTTTAGCTCCTTTTCGTCAAAATTTTTAAATACATCGTCTGGTCAAGCGAACATATATTTAAAATTTCAAATTTGTAGTCAAAAAAGCTCGAAAAGGCTGTCAAGGGGAAGACTAAACCTTTTCTACCCAGCCCTTAGGAATTTTCAAAAATCTTTGTTTCAATGGTGACCTTTCATCGCTATGTAATAGAGACCTATTATGAGGCGGTTCGCCACAACCTCTAAGCTTTAGCGGTCTTAGCAGGCCGCCAAGGCAGAGAATTTTCCACTTTTTTGCCCCTCGTAGGAATTTTTAAGGATCTCGTCTTAGCTGATGTCTACGGACAATATTCACAATTTTAATCTTCTTAGCTTCAGCGGTTTGGCCTGGGCGAAGTTGAGAGAATGAGTGAGTCAGTTAGTCTGTCAGTTATACTTTTATTTATAGATATACAGGTTGGTTGAAAAGTTCCTGCGCTCGAAATGAAAGAATACTGTTTTTGTTACGAAATATATTTTTTTATTCAATATAATCTCCTAGAAGCTCAATTCACTTGTTCCAATGATCTTCCAATAATTTTATCCCATCCATATAATGGTTTACCGGAAGCTCTGCAAAATAACCTTCTACGACTGCTATGGCCTCTTCGTTCGACGAAAAATGCCTTCCACGAAGGAATTGTTTGAGATTTCTGAAGAGAGAGTAGTCACTGGGAGCAAAATCTGGTGAATACGGTCGATGTTCAAGCAATTCGTACTTTAATTCTTTGAATTTAGCCATCGTCAAAACACTTTTGTGAGCAGGTGCATTGCCTTGATGAAAATAAATTTTTTCTTCTTTAAACCAGATCTTTTCTCACGAATTTTTTCATCCAGCTGATCCAAAAGGCTGCAATAATATTCAGAGTTGATTGTTTTACCTTTCTGAAGATAATCAATCAACAAAATTCCCTTTGCATCCCAAAAAACTGATGCCATAACCTTTTTTGCTGATCGTTGTGACTTCACCAGCTTCAGTCCACTGTAAACGTTCTTGTTTCAATTTAGGATCATGGTGGTAGATCCAAGTCTTATATAGTTATAAAACGACACAAGAAGTCGGTTTTATTCGGCTTAAAACGCTCCAAATTACGCTGTGAAATTTGTTTTCGATCCAGTTTTTGTTGAATTGTTAATGTGTGTGCGGCACTAACTTTCTAAACAGTTTTTTCATACGTAATTCTTCATGTAAAATATGGAGCACTCGTTCGTCTGAGATGCCTATGGCATTAACAATTTCACGCTTAGTCAAACTTGGATCTTCACTAACCATATTATGTACCTGCTCAATGATTTCTGCTGTGGTTGCAGTTTTTGGTTGTCCTTCACGTGGATCGTCTTCAAGGCTGGTACGACCACGTTTAAATTCACCAGCCCAAAATTCAACGGTGCTTTTTGAAGGTGAGGACTCCTTATACACTTCTAACAATTGTTCATAAATTTCCTTTGCTTTTAAACCCTTCAAAACAAAGAATCTAATGACTGCACGATATTCAATTTTTTCCATATTAAAAAAAATCAATGACACGTCAACTTCAAATGGCTTGTAAACAAAGAAAGAATTGACAGAATGACTCGCAACTTTGCATGTGTTCTCAGGACAGTTATACCAACTTGAGATAAAAAAAGTTTGGAGCTAGCATCGTCATCTCTTGGTGAGCGCAGGAACTTTTCAACCAACCTGTATGTTATATTTGCTGCGTACTGGTCAACGACGCATATGCACTAGCTTAAAATAAATGTAGCTTACCTTGGAAGAAATTCAGATTTTATTTTTATTTTCACAGGAAAATTATCAATTTAAATTTGTTTAATTTTATTTTAAAATATCTACAAAAAAAAAAAACGAAAAACATGAAACAAAATATTTGTGTGTGTATGAACTTCATTTTGACTGTAAAAACATCTTAAATAAGTAATATTTTAAGCATTTTAATTTTTATTTTTTTTCAATTAAAAAAAAAACTACAAAAATGTTTTTTTTTTTTTCTCAGTTAAAAATGTATGGTTTTTTCAAACTACTTTCGATTGTTTTTACTACTTTTGTTGATTATTAAACAATGATTGAAAATAAATAACAAAATGTGTTGAATATAATGGGAAATCGGTATTACTTTTTTAAATTGTATTTTCAATTAATTTAATATATATTTTGGATTATTTTTAACGAAATAATGTTGTAAGTGTAGTAAATTAAAATATGAAGGCCACAAAAAGGGTAACTAAGAGCATAACAGATTTTTAACTCAAGTATTCCGACAAACGTGGATATATTCGTGGATTGTTAATGATATTCAAAAAGTGTTTACGTGTAATAAATTTAAATAAAATTGCTAAAAGTTAACATTTTTTTTTAATTTCAATTTAAACAGTTGAATTTTTTTAAACTAAATAGACAGCATTACGTATGAGTAATAAAAATTGATTCAATTATTACTCATACGTTGTGGTTACAAGAGATAATCTATTTACAATTAAAATATAAAAAGAAAATGTATAAACATTTAAAATGTTTCTGTATTTGAAAAAAAAAAATATTTTTTTATTTAGTTATTTATTTGTTAGAGTTTTTTAGTTTTTATATTGTTCTTTCTAGTTTACGGTGAGCTTACAAGCTACATATAAATTCAAGAACAAAGTATATTAACGTTTTTCTTTCAGAACCCAAAGTTTTAGACAAGCTAGAGCCTCCAGAAGAATGTGATTTTAAATATACAGTATTTAAGAATAGAACAATACAACGTTTTTTATGAATGTTTAATGTTTTTATGAATATTTAAATTTATTTATGTGTAACCCTGTACACCCTGTAAATATCTTAAATATACTTTAATGCAAATTTTGTTAAAATTATTTTTAAAGCATTAATTATCATTTATGCAAAATATATGAAAGCAATATTTTCAATTTTCTACTTTGTCCGTATTTAATATTAAAATATACGAGTATGTAACTTGACATAATTAAAAATTTCGAGGAAATAACAATTAAATTTTATACAGAAAATGTAACATACATTTTAGTGACATATAATAAGTACAAAGGAAACCTATTTGTAGTTTTTCGTATATTCATTTATACTTGTGTCCTTTTTATGTATGTAAGCATTATTTTAATGTGAACATGTAAAGGAACTCGTGCATAAGGATTTATAAACAGTGTCAAACTAACTAGTGACAACACTTTTAAGGAAAATTGTATATGATCTAGAATGTATTAAAACAGATTCGAATTTTTTTAATTTTATAGAAAATTATGATTTGTCAGAAAGCATTCATTTTATGCAAGACAGTTTTTTAGCCCAGCCAACTATACCGCTTATAAGGAAACCGATGATTATTATATTTTTTTGATTTTTTAAAATACAGCAGTAGAAATAGTCAATTGTTAATGTGTATAAATATTAGGTTGTTTTGTCAAATTTTATATCTATGTTATATCTATAACTTCTTTTAAACCAAATCACTATCCCTACTTACCTCACTTTTCTTTATTTTTTGTATACAAATTTAATTTGAAAATTTGGGGCCGCCTTCGTGCGAAAGCAGTTTTTGTGTATGGACTTCATCGGAACGCGTAATAGAGTAATTATATTGTTTTCCCTGCTCAGGCTTTTGTTGTTTTTAATACTGTTTTTAATATATTATTATGATAAATATTTTTGTTTACAGTTAAAAGAGAAAAGCCAAGAATTTCCAAGACTTGGCAGCATTTTTATAAATTCCTAATTTTTAAGCAGCTATATATATCTACAACTACTTAGGAAGTCTACATCTACTTAAATTTGTAGGAAGTATTTATATAAAATTCGAAAGAAAACAAACCTATTATTCTCAAGCATATAGAGTGGTGGTGAAAACATTTGGAACTAGAAAGCATTTGATTTTTTCTTTGCTTTATTTTTTCTTGATGGCTCTTCGTTCCTTAATATTTTTTTTTTTTCCTAACATCATTTATTGCTTTTGTTAAACAAATAAAAATAAATCCAATCCCTTTAAATTACTACAGCCAAACATGTATATAAAAAGAACTTGTAAAAATTTAAGTGTTCAAATTTTTTTCATCTTGCTTCTCTTACATCCAACAATGCAATTAACTCTTACAAAAATGCCTAATATAACGATAATCGTATTCTTTTTAATTATTTATTATTATAATTTTATTAAACAACTCATAAAAACTATTGCATTAATAAAATATTGAAAGGGTGATCTTTGTCATGGTAATTTTGGAGCAAAATGGCTGGAAACAAGTATAATTCGGTTTTTAAGTCCAAAATTTTTAATTATTTTCCAAATGGGCTTTCTCAAATAGATATTTCTTTAAAATATTCAGTTTTAATATCAACAATTTGTAAAATAGTACACTCAAAAAAAAATGAACTAGAATTTAGAAAAATTAACTTATTTAGAGGAAAAATTTAAATGAAAACGGCGTCAAAAACACTTTTTACCAATATTTAATAAAGTTTTCCTTGAGATAAAGAAACGAATTTTACTTAAAATTTGGTCAAAATTTCTAAATTATAGAAAAATTTTACTACAGAGAAGTAAATTTTTATTAGAAAACAGTAAAATTTCCTCCTAATTAGTTCATACATGATCTTAAATTATACTGTTAGTTAGGAAATGTTTCCTTGGTTTTAAGAAAAATTTTATTTTATTTAAGTTCATTAGATAATTTTTTTTTTACTAAAAAATAGGAATTAACTCCCTAAAAATAAGAAAATATTTTCTAACAACAAGATAAATAGCACGTCTTTTGAGCGAAAATTATCCTTAAATTTAATAAAAAATTTCTAATAGCTATGAAATTGTTTCTATGATAATATATTACATATTTTAAAGTACTTTACACTCATTGAGTAAGTATTTTCCAACTTTCGGAGGACCTCCGCTTTGTGAGGACACTGCTCTTAACAAGCGTTTTGCTATACAATTTTGTCTTAAAATTAAATTGAATTATACTAAATTTATGTATTTAAAATATAAATTCAATTTCATTAGCAAAAAGGTAAAGAAATTAAAAAAAAAATGTACTGCAGGATATCCTGAAACGTTATAAATCCTTTTCGAAGTAAATTAACGGTTCTGCTAATTAACGGTTCTGGCTAAGGAACACTGGGGGTCCTTTGTCTTCTTAAATGAACTAATTTTAGAAAATTGTTGCAAAAATACAAAATATCACAGTTACATTTCTTGTTATTGGAAAATGGAAAAGTCAAAAGTTTTTTTTTTTTGGGATTTTTAGCTTAAACTTTATTTGACATATACAAATTTACACTTTTTTGTTATTAAGTGAAAAAAAATAGTTCGATAAAAAAAAAAGTTTAATAAGCGCAACGTCAATTATAGTAAAGCCATTATGCCGTAATGTATAAAATGTGCCTGCGATATTTTGTATTATAGTCAACAAACAAATTTATTACATAAAAGCGCAAAGTCGAAATTTTTTACCCTTTCCTAACAAAATTTTAAAATATATTTTAAGCTACTCTACGTTCAATGTTAAAGACTGTTAAGATTAGAGATGGGCATGTGAAACATTTTTGAATCACGTACCAAAAATTACAATCATGCACGATCATTTTTTTAAATATTTACTTTAATTTGTTTCCTTTAATAATATTTTTTCTTGAAAATTGGTTTGTTTTTAATTGATTTTTTTTTGGAACAGAATATTAAAATAATTTAAACGTTTTCCAACAACAAAAAAAATCAATACAAAATTTTATTATTTTTTAAAAATTAGAATACTTTTACTTGAAAAAAAGAATATTTTATTAAAATTTATCTGAACTAAGTTGCATAAAAAATTTCCTTAGAAAAAGTTCATCAGTTTCTAAAATCAAGTAAATTTTTATTATTACTGAACTAATTTTTAGAAAACAATTCTTCTATATTAGAAAGTGGTATACTTAAAAACTGAATTTGGAAACGGCTTTCGAAAATTTTGTAAAATTTTACTACTCGCGAACAAAAAATTAACATACATTATGTTCAAGTACTTTCTCGATTTAAGTTAGACACATTTTTTGAACTAAATGCGAGTAAATTATGTCCGAATTTTTTTTTTTTTTTTTGAAATAAACATAATTTTATTACATTTGAGTATGCAAATTTCTGAAAACTAAGATGTTTTTTCTTAAAATTAATAAATTTTTATTTATTTGACTTGTTTTTTCCTAAAATCAAGAAATATTACTTAGGAATAATATGAACTATTTCTGAGTATATATACTATTTCGTTTTTCCTCAAACTTAGGAATTTTTATTCTTTTTAAGAAAATTTTTCTAAGATTTAATAAAATTTGACTTAAATTGAGGACAATTTATAAACTATTTTGAAGGAAATTTTTGATTACATTTTAGTTTGTGTTTTTTTTTTTTTTGAGTGCATAGAACTTAACCCCACCAAAGTCAAATAAAATGAAGCCCTTTATCTTTCACCACCTTTCCTCTACCCCCTTTTAAAAAGAAAGCAAGACATAAATTAGTAGGAAGAATTTCCTGTGTCGCTTTTCTTAAAAGAAAAAATGTTTTATACACTTGAATTTCCATAAATTTTGTTAATATTAATTTTTTTCTTATTGATATTTATAATAGGCAATTTCAAGGGCACAAAGAATGTTGATGAAGGTCGTAGCGGACCGGAAAATGCATTCCATTCAGCTTGTGTCTAATATCTCTTTCTGTATATTCTCCATGATTACTAAATAAAAATTAGAAAAGTTTTTCATTTGAAAAAAAAATTTTTATGATCTCGAACCAGACTAAAAATACATTTTCATACATATAAGTATTAAAAAAGATCAACTATAAAATAAAAACTTTAGTATTTACAAATATTTTAATTAAAACTAGATTTTGTTTTTTCTGTGGGGGTTTCAGTGGCAAATGTTTTTTTCCATCACTGTATGTATAAGTATGTGGTGGTTGTAAAATGTAACCAAGTTTTAATTAAATTTTTAAAGAAAACAAAAAAAAACTTTATTCTTTTTTTTCTAAATAACAATATACATAGCTAACATGTGAGTTATTTTTGTTTTCGTTTTTTTTTTTTTGTCAAAATATTTGACAACGAATAATGTCAAGGAAAAATTCAACAAGTTTTAATTTTAGAAATTTATAGATTATGTCAAAGAATAGAAAAGTATGGGTCGTAGATAATTCATTTTCCAAATTAATATTTTTATATACTGTGTTAGTAAAACTTAGATTTTGAGTTATTCTGTATGAAATCACCAAATCGGCAAAGCTGGAATATCTTGGATATTACTCAAACTAACTGGAAATGATATTAAGGGTCTCAAAACCCAAAATCCAAGAGGATTTAATTTTTGCACACATCACTACCGGTTCGCGCAAATTAAAAAAACTAAAAAGTCTTGTTTTTGTGCGTAGTGGTTTGAGGTGTTAAAATTTGTCTGCTAGAGATATCTACATGATTAAGGCATCGTTTTAAAGCTGAAGGATTATAGTTTCTATCAAAAATATAAAATTTGACTTAATTCATACACCCGAAAAATAACGTGGTATTGAAAATAAGCATATTTCATTGGTTTTTTGTGTTTTTTAATGAACTCCAGTGTCGGCGCTAATGAATATAAAAGCATAATAATTCTCAGATACAAATTAGACATGTCGGAGAAAAATACAAAATTAAAATTGGCTCAATCTGGCAACTCGTTATGAAAAATCGTTACTACAATTTGGAGTACTTTTTTCCTACTTTTAACTTTCAAGACCCGTTTAGTTATTTTCACTTCTCTCGGATTTACAGGGGTTTAAAGAAAAGCCTTTTTGATTTTTTGTTTGTGTTTTTATACTTTCCTCAATTGTTATATACAGAGAAATTAAAATAAAAACAAGTAGTATTATGAAGTAACAAAGAATAATTATGGACTAAAAAATATATTTAATAAATTCAGTAGATTTTTTAAGTTAAAAAATTTTACAGTGGTGGCAGAAAATAGGCACATGACATCAACAGATAGTTGCAATTTAGCACAAAAACAAGACTTTTTAGTTTTTTTAATTTGCGTGAACCGGTAGTGCCGTGTGCAAAAATTAAATCCTCTTGAATTTTGGTTCCGGGAACCCTTAGGAACATTTCCACAAAATTTTAACAAAATCCAAAATGGTCCAGCAACAATTTTTCATTATTTTCAGTGTTTTCATATAGAATGACTCTTTTATAAAAGTTAGCAAGTAAATTTTGTATTAAATTAAAACTATACGCTTTATATGAAATTTGAATGCAAATATTAATTTTCATGTATCTGGTAAACTATGGCCCTGTAGACCGTAAATGAATTTAATTATAAATCTTCTATGTACAAAAATCTTAGGCTTAGTTTTCTAGAGTTAACCGTCATATGGCTGACTTACCTGGGTCCTGTAAAACGTGTTCCTGTTGTGCTACACTCACCAAAAAAAGTCTGTAATGGCAACTGAAAATTTTGCTGTTATTACGGGAAATTTTGCTAATTTGAGCCCAGCGGTATTTTTGTTAATCTTAGCAACACATGTCTGCTGACGTGTAGTACAATGAAATTAGTAGAAAAATTAGTAACCGCTACTAAATTTTAGTAAACTTTTTGTAAAGTGGAATTTAAAATATTTTTGCTAAAATCAGCAAAAAAAAAATACTAAATACTATTAATAATTATACAAAATTTTAAATTTATTTTTTTATCTAGCAACAAAATTTTTCATTTTATTTATTTTTTTAAAAAATATTTTATACAAAATTAAAAAAAAATGAAAGGCTTAAAAATTGTAAAAACATAAACGAATTTAGGATTTTGTTTTAATTTGGTAATTTCTATTTTGAAAAATATTTTAGTCAATTTTTTTTTTTACTCTTAAGATCAAATTTATATTGTTTTTATGAATTATTTTTAGAACTAAAAAAACTTTTTGTGCTATTTTAAGTTATGTCCTATTTTTTTTAAGACATTTTAAGGAAATTTAATTTTGTAGGTGTAAATGTTAATTAGAAATAACAACTAGTTCAATATCCACTTTTTTAAAATTAGTATTTTTTTTTTAAATGATTTCTGAGATTAGCAACAAAAATTTGCAAATATTCTGTAAAAATTCTGTAATTTGTAAAATGTAAATAGCAAAAAGATTTGCTAAATAATAATTTTTTACTAAAAGTCAGTTCAAAAATAGTAAAGTTGGATTGAAAACCGTTTACAAATTTTTCTACTTTCTTAATATACCTGCTAAAATTTAAAGCGGCTACACAAGGATCCAAACTGAACTAGTCAGATTCCATGAAAAATGTGTTTATACTGCCGATATCCCAATCGGACAGTTCGTCAGATTGCCGAAAATGTGTGACAAACATTTTAGTATTTAATTAATATTACTCATACGACGTGTACCAAATATTTTTGTGTTGATTTTGTGAAAAATTTGCACGTTTTTTTAACACAATTGACTATAACTTTGGAGTTTATCCATCGATTTTCTTAGTATATTACTTAATTTCTTCATTGAAAAAAAAAAACAATTGCACCCATTTTTAAAATATATGAACATAATTTTTTCTACCATTGTTTATGGTAAATTGATACTTTAGTTTTTTTTTCTTATTTATACTGTTTCTAGTTTTTTCTCCAATTTAAAAAAAAATTATTAAAATTTTCTTTTATTACTGCAATCAATTATAGTTAGTACAAAAAGATAATGTAATATCATTATGCATACATAGATGTTACAGCTATAATTTAATGATGTAAAAATATAGTTTCTTAAAATAACGACAAATTGTGCATACATGAATATAAAACTTTATTTCACTATTAGATAACAAAAAAAAACAGCAAATTGTACTTGAAAATACTTTTGAAGACATGTAATAAAACAACATGGAAGCAGTGTGTTTACTTATGTATGTGTTTTTTATGCATGTAACGCAAACATACACATGTGCAAGTGTACAAAATACTGCAGTTGTATTAAAAATTATAGCAGTGTTTTAATATTAATGGTTAAATTTTATAATAAAATCCTCAATATCTAGGAACTCATTAGGAAACTTTTCATTTATTTTGCTATAATTTAATTCGCAACTATATTCATATAAGAGTATTTCTAGGTATAAAATTATTAGTATACGACATTTATTTGTATGTGCTTGTAGTCAAGCACATTATGTGCATGTATTGCTTATGGCAACGTGACAAACTGTCATTTTATATTAAAGCTAGAAATATTTTTTAGTAAATTTATATGAAATATAACAACATCAACTACAAAAAAAAAAAAAAAAAACTGAAATATAAAATAATAAAATGAGTGTCATAAGTTGATATCTCTCTACTGTCACGGTTTTTCAGCTTTACAAAAGAATACCAAATAACTTTTGCATAATGCCTATTCAATGCTATCAACTTATGACCATTAATAACCAACATCTTTCAATTCTTGTATGTATGACATGCACATAATCGTAGCTTACCTTTTTTTTTTTTGTTGCTCGTTCTAACATTGACATCTAACCGAGTTTGTGTATGCATACGAGTATGTATAAAGTGCATGCATACATACATTTAGTGCACCTTTTCAGTTTTTGTTATGTCTTATCAAGAATTTTTTATATTCTTAAAAAATATATATGTATGTATTATAAAAAAACACCTCATTGTTATTATATACCAATATATATTTTTATGCATATTTGAGTAAATTCTTATTTTTTTTAAAATAATTTTTTATATTTTTTTATTTTTATTTATTAAATTTAATAGTTGTTAAAACACATTAAGAAAAAAATTAAAACATTTATTGATTTATTTATTTATTTATTTATTTATTTTATTTATTTATATTAATGATGTAATTACAAATTATATCCTAATACCCTAGCAGAGCACTAGCAACAAAGGCTATCGGCTCGTTGTAGCGAAAACAGACCAGAGCCTCTGGTGGGAATTGAACCCACGACCCCCGCACTGATAAGCTAGCACGCTACCAACTAGCCTACCGGGGCGCTCTATATTTTTTGATTAAATTTTTTTATTAAATATTAAAAAAACTTACAAAAATGCTGTAAGTTCCGGTTTACACACAGCAACTTTTATTGCAGCAATTCTTCGTTTATAGGACAGGAGGGAGGAAAGAAGAACGGAAAGTTGTAAAGACTTGCTTGTACTCGCAATTTTCTTCTGTTTTCTAATTCGTTTTTTTTTTTATATTGCAAAATGAATTTAAGAAAATTTCTGAAAGAAAAATTGTTGTGTGTAAACCGTGACTAAGATAAAACATAAAATCCATGAACAAATTTTAAAACATAGAAATAACTTAAGAATAGGACCTACGGTCAAGACCGGTTAACCGGGTGGACCGGTCTTCGGCCGGGTTATCATACCCCATCTTACGGTCTATCCGGTTTTTGGGTCTGACCGTGTAGACGAGTCTACCCGTAAAAACTAGTAAGTGCGTAATTTTCTAAAAATAGATTAAAAAAAGAATACTTTTTAATTTTTTTTATTTCCAAAATTAAAGCACTTTGCCGTTTTAAAAAAAAAAATTTCCAGTGCTCTTTTTCACAAAAAAAAACTTTTATTTTAAAGAAAATACTTGTAAATATAAACACTTTTTATAAAACAGTACTTTCTGTAAAAAAAAATATTTATTTTTTTCAAAAATAGAACGTGACATTATTAATAGTAAATATAAACGTAGTACTTTCCTTCTATTTTGTTTTTTGGAACTTTTTTGTTCCACGACCAGAAAAAATTTGTATAATTCTTGGTGCTATTTATGTCTAGACATATAACAGCAATTTTTAAAATGGTACTTTAAAATAAGTACTTTTTCAAAAAGTACTTGGTTTTGAGAAAGGTAGTTTTTAGAAAAGTACTTTTTTTTTTATAAAATAGTACTTTTTTAAAAAAAAAAAATATATATTTTTTTTAAAGTACTTGCTTATGAAAATATTACTTTTTTAAATATAAGTACGTTTTTATAAGAAAAAAAAATACATTTTTAAAAAGTATATTTTTAAAAAAAATTATTTTTTTTAAGGAAAGCACTAAAAAAATTATTATTTTTTAGAAAAAGTACTTTTTTTGAAAAAAAAAAATACTTTTTTTGAAAAAAAAATACTTTTTTTGAAAAAAAAATACTTTTTTTTAGCATGTACTTTTTAAAGAACATTTTTTCGTTGAAAAAAGATCACTGGAAAATTAACTTTTTTGGAAATAAAATTTTAAAACGGTAATATTTTTGAAAAAGTGCTTTAATTTTGAAAAAAAAAAATATTTAATAAGTATTTTTTTTTTAATTTCTTGTATATTTAAAAAAGTACGCACTGACTAGTTTTTGAGGGTAGACCTGTCAACTCCGTTAGACTGAAAGACCGGATAGACCGTAAAACCAGGTTTGTGACCTGGTAGACCGAAACCCGTGTAATGGGGGGCTCTACTTAAGAATATTCTAAATTGAATGGGACTACATGTTGTATGAGTAATATTGATTACTCATACGCATAAGTGTACATTAGGACGTGCAACTCATATTGTATGATGCGAAAAAAGCTTAAAACTTAGAAACAGAAAATAAGAATATTTTCTATATACAAAAGAATAAAGTGACTGATTCAACATCGCCCAGCCCAAACCAGCTAAGCTGTTAAGTATATAAGAATTTTGGGGTATATTTTTGGTAAGACGGAATTTGTGTAAACTTCTAGGGATAGGGGCAAAAAAGGGAAAAAGTCTTCCTTTGACTAGAAACATGAAATTAAAAATATTTATTTCCTGGAGTATAAGCTAATTCCCTTAAAAAATTAATTTTCCACTAGGAAAATGTTAAAAATATACATTCAAAAGGGCCTGCCCAAACGAGGGGAATTAAAACACTTAGATTATGAAACGAAATTAAACGGGCAATGAGTTTATTTGACACATTGGACAAGTGGAACAAAGTGGGATGAAATGGAGAACAAGTGGAATTGAAATGATCTGGAACAAGTTGATTTGAAACACTAGATAAGAGGAATGAAATGCGGTAGAACAGGAACAAGTGCAATTGAACACTAGGCAAGGGGAACGATATGAAATGGAACGGGAAACGAGTGAAATTGAAATAATGAACAAGGTAAACGAAATGGCATGAAACGGGGAACAAGTTGAATTAAAACTCTACATAAGTGGAGAGAAAAACAATAGAACAAGAAACGAGTTGAATTGATACACAAAAAAAAAAGAGGAACGAAATGGAATAGGACGGGAAGTGAGTGAATTTGTAACATTATATAAGAAAAACCAAATGATTAAGGTTTATATTTGTTTTTCTTATTGGGACCTTGAATTCATAATGAGTATTTTACGAAATTTACGGATTGAATGTGCAAAAATTGTTGCAAATATATTACTCAAAGTATTATCCATCGCTGGCCACAACATTTTCCCATCTTTGTGGGTATTTTTGGATACCAGTTCGGAAGAACGACTCGTTTTTTGAGGCAATCCAATCATCAACCAATTTTTTGTATTGTTCATATAAAATTAACTTCTGCTATGTGTCATCGACCGGAACAAGTAGTAGTGAAAGGGAGCGATGTCTAATGAATATGACGGGTGGGGTAGGACCTCCCGTTTCAGCGTTTCCAAGTAGGTCTTGACCGTTTGGCTGCTTTATCGTGCCTTTATTCGTATTTCGGCTGTTTTTGCTTCAGTGCGCCGCTCAAACGCATGAGTTGAGTGGTTGATGGGTTGTCGTTACTTTTCATCGCCAATCACAGTTCGATGCAAAAAAAAACTCTTCCTTGAGCTGTTCCCAGATGAAAAATCGCCTTTAACGTCGCCGGCTTCGACTCGTTTGGCACCTAGTTTCCTTGCTTTTGAATCAATCTCAAGGTTTTTAGGCGTTTGCTAACTGTCGACTCGAAATTGTTCCCTTCTTACGAGGGCGGATCAATAAGTCCGTGACTTTTCGATCTTCCCTCGTAGTTATATGAAATGCAACACTGCTGCCATCAATTACCTCCTGTTAATAGAATACTGTCAAATTTTGAGCAAGTTCCGTCATTTACTTTGCGTACTTGTTCCACATCGCTTATCAAGATACTATCTATTTCTCAACATAAATGTTAACAGCTGTTCAAAACATACAACCTCGTGGATTTTTTTTAAAAATGGAAAAAAGTGAATTTCGTGTGCTCATTAAACATTATTTTTTGAGAAAAAAACCATCGATGAAACCAAGGAAAAGCTTGATAAATACTATGGGTACACTGCACCATCGATTACAATGTTAAAAAAGTGGTTTACTGACTTTCGTTGTGGTCGCACAAGTACAAATGACTCTGAACGTTCTGAACGGCCAATTGAGGTTAATAAACTCGAAAATTTCGAAAAAAATCCACGATATGGTGTTGGCCGATCGAAGAGTAAAAGTGCGTGAGATTGTTGATGCCATAGGCATTTCATATGGCAGTGTGGTTTCGATTTAAAATGATCAGTTGGATTTGAGAAAACTGTCTGCTGCGTTTGCTCTCAATTGACCATAAACGTAATCGTGTGACGTGTGTAGTCTCAATGTCAAAATTCCATTAATTGGGCTACCGGATTTAGCCCCCAGTAATTATTTCATATTTCCAAACCTAAAAAAGTCGGTCGGGGGAAAGAAATTTAGCTCCAACGATGAAATTTATCAAATAAATTCCTATTTTATGGACCTTGAAAAATCTTATTTTTTCGAAGGGATACAAAAATTGGACAGAAGGACTAAGGCCGAGTTTTTGGAATTTAGATTATCTTTTAACTCAATTTATGGCAGTTTGTAACTGGAAAACTGCTTTTGAAATTTCGTTTGTGTTGTTTTATTTTAATGAAGACCAAACTTCTATGCAATGAAAAAATGTTCTGACAAATTTATGTTCATAAACTTGGAAATGGCTGACAAAATTCTATTTCGGTTTAATTAAACCAAGTTTAACTTACATCCCAAAAACTCGGCCTAAGTGTATTGAGCTAAAAGGAGATTATGTTGAAAAATATTTTTTTTTTGCAAAAAAAAAAAACTGTTTCATTCAAAAAGTCACGGACTTATTGAACTGCCCTCGTATTTTAGGGTCATTTTTCATTTCTCACTTTGGGGACAAATTTCTTGAGTCCTAATTTTAAAGCGCCATAGCATACATTTTTATATACATTTTATTTCATAAAAGATTGTAGATTTTGTTAATTGAGTACGGGAAAATTTGTCCCCGAAAAAATAGCGAAAAATTGTATTTAACAGAGTTGGATTGATTTACATAAAAAATATCATTTTATTGTACTTTATTATTGAAATTTTTAGTCGCAAATATAAAAATGGTTATCTGTATTGAATTCAGCGTACTCGAATTAGCACAGCTTGTTAAGAAAACATTTTTAAATTCGAGTACAGTGTTGAAAATCTTAATAATTTCAGCAATTGCTTCATTTTATTACCTCTTTCACATGTACAAATTGAATAAAAATCAGTGCGTACCCGATAAGTGAAACTTCTCTGTACTTGTATTTGTAAATAGCATTTTAATGAGCTGGTATGCATACTGGTATGCATAAATATTGATAGTATTAGAAAACTCATTAAAATCTTTGAAAAGTGTATCAAATTAATGTACATGTAATGAATGTGTATGATATACTTGTAATACGTTTATGTAATTTATCCGAAAACTATTTAAGCAACTAAATTTTAAATGCTCTAAATAAGTACAAAATTACACATAATTTTAATTAAAAAATTTTAATTGCAAGTCTCTAAGAAAACAGTTCTGGCATATAGAAAATGATTTCATTAAAACAAATGAGGGTAAAAGTAAAATATTTTAAAATAAATCTTGTAAAAGCATTTATTTCTTTTGATAACAATGACAGTGTACGAGTAGCACACAAAATTTTAAAATAATAAATAACAAAAATACGTGGAAAAAAAGGATACATATGTAAAAAGTATGCAAGTCAATGCATCATATGATGATGGTTTTTCTTTGCCATCACTCATCGCAAGCTGTCACATAAAATGTGTTGACCTAGTTCATTGAAATGTATTAAGCAAAAACGAAAAAATATGAAAATTTCTAGAGAATTTTGTAGCACGACATAATAAAAAGCCTTAAAGCAACGCAAACTGATCTTTAGTGTCATGTACTCATATGTAGTTTTACAGGCACGGATACAAACTGTCCCTGGAGATAATAAGAAAAAACTATATATATTGATATAAAGGAAAATTGTATTAATTTAAAAAAATATGTTGAAATATGAATGCATTAATTCTATTTTATATCAATCTAGTTCATATAAGAGATGATGCGAGTTTAAACTTATGTTTTTTCGCACTTATAAATTTTGTTTCAATTAATTGTAAAAGTTATATCCGAGAAATGGCCACCTTCGGCATTGATGCAAATTTGGTCTGTTTTGAATATATTTTGCATAACTGAGAGTATCATTTGTCATTTTCTGCTCAAATGTTCTTCTTTTACTTTTACCAGGTGCGGAATTTGTTCGCGATCTAGAATATTTTTTTTTTAACCAGTAAAATGTTTTTATAAGTTTCAGTGCGTTAATCAATTTCGTTGTGGACAAAATATTTGTTTACTTTGTCTATCTAAAATATTCCATCAAAATTCAAATGTTTGTTCTATAACCAATTAGCACATCGAAACTTATGATAAATACGAATTAATCAATACTTACAATGTCCTAACCATTTACACCGTGCTACATATTTAAACTTTTGCTTTTACTTATGGAAACATTGACATACACCTAAAAATGCAAAGAAATTACCGATTCCACGCAAAGAAAAAATATGGTTGGGTCAATCATATTCGAAGAGTATCATATTTATTTGGGGTTATTCTTGTACCAACCATAATCATACTATATTATGGTTATCATATTATGATAATAAAATAATCATATTTTTACAATAATATGGTCCCTACAGTTATATTATGATTCAAAATTACCATATTATAGTCCTTAATAAACATGTTATATTGAATTTATTATAATATGATCGCACGTAATCATAGTATGCTCAAAATGTTATCATATTATACCTCTCATAACTATATTATGATTCCTGGATAATCATAAAGGAAAAGTTCTTAGAAACTATGAAAAAGCTTTTTAAATTTAAGAATATTTCCTTTAGAAATGTTTTTTCTATAAAAAAAAATAATATTAAGGACTTTTTGAAAAAAAATTGTTAGGGAAAAAATCACAGACTTTAAGAACTTTTCTTTCTTTGATTGTATAATTATTTATTGATTGTTGCCAACATTTTATCGTTGCATAAATATCATATTTTTTTCATAGTCAGAATTTTTGTTACCACAGTATGGTAACAGGCAATCGTGATATAAAATAGAAGGTGCCAATCATAAAATAGTAAAATATTTACTAAATAATGATGGTAGCGACCATGTTGATGGTTAGAAAACCAATAACTTGGTTGTGACAACCATACCCGATTGCAACCATGTTTTTTCTCTGCGTGTCATTGTGGCAACCGAATTTATGGCCAACTGAATGGTTTGTGTTGTCACAATCAAATTTAATAATAATACACTTGAAATATGGTCAAATTCTGCGTGGCGAGCGCTACATTTGTACGCGTTTTTCGATTAAAATATAGAAATTTCTTGGTCTTTCAAAAAAGATACCTTAAGTGTGGCACAAAAGTTAATTTTTTTTACAGCTGTTTGTTACAAAATAAATAATCACAAAGTTTTGTGACGCGCGCTACAGAAAGTGGAAGTAACTTTGAAAGCTGAAGTATATGTATTTTAGTAATTTTAAGCGAATTTTGCATAATAAAGCACACAAAATCTAATCTCTAAAAGAAAGATTAATATAAGAGAATTCCAAAATAAAAACATGGTTAAGGCAATAATATTCTAAGAGCATCATATATTTTTGGGTTTATAGTTGTGCCAACCATAGTCGTACTATATTATGGTTATCATATTATTATAATAAAATAAGTACATTTTTACCATAATGTTATCCCTACAGTTATATTATGATTCAAAAATTACCATATTATGGTTCTAAAAAAACATGTGTTGATATCAAATTTATCATTATATGATCGCACGTAATCATAGTATGCCCAAAATGTTATCATACTATGGTCCCTCATAAATATATTATGATTTCTGGATTATCATTATACAGGTTGGTTGAAAAGTTCCTGCGCTCACCAAGAGATGACACTGCTAGCTTCAAACTTTTTTTTTCTCAAGTTGGTATAACTGTTGGTATAACACATGCAAAGTTGCAAGTCATTCTGTCAATTCTTTCTTTGTTTACAAGCCATTTAAAGTTAACGTGTCATTGATTTTTTTTTAATATAGAAAAAATTGAATATCGTGCAGTCATTAGATTCTTTGTTTTGAAGGGTTTAAAAGCAAAGGTCCTCACCTTCAAAACGCACCGTTAAATTTTGGGCTGGTGAATTTAACAATTCACCAAAAACTGGATCAAAACAAATTTCTCAGCGTAATTTGGAGCGTTTTAATCCGAATAAAACCGACTTCTTACGTCGTTTTATAACTATGGATGAGACTTGGATCTACCACTATGATCCTAAATTGAAACAAGAACGTTTACAGTGGACTGAAGCTGGTTGTTCAGCTCCAAAGCAGGTGAAGTCACAACGATCAGCAAAGAAGGTTATGGCATCAGTTTTTTGGGATGTAAAAGGAATTTTGTTGATTGATTATCTTCAGAAAGGTAAAACAATCAACTCTGAATGTTATTGCAGGCTTTTGGATCAGCTGGATGAAAAAATTCGTGAAAAAAGACCTGGTTTAAAGAAGAAAAAAATCATTTTTCATCAAGAGAATGCACCTGCTCACAAAAATGCTTTGACGATGGCTAAATTCAAAGAATTAAAGTACGAATTGCTTGAACATCCACCGTATTCACCAGATTTGGCTCCCAGTGACTACTATCTCTTCAGAAATCTCAAACAATTCCTTTGTGGATAGCATTTTTCGTCGAATGAAGAGGCCATAGCAGCCGTAGACGGTTATTTTGCAGAGCTTCCGGAAAACCATTATAAGGATGGGATAAAATTATTGGAAGATCATTGGAACAAGTGTATTGAGCTTCTAGGAGATTATATTGAATAAAAAAATATATTTCGTAACAAAAACAGTAATCTAAGAAAATTTCTTAAAGGAAAAGCTCTTAGACACTATGAAAAATCTTTTTGAATTTAAGAATATTTCCTTTAGAAATGTTATTTTCTTAAACAAAATTGATATTAAGGACTTTTTGAAGAAAAATTATTAAGGAAAAAATCATAGATTCTAATAACTTTTCTTTTCTGTGGACTTTTTTTTAAGAAAAATACTTAATCTTAGATTCTAACGACAGTTTTAAGATTATGTTAAGAAAATTTTTCTTTAAGAAAAATTCTTTAGAATCTAAGAATATTTCTACTAGAAAAAGTCCTTAGAATCTAAGTATTTTAAAGGATAAAAAGTCTTCAGAATCCTTGAATTTTTCTTTTAAAAAAAGACCTTAGAATCTAAGTATTTTTTGGAATATATAAAATTTTATCTAAGAAAAAGTTTGGAGAATCTGAGAATTTTAGTTTAAGTCCATAGAATCTAAAAAATGTTTTTATCAGATAAATTTATAAATATCTATTATTTTGTATAAGAAACCTTTTTGTACAAAAAAAATCATGGTTTCTTCAGACTTTTTCTTATTAAAAATATTTTATTAATATTTTGAGAACTTTTTACAAGAAATGAACTAATAAACATATTTAAAAAAAAATCGAATTGTTTTTATTGAAAAGAATAAAAAAAAAATATAAAATATTTTTGAGAATGACTTGATTAGTGTAAATAATATTATATGTACAAGGAATTTTTGAAAAATCCCTTTAAAAAAAATCTTCTAAAGCTAAAAAAAATTTAACTGTATCTTAATGGGTCACTTGATGAAGCGACGAGTTTTGTCCACTACTTACCAAACTGTTGAACTAAAATATTGAAATTTACTGCCGTTTACCAAATTTGTAACAGTAGTTTACAATTTTCATGTAACTATAATCGTCCTATAAAATCTGGGAACAGATTCTGAGAAATAGTAATTCTCTGTAAAAAAAAATGTAATGTAATTCTAAAGTTATGTCAACCTAATAATAAGTTATAAAAGCTGAAGCCTTCAGAATGGGCAGATATTAAACAAAAACTTTTAAAATGCATATTTTGTTCCAATAAATCAAACACGTAGCTAAGTATTTTTCTAAAAAACCTCTATGACATTATTGATTTTTATTTATTTCTATTTACATTTCATGTACAGTTAGTATTTTTTTGGCCTCAGCGCCAAAAAACTACATATACAAATTGCTTTCAATTGGAAAATACAGAAAATTTTTAAGAACTTAAAAAAGTTGATTTGTCAAAAAATTTCGCAAGAGTAGAAAAACTTAATTGGAGCCTGAAAAAGAAATCGTTACAATTTACTAGGTAAGGTCCTGACACGAATATATGTGTATTCAAAAGTTGTATAGACTCCGAGGATTTCTGAACTTTTTTAATAGAAAACCTCTTTAACTTTAAAGCCCAAACAGTTCTGTCGAACTTTGTAAATTTCGTAAAAACAATACAATATTTTTAAGAATTATTTGTTAAATAGTGTTTTAAGGCAGCTCTGGTTTATTAGAAAATTTTCTACAATAATTTCTCTGTAATAAAACACTGTAAAACCAAAAAAAGTCTGTAATGCCAGCTGAAAATTTTGCGTTATTACGGGAAATTTTTTTAATTTGAGCCCAGCGGTATTTTTTTTTTTTTTTTGCTAATTTTAGCAACACATGTCTGCTGGCTGACGTGTAGTAGAATGAAATTAGTAGAAAAAATTCGTAGCTGCTAAACTTTTTGTAAAGTGAAATTTAAAATTGGTTTGCTAAAATCAGCAATAAAAATTTTCTAAATATTACTAATATTAGTAAAATGAAATTAGTCTAAAAAATTAGTAACCGCTACTAAATTTTAGTAAATTGCTGTATTGTAAAATATAGCAAAATTTTAATTTATAAAAAAATATTATTAAAATGAACATATTAACTTAATAATTTTTAGATACACCTGTTTCACTTTAAAGCTGTTAATTTCTTTTGAATTTGCCTTATGAATTTGAATAAAAAATTTAAATTTTTTTTACCGAGCAACATTTTTATATTTTGTTTATTTTCTTTCAAAAAAATATTTTAGAGAAAATTTCAAAAAAAAAAAATAAGACATTTTGATTTATTTTCCTAATTTTGAAAAATAATTTTAGTACATTTTTCGGATTTTAAGGTAAAATTTTTATTGATTTAAGGGCTGATTTTTAGAACTTAAAATATTTTTATTGCTATTTTAAGTGGATGTTCTATTTTTGGATTGACTCGGTTGTGAAAAGTTTCTTTACTTCCGACCCCTTTTTTCAACCAATGTAGCATTTTAATGCAATTTAAGTTTGTAAGTATAAGTTTTAATTATTAGAAATAAAATTTCCTTCAATATACTCTTTTAGCAAATCAGTTTTTAAAAATTTGTAAAATGATTTCCGAAGTTAGCAACAAGAATTTGTAAAAATTCTGTAAAATTCTGTAATTTGTAAAATGTAAATAGCAAAAAGATTTGCTAAATAATAATTTTTTTACTAAAAGTCAGTTCAAAAATAGGATTAAAAACCGTTTATGAGTTTTTTTTTTACTAACTTTTTTTTGTGTGTACACTACATTTTTCTGTTTTAGGTTTAAGGGTTTACTTGAGCACCCTGTGTCCTTACTGGTAAAAGATTTAACGATTAATCGATCAAAATTATAGACGACTTGCAAAAAAAAATTATTCTACTCACAACATAAAAAATCCTTATCTTCCGTGACACACGCTACAACGCATGGACCTATCATTTCCAGATTGTATTTCAGAATAGTCAATTGTATTTCAGAAATAGTTAATTGTATTTCAGAAATAGTCAATTGTATTTCAGAAATTGTCAATTGTATTTCAGAAATAATCAATTGTATATCGGAATAGTCAATTGTATTTCAGAAATAGTCAATTGTATTTCAGGATAGTTAATTGTATTTCAGAAATAGTCAATTGTATTTCAGAAATAGTCAATTGTATTTCAAAAATTGTCAATTGTGTTTCAGAAATAGTCAATGGTATTTTAGAAATAGTCAATGGTATTTTATAAATAGTCAAATGTATTTCAGAATAGTCAATTGTATTTCAGAAATTGTCAATTGTATTTCAGAAATAGTCAATTGTATTTCAGAAATAGTCAATTGTATTTCAGAAATAGTTAATTGTATTTCAGAAATAGTCAATTGTGTATCGGAATAGTCAATTGTATTTCAGAAATTGTCAATTGCATTTCAGAAATAGTCAATTGTATTTCAGAAATAGTCAATTGTATTTCAGAAATAGTCAATTGTATTTCAGAAATAGTCAATTGTATTTCAGAAATAGTCAATTGTATTTCAGAAATATTCAATTGTATTTCAGAAATAGTCAATTGTATTTCAGAAATAGTCAATTGTATTTCAGAAATAGTTAATTGTATTTCAGAAATTGTCAATTGTATTTCAGAAATAGTTAATTGTATTTCAGAAATAGTCAATTTTATTTCAGAAATAGTCAATTGTATTTCAGAAATAGTTAATTGTATTTCAGAAATAGTCAATTGTATTTCAGAAATTGTCAATTGTATTTCAGAAATAATCAATTGTATATCGGAATAGTCATTTGTATTTCAGAAATAGTCAATTGTATTTCAGAAATAGTCAATTGTATTTCAGAAATTGTCAATTGTGTTTCAGAAATAGTCAATGGTATTTTAGAAATAGTCAATGGTATTTTATAAATAGTCAAATGTATTTCAGAATAGTCAATTGTATTTCAGAAATAGTCAGTTGTATTTCAGAATAATCAATTGTATTTCAGAAATTGTCAATTTTATTTTAGAATAGTCAATTGTATTTCAGAAATAGTCAATTGTATTTCAGAAATAGTCAATTGTATTTCAGAAATAGTTAATTGTATTTCAGAAATAGTCAATTGTATTTCAGAAATAATCAATTGTATATCGGAATAGTCAATTGTATTTCAGAAATAGTCAGTTGTATTTCAGAAATAGTCAATTGTATTTCAAAAATTGTCAATTGTGTTTCAGAAATAGTCAATGGTATTTTAGAAATAGTCAATGGTATTTTATAAATAGTCAAATGTATTTCAGAATAGTCAATTGTATTTCAGAAATAGTCAGTTGTATTTCAGAATAATCAATTGTATTTCAGAAATTGTCAATTTTTTTTTAGAATAGTCAATTGTATTTCAGAAATAGTCAATTGTGTATTGGAATAGTCAATTGTATTTCAGAAATTGTCAATTGCATTTCAGAAATAGTCAATTGTATTTCAGAAATAGTCAATTGTATTTCAGAAATAGTCAATTGTATTTCAGAAATAGTCAATTGTATTTCAGAAATAGTCAATTGTATTTCAGAAATATTCAATTGTATTTCAGAAATAGTCAATTGTATTTCAGAATAGTCAATTGTATTTCAGAAATTGTCAATTTTATTTTAGAATAGTCAATTGTATTTCAGAAATAGTCAGTTGTATTTCAGAATTGTCAATTGTATTCGGAAATACTCAATTGTATTTCAGAATAGTCAATTGTATTTTAGAAATTGCCAATTGTAAAGACAGGTTTTAATTGACAAAGACAGGTTTTATTAACAAAAACAAAAAGATTTATTTTGAAAAAAAAATAATTCAATTCATGAAAAATTAATAAGAGAATTATATGAACACCTAAAAAATGTTAATTTTTTGTATAACATTTAAAGATCTGAGATAGAGTAGGATTTGGTAATAATTTTTGTATTAATGATCATCCAAATACATTTTGTTTTTATATATACAGTATAATATATCTAGTCTAATGTTCCATTCAAAAAAATGAAGTTTAATATATTTAAAAAAAATTTGGTTGGTGGACTGTTTCTGGGACTTGCCCATATATTCTTTTTACAATCATTTGGTATTGTAGATCAAATACATATGGGCTCCACCCAAACCACTTGGTTGGTAAGAAATTCTGGTATCTCAGTGAATATGTTTTCTCTGTGTGCAGACAATGTATAGTTAAGCGGCGAGCCTAGGTTTTTTTTTATTCACGTAAGTGAACTTTAAAATATGCTAAAATGGAAACATAGTTTTTATCACTTGTATCCAAAATGGGCTTCCAAAAAGGAGAATCTCTTTAGTTTAATGATAATGTGAATTATGACAACAAATTTTTTTTTTTTTTTTTTGACAAGTTTCAATACTCTCAAGGAAAAAAGTTTTATTATATTGATGAAAGTATTTTATAAATCGTTTGTCCTCAATTTTTTTATCATACTATTTCATAAATCTTCTTTGTGTCATAAAATTTGTGTGAAACTTCTTAAATATTAAAATACTTCTTTATAAATATGAAAAAAAATTTCATAAAACTTTTTTCCCTGGATACATATAGTCTTGAAATTGTACATTATTTATCTTGGCAACAAAAATTCAAAATCGTTTATTAAAATTCAGAGATTCTTCATTTTAATTTTATATGGGTATAAAAAAGGTGTGACACAAAATCGCATCTGATGTGATCATAAAAAACTGAGTACGTAGTTTTACTATACTTTTTAAGGAATCGATAAAGAATTATAAATAAATAAAACAAAATATAATAGGTACACAGAACAAACAGATTCACTTTGATAACGGAATATCTTAATATGCAGCAACCGTTTTATTCGGTTCTCGCAACTAAATGTATTCCTGATCCAATTAAAATATATGGTTTCTACCGAAATTCTATAAGATTCACCGAATTCCAAACAATTCGGTTGTCACAATTAATCTGTTTTCTCCGGATATAGAAAGCCTCATATGTTAGTAAATAAAGTTAATAAAATATTTCTTTTTTCTTTTTTGCTTTCAGATTTACTTTATTAATAAATAATTTATATCAATATTGGTTTATCTTAAATAACGGTGAGTAATTTGATTAAATTTGTATTCATTTATATAAGAAAATGTGATAAAATGTCTTGTAACTGTTACTTATACGAGTATTACAATTTTATCTTTATTATTATTTTAGATATACAGTCGAACCCCGATTTGCGTCTCTTTTTGGGGCGTTGCATATCGGATGGTGGGGGTGAGGGATCAAGTTTTCTTCTTTTTTAACTTTTATTGCTTAAATTAAAAAAACTAACGAACTAAAAATCGTTGTATAAATCACGAGAAAAATATAATTTACGCGAAGTTTATATTTGTTTTGCGAGAAAACATTTTTTTTTTTTTGATTAAAAGAAATCAATCGCGAATAATAATCTTCTTTGATTATTTTTTAATTGTTGTTCTGCCTGTTTTGTTTTGTTTTTTTAGCAGGTTCCAAATAAAGTGTTGTTCGCAAACCGAGGTTCGACTGCATATTGTTTTTACATTCTGTATTAAATTACTATTTAATTAAAAGGCCAACTGACAACTGTCAATTAACACAAATGAATGAATTATCAACATTAACAAGAATTTGTAAAGGAAATATTTATTTTATTAAAGAAATAGAAAAATAGAATTTGGTCTCTTTCAATTTTAGTATCAACATTGTGCCTGTTAAGAAAACAACTTAACTACGTGTGTGATTGCTGAGAAGAAATAAATGTAGCAAAATATATGTTTTTAATTTCTAGAGATTCTTTTTTGTAAATATACGGATGTTGAAAGCTCGCTACAAACAAGCAATAATAACAATAAAAAAAAACCTCGCGGTATATAAAAAACCTAGAAAACAAAAAAATTCAAGTTGTTAAGAAATATTCTTTAAGTTCAACATGTTAGTCATATAATATTTTATGGAGCTTGACAAAGTTTATGCTCCAACCATGCAAAGGAAGGAAGGGATCCCGAAAAGTCAATTTTTATGAAACAGGCACAGGGTAACTTATTTCTTTTTTTTTTGTATAAAATTTCATTTCTCGTTCCAATCCCCATTTCGTTCCAAGTTTTCCAATTTCACTCGTTTCCCGTTTCATTCCATTTCGTTCTACATTACCTGGTTATGAGCCAAAATGTCTATATATTTTATTTCGAATTTCCTCATTTCCTCAACGATTTTAAAAAGCTTATCTCTTAATTGAAATTACCTGTTTTTAACTATTTATTGCAATAGAATTTAAAAGCATTGACATTAATCAATGAAATCATTTAATTAAAATCATGACCACTATTTAACTCTCTAATACCTTATACTGCCAACAATTGGCTGTCAGATATTAAATATTTTTTGCCTTAATAATAATTTGTTATTAAACCAATTACTTGATATTGCAAACAAAGTCGAACCAATTAGCGGCTGGAATTTCGGATCCAGATTTTTTTAAAATTACATTTTTTATTTGTTCCCTAAATGCTAATCTCACGTGAATAATTCAAATTTTGTTTTAAATTTTAAAACTCAATTGTAATTGTTTTAAGATTTGAAAAAAAAAACCAAATTGAAACTTAAATCAGTTTGTAAGCAACCCTGGAATGAAAATTAAAATTTTTTTTATTTGTGGTCGTAGACAAAGCTTTATCAATTACTAATCTGAATATATTGGTATTCATCGGAATGAATTACGATGGCAAACCCGTTTCCAAATTAAAAAAAAAATCGTCTTTATTGTTAGCAGATTCAGTAGCTCTGTTAATAGTTATCTTTTGGAATTCTGACTTAAACTGGGAAGTTATAATTCGATCCGAGACAGTTTTTTTTTATTCTACACTCAAAAATAAAAAGTTAGTAAAATCATTGTTTGATGGTTGTCAAATTCGTTTCTCATCTGATCACACACCTACAGTTGTTACTACTTTAAACCCCCGAGGAATTGTACCCCCCTCTGGTGACTTAGCACTGACAGGCAAAACAACAGATTGGTTGAAGTATAAAAAATTTATCAGTACACATTGCTCGGAAAACATACCGCTAAGAACACCGGAAGATATCAACCTCTAGATTCAAAATTTTGAACTAAATCTCAAACTTGCTGCTCAACTTGCTACCAAACCCCCCCGATGCCGATGTCGAACGACTCTTAAATGAAAAAAGAAGAGCTCGAAGAGAGTGGCAACAGCACAGATCTCCTCAACTTAAGGAACGATTGAAAGAATGCACTAAAAAATTAAGAAAGCTACTTGAACATAAGAGAACTGCTTCATTAAACAGATATCTTGAAAATTTAGATCCAACATCAAGAACTGATTACTCATTATGGCGTGCAACGAAAAATTTAAAAAGACCTGTCTTATGTAAGCCTCCTTTGAGAAAATCAGACGGAGGTTGGGCTAGAAATGATACTGAAAAAGGAGATATGTTTGTATAACATTTAAGAAAAGTATTCACGCCAAATATAACAAGTTCTGTAACAGAGTTGCCACCGATTTTACCCCAGCACCGAGCAGCTACCCGATTAACGTTTGAGATGAGAGAGGTCGAAAAGGCTATTTTTGAACTAAACCCCAAAAAAGCTCCTGGTATCGATGGAATCGGTAACAGGATGCTCTTGGAGTTACCCCGTATAGCATTAAAGATAATTCTCTTTATTTTTAATGCTATTATACGCCTTGAATACTATCCCCCAGAATGGAAAGTTTCACTCGTTAAAATGATACCCAAGCCAGGCAAAAATCACACAAAAGTGGAATCGTATAGGCCTATAAGCCTATTATCCAATTTGTCAAAGCTGTTCGAGAAAATCCTAATAGAAAAGATAACTGTTTATGTGGAACAAAACAACTGTATTCCATCACACCAATTTGGCTTCAGGAGAAAACACAGCACCATTGAGCAAGCCCACAGGCTAGTTACTGTTGTCAGAAAAACGTTCGAGGAGAAAAAATACTGCTCTGCCCTTTTTATCGATGTTTCGCAGGCTTTCGATAAGGTTTGGCATGAAGGTCTACTGTTTAAAATAAAACTTTTGTTACCAACAAATACTCACAAGCTACTTAAAAGCTATATAACAAATCGAAAATTCACTCTTGCTGAAAAAAGTTTTGTCAGCTCTCCTCAAGATATACAAGCCGGAGTTTCACAAGGTAGCATTTTGGGTCCTCTGTTATATATCATTTATACTTCAGACATGCCATTAGATATTAATACCCACACATCGACTTTCGCTGACGATACTGCAATCTTAAGCGTCCACGATGACTCAAAAATAGCGTCTAGAATGTTACAGACTCACATTTCACAATTGGAAGCTTGGTTGGATAAGTGGAAAATTAAGGTGAATGAACAGAAATGTATCCACATTACTTTCACACTGAGAAAAGAGACGTGTCCACCCATTAAAATTAATAATCTGAATATACCCCAACACACATGTGTGTAATATCTCGGTATTCACCTTGACCGTCGACTCACGTGGAAAAATCATATAGATGCGAAAATAACTCAGATGAGGCTAAAAACTGCTCAACTCGCTTGGCTTACTGGCAAAAACTCTAAACTAGGCCTGGACTGCAAATTACTCATTTACAATTCGATCATGAAACCCATATGGTGCTACGGAATTCAGCTCTGGGGTACTGCCTCTGCGTCCAATATAGGGAAAATTCAGAGAATGCAAAATAAATTCTTGAGGACGATCACGAACGCACCTTGGTATGTTAGTAATTACAACATACATAAAGACCTGAATGTACCCCTGGTCAAAGATGAAATTATTAGACACTGTCAACGCTATTTAACAAACTGGAAACACACCCCAACATACTAGCCCGTAACTTAACTAATAATCACGGCCACCAGCGTCTTGGGAGGAGGGACACTGCGGATCTGGTCCGCTAATAATACGGGGAAATAATGGTCCCAGTTGATCCACATAACATCAGTCTGGCACTGGCTGGACTTAAAAATTAATATTTAGTTTTAAGATTTGAATAATTATTGTTAGTTCACAGTTTTTAAAAGTGAAGATTCAATAAATAATATGAAATATGGAAAAAAAATTCGTTTCTGTACACAGTAAAAGCAGATTCATTGCGACAACTGAATTTCTTGCCAAGCGAATAGTTTGGTTGGAGCCACGGATATATTTGTGTGTCGGCACCGAAATTCGGTTAATGCTGCTTTAACCGAATTTCGGTCGATACCATATATTTTTATTATATCAGGAATACATTTGGTTGCGACAACCAAATAATTCGGTTGCTGCAACCAAAAAATTCAGTTATCACGATTAATCAGTTTTCTCTGTGTAGCAACATGTTCTTACATGAGTGAGTTATGGGCCCAAAGCAAACCCTGGAAACACATAATTTATTGCTTATTCCCCTTAGACCTTCAGCTGTGAACAAATTTTTGTTTGTGTTTATAATTATTATTATTTTTTAATATACCAACATAATTATATTTCATTGTAATAATATAAATGTGTTAAAAGTTTTTTAAGAAATGTCCTGTACAGCAATTCAAATTAAATTAGCCCTCTTTTTCTATTTTAATATTTTATGCAAAACTTAAGAAAAAGAAACGCGTTAAAGATAAGAAATAGATGAATAAAAAAGTTAAATAATAAAATGGAAATGTGTTAAAGTTAATCCAAATACACACCCCCACAACATGCCCATTAATAATGAAAACAACAACAACAACAACAATAACTGCCATTAAGTACTTTATAACAACAACAAGGCAAAAGAAAAACAAAACTTTTAACACTTAACTGACATTCTTTTTTTTTTTTTTCTATACACAAACACACACTCAAAATTTGAATTTTAAATTTTGATGTCTGCCTCTAACGCTCGTTATCAACCAAATCATTAAAAGCCATTAAACAGCAGCAAAAAGCTTATTATACTCTACGTTCGCTATGTTTGAGAGGGTATAAACTTGTCGCTGACACAATAAAGAATTTATGAACAAGTCACACAGATCATTTAGCTGTTAAAACAAATTCAAGATCCAATAAGTAGGCTTAAATGTTAAAATTTTTGGAAAATCTACCATTTGACGCCTTGCAAAAAAAAAATCTTGGTATTAAAAATAAGTGATTTTCAGCGACGAACTCAAAAGATATGTATAAAATAACCAAAGCAAATTTATTTATTAGATTTTGAAATCTAGTTCGTGTATAATAGTATGCAATAATACCATATGATCAAAATCCAGTTGAAACTAGATTTGAGCGTAAAGGTTTCGTTAACCTTTCTGTATGTATTCACAATAGTAAAATGTATAAAATTATAGCATACCCTCAGGCTTAAGAAATCAAGAGTTTAATATAATCACAGCTGGGACTTATTATTCAGGTATTACCATTTTATTAAATTGTTGGTGAATTCTATTTTGAAGGGTATAAAATATGCTACCTCGCCGATTAAAACAATCGTTTTTTTTTATTATGAATTTAGTTTGTTTTTGCTGTTTTTAAATTAAAATTTAAATAACGTAATTTTTCGTCTGTTTTGCTTTAGAATATTTAGATAAAGAATGTGCTTAATGGTAGATAATGAAATGTATAGACCTAATACCAGTTATCATATTTAATTTTGGTTGTTTTGCTTTTAAATATTTGAGGAGTGTGTTAAAATAAAAGACAGAGAATATAAGAAATCACAAATATTATGATGGTTTGCAGTATTTATTTGATTGCTTAGCATTATTTTTTTTTTCAAATGTCCTTGTTTCTTTGTAAAAGCATTAATTTTGCAACACATAAATATGTGGGAAGCCCAGTAGGAAATTCTTAATTAAACATAGTAAATTAATACTACTAGATAGTAATATTACATATGTACAATCAAAGAAAAAATGTTTTTAAATTGTACTTGGGATTTTTTCATTGGCATTGAAGTGTAATTAGCATTAGTCTAGTAATGCCAATGCCATAAAAATGTTATTACCATTAACGGTTATTGTAAAACAGAGTTGTTAAAACTGAAGGTAACAGCCACAGAGTGACTATTAATTTAATTTTTTTTTTATCAATTTATGCACTCAAGAAAAAAATGAACTAGAATTTAGAAAAATTAACTTCTTTGGAGGAAAAATTTAAATGAAAACGGCGCCAACGGCACTTTCCTAAAATTTATTTTATTTAATATCATTATATAATTTTTTTTTACTAAAGACTAGGTTTTAACTCCCAAAAAATAAGAAAATATTTTCTAACATTAAGTCCTTAAATTTAATAAAAACTTTCTAATAGCTATGAAACTGTTTATATGATAATATATTACATATTTTAAAGAACTTTACACTCATTGTGTAAGTATTTTCCCACTTTCGGAGGACTTCCGCTTTGTGAGGACACTGCTCTTAACAAGTAACAAGCTTTTTGCTATACATTTTTGTCTTTATATTCAATTTAATTATACTTAATTCATGTATTTAAAATATAAATTAAATTTCATTAGCAAAAAGTAAACAAATTTAAAAAATGTACTGCAGGATATCCTGAAACGAAATAAATTGTGACAAAGTCATTTCCCTTTCTTTTTTAATAAATAGTAAGCCTTAAGAGAATTACAAAAAGGGACGCCCTAAGTGACACACGGCATCTGTGGCGAATGAACATTGGGGGTCCTTGGTCTTCTAAAATAGTTTATATCATGTTTTTGCTATGTTATTATGAAGTAAAAACAAAAATAGTTTTAGTCTTTGATAAATATAAAGTTTATAGGCGCAACGTCAATTATAGGAAAGCCATTATGCCGTAATGTATAAAATGCGCTTGCGATATTTTGTATTGTAGTCCTCAGCAAAAAAAGGTAGTCATTCTGAGACTAAAAATGCTTTCGTTGCTTTTGGCGTTATTCTAAGGAACTCCCAATAGAATTTATATGTTCATATTTCAAATGTAGTGATTTGGATATAAAGCCGATGCATATCTTAAAAAATCACTCTTCATTGCTTTAAAAGCATAAGTGATAGCATATCGTATATTTTCTGAATCTAATTATTAAAAATATGGGTTTCTGATTACTCAAGTCAAAAATAAAGGGTGTCCCAAGAAGAACGCAATTTTTAGATCTGGCAACATTCGAAGTGTCATTGTTTGACATTTGAACAATTTTATTGTTTGCTAGTAGAAGGTACGAGGTTAGTAAAAATGGAGCGAAGGGAGTTCGTTAATTGGGTATTGGAGAGACAACATGAAAATGCTGATTTTGCCGATAAAATCATCTTCAGTGACGAGGCCCATTTTCATCTTGATGGCTTCGTCAATAGGCAGAATTGTCGCATTTGGGGTGAGGAAAATCCTCGAGTGATTCACGAGAGCAAATGCATCCTCAACGTGTCACTGTGTGGTGTGGTTTTTGGGCTGGAGGAATCATTGGACCTTTTTTTTATGAAAATGAGGCAGGTCAAGCGCAAACAGTGAATGGTGTTCGGTATCGTGAAATGATAACCAGTTTTTTCTTGCCTAGAATTGAAGAAATGAATGTGGAGGGCATGTGGTTCCAACAAGACGGCGCCACATGTCATACAGCCAGAGAAACAATTCAATTGCTGCATCAGTCATTTCCCGGTCGTGTTATTTCGCGTTTTGGAGATCAGAATTGGCCGCCTAGATCGTGCGATTTAACACCATCAGACTTTTTCTTTGGGGTTTTTTGAAGTCGATGGTTTACGCGAATAAGCCGACGACGACTCAAGCCTTAAAAGAGGAAATTGGACGCTGCATTAATGAAATACCGCAGCATTCATGCAAAACGGTTATTGAAAATTTCATTAAAAGATCGCGTGAATGCCAGCAAAGCCGCTGCGGCCATCTGCACGATATATTGTTCCATACATAACCTCATTCTGTCTACTTTACGATATAATAAAGTTTCACGATTTTTTTTTAAATATCTGTGTTTTATTTAAAATTTAAAAATTGCGTTCTTCTTGTGACACCCTTTATCAATGTGAAAATTTTTCTGAAGATTTTTTTGATTAAATCATTTTTATATTTTTGCTTAATGCATTTTTTCAGCTTTTTTATGGCGACACAATCTGTGCATTTTTACCATTTCAAACTTTAATTCAGAATTTTCCAAAATAATTTTTTAATTGTGCAAAAATGTTTTTAAATAATTGAAAATTGTGTAAAAATCATTTCAAATTGTCCAAAAAGGTTTTAAAATTGTCCAAAAAAGTTTTAAAATTGTCCAAATATTATTTAAAATTGTTCCAAATTATTTTAAAATTTTCTAAAAATGATTCAAAACTGCCCAAAAGAAAATATTTTAAATTTATCCAAAAATTCATTAAAATTTTTGAAAAATATATCAAAGTTGCCCCAAAAAAGCTTTTTCATTAATGTAGAATTATAAATTAAATTTTCATCAAAGCTTAAATATTACGAAGTACATGAACATTTTCCACTCATGCATCAGAATATCTAATCATTGCATTGTCATTGCAATCATTTTTCTCGATTTAATTTACCTGAAGAAATTTTTATGAAAAAAGTGCTATTTTTACTTTTATAATTTTACTTTAAAAAAAAAATTTTTAAAATTTATCTGTTGCATACAAATTGTCCCTAGAAATAGTTTCATCAGTTTCTAAAACCAAACAAAATTTAATTTTTACCTAGGAAAAATTTATTACATTGCCTGAATTAATTTTTGGGAAGAAGTCTTAAAATTTTAAATTAAAATTTTACTTAAATTGAGCACAATTTATAAACTATTTTGAAGGAAATTTTGGATTACATTTTAGTTCATGTCTTTTTTTTTAATTATTTATTATAAATATATAAAATAATATCCTTGGAAAATGTTCGCTCTAATCAACTTCTGTTGGAATTTAATCAACTTATAATCTCAATATGAACAAGAAATGTGTAATGTTTAACTAATTTCTCTACTAACTTTTTTCTTTGAGTGCTTTAGTTTTTTTTTTTCAAAAAATTCACATTCAAAAATAAAAAAACTAGTTTTAGCCTTCCAATTTATGCCAAAATTTTTGATCAAAAAATGCGTTAAATTTTGAGACCACTTTTGCTTTTTTTTTTTGTATTGGGGTCTAAAGGATAAATTTCCCATCGGGTACAAATGGAAATGACAAGGCAAATATTTTACATTTTGTCGACATAATCAATCATTATTAAATATACAAACGTAAGCAGGCAAATATACAAACGTAAGAAAGTATTTTTATATCCATGTTTCCTTTTTTATTTAGTATACAATATTTTTCCTTGACAGCAAACGTCAAGTTATGAGGAAAAGAAAGGATATGAACGTACGTAAGATATTTATACCTCAAACCACATTTAACTTAAGTATTTACGTGTACAATATATGTTGTTGCCACTCACAAAAAATATATTTATTTGCTATACAATATATTGTTATAACCAACCTCTTCCCTCTTATCTTACCTGTTGTCTAAATTCTATCAACGAACCAGTCAGTCTCATTCATTCATTCATTCCTTCCTTATTTCATCCATTTAACCAACCACTACTAGAATCTGATAGATTTTCTAACACACACACACACACCAACAAAAACACACAAATAAAATATGGTAAATGATTATTTAGTAACAAACAACTAACCAAACATATAACTAAACAATAAAGCAACAAACCAACCAAGAAAGGAACCAACGAACGAACGAACAAGAGAATTTAGTAGGATGTACGTACAGTACAAACTTTTGTTTCTGTGTGACTCAAGTGTTTCCATTTAATTTGACATTTAGTTAAGCGTAAACAAAACGTTAAAAGAGTTCAAAACTTAAATAGACCATCTATCAAAAATGTAAGTAAAATTGATGGTTTTGTTGGCTTATTGAGGTCGAATTTTCTTCATATACTCCAATTTTCTTTTAAACTTTTCTACCGCAACAAAAAGAATTTAGGTGTGGTGTTTCATAATGTGAAATATAAAAGAAAATCTGTTATATAGTAACAACAATTTATTTAATAAATAGTAAAAGAATTTTTTTGACAAATTAAATTGTTGGGTTTGGTAAATTTTATTACTAATAAACATGTAGTTTGTATTTACAAGTAATAAAATGTACTAAAGCTTGCACACGATTAAATAATTGCATGCATATGTACTTTTAAAATATGGAAAAAATTATAATTTTATTAATTTACACTGAAGAAAAACCATACGTAATATATACGAAACCTTTGGTATATTGTACGTAATATTTCGATTTTTCTCTCCACTATAATTTGCAAAATTAAAGGAATTTTCCTTTTTTCGTAATTTTAAATTAACTGTATTAAATTTAATTATGAGGGTATTTATAAATAAAAAAAATAATTGAAAAAATTTACAAAAGTGTCTTATAAAGATGATTTTTTTACAATATGAATAATTTTGTTAAAGATATTAACTTTCTATAACGGGTGGTTAAATTTTAAGGGCCGATGTTGAATGTGAACCACACCTAAATGTCAAGATTTTTCTGCATTTTATTTGACGTTTCTCAATTTCAGACTAACTCAATTTGAACCATGGAAAGGTACACAATCGAGCAACACGTTAAAGTTATTCAGGCTTATTATGAAAATGGGCGTTCAAATCAAAATGCACTTTGTGATTTTTTTGGTCAGCATAATCGACCAAATGTGTCCACAATCGGGATAATTGTGTACATATTTCTGCAAATCGGGTCTGTATGAAATGAGAAAACACCTGTGCATGTTCGCCAACTTCGTTCTGCGGAAAACATTGCTGTTCGCGATAGTGTGGCAGAATAGCAGTCAACCTCGACTCGCCGTCGGTGTTCGCTATCGCGAGATCATAACGGAATTCTTGAAGCCAGAAATTGAGGATATAGATGTGGGATATGGATATGTAAAATTTAAAAATAACGTAAACTGGGTTAAAAAAATATAAATAACAGCGTAAAAACAGCAAAAGTAGTAAATATTTTCATTATTTTCGTAAAATTTGAAAATCTTTCACTAAATTTAACGTCTTAAAATATACGTTGAGTCCGAAAATCGGTTGTTGTCCGTTCATGTCGCTACGGTGCCCGTCTAATCCTTTCAAATAGCGTTCTAAAGTCTCGCCTTCCTCCCCTAGTCTCTAGAAGTCGCCGAGTCCGCACGGTCTATTCGAAATAGGTGTGTGAGGCATCCGAATATAGTGACAAATTTTACAGAGTTTGAATCCGTAAAGATTCGTATATTTCCTGTGATCCCTTGAATATTAATAAATTTAATGCATTACGTGATTGCTCTGATCACTCCCTGTAGGACGATCATATAATCAGGTAGGCGGAAGCATTTTCCAACATAGAGGTCACAGCGATACAAGCCATACCCAGTCCTTCTATCAATTTTGGTATATATGGAAGTGGACGTCCCTTAAAAATTGCTTATAGCCTGCGCTATCTGCTCGGGATGTGTGTACTGCAAGTTACATATTTTGATTTCGCAGGGCTCCTATGGCAATTGAAATCTGTGATGTTGTATCTAGGAAACTCGTCTAAGATCTTCTGGTGTTTGGTCTTCCCATGGCTACAAATCCATTCACAAGCAGCATTCAACCAGCAGTCTCAGATTGTAACTAATCAGTGAATGTGGTTCTGATGGCTATGCTGACACCTAAGCTTAATACTATATTGTACTTTGTTAGCATTGATATCCACAGTACTACGCCATATAAGTCAAAATATGTCTGACTACGTTGTGTAAAGCAAATGTGTCATACTTCGGAATCTACAGCTCCAATGCAGTATTGCTAACACATCAGCTAAAAAATCCGTTGGATGACACATAAGCGGCGCTACTAATGAAAAATCCATATGATTTTTTATGTTAATTAGTAAACAAGTTACAGCTGTTTTAGTGACGCTCCTTTTGTGATTTTGAATACAATGGACTCAAAGCGATTTTGTGTGTTGATTTGCCATTCCCAGCAGAACCACACATTACCAAATAATGGGTAAAGTAATGTATAGCCATAGGGGCCGATGGATTACTTTACACCTTACTTCATTGAATTTTACAGGCAATGAGCCTCAAAGTAATGAATATACCCATTACTTTAGAGGTGATAATGTAAGGGGTTACTTATATGGTTACGAGAATGGAAAAAGTAATGTGTCTAAAAATAGATTTTTAAAACAGAGGAATTTTTAATTAAAAAAATTATTACAAATATTTTATTGAAAATATTTGTAATTAAAAATAATGTGGTCAAGATGGGAATCGAACCAGGGAAATCTGGTTGCCAGCCAAGAACTCTACCCACTGATCTATCGACGCATATAGTATTTGATTGCTTTAAAGTTTAATGAGTTGTTGGGCTTCGTTTTTTCGCTAGTGTTATCAAACAAACATACATTACCCTTTTGCTTACAAAAAAACACAAAGTAATGTATCTAAATATAGATTTTCAAAAATTTGTAATTATTACTTTACAGTTATAAATCATATATTACGTAATCAATAATGTGTAACTTATTACTTTATGCTTTCAAATAATGAAAAAGGTAACGAGCTATCATTACAAGGTAACGCATGAGAATATTGCACCCATTACCAAAGTTTTGCTGGGTTGCTTTTTAATAGGAAAAACACCGTTCAAGCAAAAGCTTGGCTTGGATTATTCGGACTCTGTTCCATCGAGACAAATGGTAGAAAAGTGGTTTGCTGACTTTAAGCGTGGTCGTACAAAGACCGATGACGCCGAACGCTCTGGTCGCCCAAAAGAGGTGGTGATACCGGAAAACATCACAAAAGTTAACAAAATCGTTTTGGCAAACCGTAAAGTAAAGTTGCACTAGATAGCTGCTACCTTAAAGATGTCAAAGGAAGATGTCGTGCACTAAAGACAACAACGTGTCGATGATTCTAAATAATGGCAAAATTGCACGAATAGCAGTTTCAATTGCATCCGCACCACCATATTCGTCAGATTTGGGTCTGAGCGATACGTTCATGGGAAAAACTGTTTTTCAAATTCGTTCAGCATTAGTAAAATATTTTTGAAAAAATTCTAAATTTAATACTTTTTTTGTTACAAGCTTTACAATTAACAAAATTTTTATCCTATTGTTATGCTAGCAATATCATTTTACTATAAATTTCCCTTTTCTTATGTCAACATATGCAACATTTTTTCATACCATCTTAACCTGCTGCTTCCAACAACAATAATGGGGCAACAAAAAGACAATACCAATATTTTAGAATGAAAAAAAAAAACTTACAGACCAGAAATATATACATTAGAGTAAGCCGAAAGCTTAACAAAAGTGAAATCTTAAATTCATATTGGATTAAGATTTACAAATAACCTAAACGTAACGCGGAAAAAAATTTGGATTTTCTGAAAACTTGCAACAAGATGGACTCTGGATAAAATAAAGATTTTTGCAATTTTTTCGAAAAGGTTTCTATAAATCCGATTCGAAAGATGAACATTTTGATAAAGCCGATGCATCTTAGAAATGCTCCAATTTCAGGTATCCGCCAAGTATGCTACTTTTACTATGCTACTTCTGAGAACATAGTTTTTGCTAAAATTGGATCTCCTATAGATCCGTCTGTTGTCCTAAACAACATTTTCATGGTTTTGTTGAACAATTCTAATAATTTGCAGAATCTACGATAAGAAAATTGGTGTCTGTCCGACAGAAGTTCTGAGAACATCCTACTTGCCTCTGATTTGTGTCCCGAAATACTTTTGGCTGAACTCATACAAATGTTTTTAATTACTTCACACGCGGTTATTGGTTGGGCGGCTTCGGGCTCACTTTTATCAAAATTAAATGTTGGCGTTCACTCTTCTAATTAGAAAGATGAAATTGTATGTCGAAGTTTAAATTGGACTCGTTCTCTTTCTACGAGACATAGCCGATGGCATGGAGTAACGTCTTCACACATTCCCAGCAAAAATGAAGCTGCCAAAGAAGCAATAAAAGCATCACTACTATGGCAAAGGCATCACTTCTTTTCTGATGGTTTCATCGATGAATTTAACATTAGCGTGTCATAGGATGGAAGTATTCAAATGAAGCATTACTTATACTATACTCTAAGGAAGCAATGATAATACGATGATTAGGTATTCTGTTGCATCAGTGGAAAATGTTCATATACTTTGTGGTATTTAAGCTTTGATGAAAATTTAATTCATAAGAATGCAGAAAAAGAAGTTTAAAGAAACGAAATTTATGCATTGATGTACAACTTCTCTTTATTAAAACAAATAAATAATTCTGCATTAGTGAAAAAACAATTTTAAAACATGTTTCAAAAATTTTAATGAATGTTTAGACAAATTTTAAAATATTTTTGGATGATTTAAAAACTGGTTGTACAATTTTGAAACATTTTTAGACAATTTTAAAATATTTTTGGGCAATTTGAAATAATTTTTTTTAACAATTTTAAAATTATTTTGGTGGTGTAGCGTTAAATAATATACAAAATGCAAAAATGCACAGATTGCGTCGTCATAAATACTTCAGGCTGAAAAAATGGAAATGACAGGCCAGATTTGAAACTATCAGGTCAAAAAAAAAACAGTTTTTCTTGATTTTTCAAAACTTTTATAAAAATTGCAAAACTGCATAAATTCTAACCCACATAAAATTTATTTATTTATTTATTTTATTTATTAATCATATAATTACAAATTATATGTTAATTCCCTAATCCAACAAAGGCCTTCGGCTCGTTGTAGCGAAAACAGACCAGAGCCTCTGGTGGGAATTGAACCCACGACCAATATTTGAGATATATTAATTTATGGTCCATTATCAATAAAAAATTTTAAAATGGTATGAGATATTATATATGATTCAATATATGGTCCAATATAATAAATATTTTTAGATATGATATAAGATATAAAAGGTGTCCCAAGAAGAACGCAATTTTTAAATTTTAAATAAAACACAGAAATTAAAAAAAAAATCGTGAAACTTTATTATATCGTAAAGTAGACAGAATGAGGTTATGTATGGAACAATATATCGTGCAGATGGCCGCCGCGGCTTTGCTGGCATGCACGCGATCTTTTAATGAAATTTTCAATGACCGTTTTGCATGAATGCTGCGGTATTTCATTAATGCAGCGTCCAATTTCCTCTTTTAAGGCTTGAGTCGTCGTCGGCTTATTCGCGTAAACCATCGACTTCAAAAAACCCCAAAGAAAAAAATCTAATGGTGTTAAATCGCACGATCTAGGCGGCCAATTCTGATCTCCAAAACGCGAAATAACACGACCGGGAAATGACTGATGCAGCAATTGAATTATTTCTCTGGCTGTATGACATGTGGCGCCGTCTTGTTGGAACCACATGCCCTCCACATTAATTTCTTCAATTCTAGGCAAGAAAAAACTGGTTATCATTTCACGATACCGAACACCATTGACTGTTTGCGCTTGACCTGCCTCATTTTCATAAAAAAAAGGTCCAATGATTCCTCCAGCCCAAAAACCACACCACACGGTGACACGTTGAGGATGCATTTGCTTCTCGTGAATCACTCGAGGATTTTCCTCACCCCAAATGCGACAATTCTGCCTATTGACGAAGCCATCAAGATGAAAATAAGCCTCGTCACTGAAGATGATTTTATCGGCAAAATCAGCATTTTCATGTTGTCTCTCCAATACCCAATTAACGAACTCCCTTCGCTGTCCATGGTCAGCTGGCTTCAGTTCCTGAGTCAATTGAACTTTGTATGCATGAAGATGCAAATCTTTCGTCAAAATTCGCTGCAAAGTGGATTTGGAGACACCAATTTGCTGAGCTCGGTGTCAAATTGAGGTGGATGGAGTTTGAGCGACATCATCACGTACAGCTGCGACATTTTCGGTCGATCGACCTGGTCGATGGCGCGTTGTTGTCTTTACATCACTAACAGACCTAGTTTCGGCAAATTTATCCATTAATCTCTTTACAGTTGACTCTTTTGGAGCATTATTGTGACCCCAAATTGATCGCAATTTGCGAACTGTAGCCGCAAAACTTTCACCATTTTGGTAAAACAATTTCACAATGAGAATGCGTTGTTCATTCGTGTAGCGCTCCATTTTTACTAACCTCGTACCTTCTACTAGCAAACAATAACAATTGTTCAAATGTCAAACAATGACACTTCGAATGATGCCAGATTTAAAAATTGCGTTCTTCTTGGTACAATATTTGCAAACAATTTTGAGTTATGAGCGCCCCGGTAGGCTAGTTGGTAGTGTGCTAGCTTATCGGTGCGGTGGTCGTGGGTTTAATTCCCACCAGAGGCTCTGGTCTGTTTTCGCTACAACGAGCTGAAGGCCTTTGTTGCTAGTGCTCGGTTAGGGTATTAAAATATAATTTGTAATTATATGTTTAATAAAATAAATAAATAAATAATTTTGAGTTATTGTTATATATAATTCTATATCTAGAGTTCTTTTGACATGATGTAAGATATAATCATTTGTGGTTCGATGTCAATGGCTTTCCAGTCAGGGATATAAATTATTTTTTGTTTTTTTTTTTACAAAACTTTCAAATTTTAACCCATTTCGGGGTAAGACCTAGAAATTTTTGATTGAATATAAGATTTAATTAGTTTATAATAATCAATGTCAGTGAAGGGCATATACCCGTGTATATGCTACCAAATGATGCTTGCGCGACACACGTGCACTATAAACTACTTCGTGTAGCAGACTTGTGAACATCAAGTTGTGTTGCCCCTCACTGATCTAGGTTCATATAATTATATATGATATTTGTTTCCAAAAGCCCTATAAGTGTTGAAAATTTATACAGGGTGGCGCACAAATAACATTCCGATGTTTTTTTGACTGTAATTTAAAAAAAAAATGAAAAACTTTGATTCTTCTTGTGGATTATTTTTATTTGGTCTTTTAATTTTTTTTACATCAAGTCGAGAATATGATGTCATGTAAATGGCCGCCGTCACAGTTGATTGTCATTTGAGCCCTTTTTATGGCATTTTCCATCATTTTGGCCAAAACTTCCGGCGATAGGTCCTCACATTCTTGACGGATATTGTCTTTAAGAGCTGCAAGAGTCTGAGGCTTGTTGAAATAAACCCGCGACTTCAAAAAGCCCCACAAAAAGAAGTCTGGAGCGGTCAAATCAGGCGATCTTGCTGGCCAGTGCAAATCGCCAAAACGGGAGATTAGGCGCCCGGGAAATGCATCCTTCAGCATATCGGTTGTGGCATGTGCAGTGTGTGGCGTTGCACCGTCCTGTTGGAACCACATATTTTTCAATCCCTATTCATCAAATTGCGGCAAAAAGAACTCGTTGATCATTGCTCTGTAGCGCTCACCATTCACAGTAACCGTTTGGCCCGCGACGTCTTCGAAGAAAAAAGGTCCGATGACTCCTCCAGCGAAAACAGCACACCATACAGTGACTTGGGTAGGTTACACGCGGATTTTCAGTGCCCCAGAAGCGTAAATTTTGCTTAGTTACGTACCCGCTAAGATGGAAATGGGCCTCATCACTCATGATTATTTTTGATAAAAAATCATCTTCATTATTGCTCAAATAAATAGTCACCAATATTCCGCGTTCTGGAGCAGTGTAGCGTAACATTGTTTATTAACGTGTATTTCGCATGTGTTTACTACACAAATGTCAAAACAGAACTGACATTAGGGGCCAATCGCAAAATTTATAGCATTTTCTGATAGAAGGATTACTTTTGCGCCACCTTGTATGTATGTGGGACAATCCCAGAAACAGTCCATCAAAAAAAAAATTTTTTTTTTTCAAATAAACCCAACATTATTTTTTTTAATGGAACATACTACTGGATATATAATATTATAATTAAAAATAAATAATAAAAATAACACAGTGCAGCACATAAAATGCAAACTCTTTCTCGTGTGAAACTATCAAAACCCAATTTTTTAAACATTTTAGCAATTTTGAGGAACTTGATGCAGTTTTTTCGGGTTAGTTTGTTTTGCACATTTTTTCCCCTAGTCTATATCTACAATTGTACCAAAGACAGGAAAACAAAATTACAATTGGTTTCCGAGATATAGCCGTGAGAATAATTGTATGTTCTTCGGATAAATTAAGTTTTAGCCAAAATATACATGAGGCCATAGAATACGAACGGCAACAAAACTAGCAAAACCCAAATAGTGTTTTGATAGCTTCTATAAGTACTTCCAGAAATTCCACAAGAGAGGGAGTTTGGACTCTATGACTTCAAAAATGTTGCACAGTGTAATTTTTCATTGCTTGCTTTTAGTACTTTATAATTCCATAAATCTCTTATTTTACTCATAACTTTAAAAAAAAAAGTTAATTTACAAATTTTGGTTGTGTTAAGTAATCTATATATTTAACTTATGTGCAAATCAGATGTCAGCTGACATTAAATCGCAAGTATTGTGTAAGTTATAATACTTCAGTATCTCGTGCTAAATTTATAAGAATTTCACATATATCCAATATCTCCAAGCTAAATTGAACTTTGACCATCATGACTCACGGTATATAGTTCAATGATTCGTATCTAAGTTTTGTCGTCTAAGGCCCATTATTATAACTTGCCGATAGCTAAAGTGAGGATTTTAACGGACAGATTATTAGTTTTTCGTTATTATAAGTATACTTTAACCTAAAAGTGACCGATAAGCTAAAGGTAAGTTCATCTTACCTTTAACTTTTAACGTAATGTTTAAGCATTTGAAGTTGCCACATTTTCTGCTCTGCAGTGTAGTTGCCGTGTAGTTTTTAGACCGTATCTTTGCTGTTTGGTTTATTTCTGTGTTCGGCGTCGACAATGTAAATTTTTTACAACAAACATATTTATTTTTTACACAAATCGAAGAAATTTTGTTTTTCGTTTGTATTTCTTGTTTGTTGTAAGTAAATAAATAAATAAAAGTACGTCGTTGCCACTACGTATTTTTAAAAACCATTTTAATTTGTCAAAAGTTTTTGCTCTGGTAATGCCATATTTTCAAAAAACTTAATTTTATTTTATAAGGAAGTTATAATAACCAAAAAAAGTTTAAGGTCACTTTATTCCTCACTTTAGCTAAAGTTACCTTTAACTAACACGCACCTTAAAGGCAAGTTATAATATTGGGCCTAAGTATTATAATAAATTTGCCGAATAATTGGAAATGGGAACTTTTCCCCTTTGTGTGATTTTAAGATTCATTTTATTTTTTCTTTCTTGTAATTCGTACCACTCTAATAAACGTACATCTGTTGTTTAGCAGCTTTAAAGGGTTGTAAAGGATTAAATAGATTAAATTCTAGCAGTAACAACACACAAACAAAAATACAATTGACAGCTTGAACAGATCCAAAGACTAATACCGATTATAGTAGTTTTTGTAGTTACATACACTCGCATAGAGAGTATGTATTCAAAGTTGACTTCAAAAACTTAACTCGAATACATGCAGGAAACAATATTGAACGGATTGTTTTGTAAAAAGAGATTAAAAAAACTTAACGTAAAGAAATGAAATGAATAATATACTCGTACGTACAACACAAAACAAAAAATATTTTAAATCAACTTGTTTGTCAGATAGTAAATAACTAATAGCTTACAATACTAATTTGCATAGTTATCGATAACAAATGCCTAATAACATTTCATTGATATGGTGTTGGGGAACAGACATTTTATTACGACCATAGTTAATTGCTTTAACAATGTGATAATCGTTGAGGTAGAGAATCAATGTATGAGCATTAGGTGGACATTATTTGAAAGGGAAATATTTTGAAAAAGCACAAATTTTTGTGATTATTATTTTATATAAAATGTGGATATTTTTAAAATTGTCAGATAAACCCAGCAAAAAAAAAAAAAACCTGGCCAAATACAGGTTGGTTGAAAAGTTCCTGCGCTCACCAAGAGATGGCACTGCTAGCTCAAACTTTTTTTCTCAAGTTGGTATAACTGTCCTGAGAACACATGCAAAGTTGCAAGTCATTCTGTCAATTCTTTCTTTGTTTACAAGCCACTTGAAGTTGACGTGTCATTGATTTTTTTTAATATGGAAAAAATTGAATATCGTGCAGTCAATAAATAGATTCTTTGTTTTGAAGGGTTTAAAAGCAAAGGAAATTTATGAAGAATTGTTAGAAGAGTATAAGGAGTCCTCACCTTCAAAACGCACTGTTGAATTTTGGGCTGGTGAATTTAAACGTGGTTGTACCAGCCTTGAAGACGATCCACGCGAAGGACGACAAAAAACTGCAACCACAGCAGAATTCATTGAGCAGGTACATAATATGGTTAGTGAAGGTCCAAGTTTGACTAAGCGTGAAATTGCTAATGCCATAGGCATCTCAGACGAACGAGTACTCCATATTTTACATGAAGAATTACGTATGAAAAAACTGTTTGGAAAGTTAGTGCCGCACACACATTAACAATTCAACAAAAACTGGATAGAAAACAAATTTCTCAGCGTAATTTGGAGCGTTTTAAGCCGAATAAAACCGACTTCTTGTGTCGTTTTATAACTATGGATGAGACTTGGATCTACCACCATGATCCTAAATTGAAACAAGAACGTTTACAGTGGACTGAAGCTGGTGAAGTCACAACGATCAGCAAAAAAGGTTATGGCATCAGTTTTTTGGGATGCAAAAGGAATTTTGTTGATTGATTATCTTCAGAAAGGTAAAACAATCAACTCTGAATATTATTGCAGCCTTTTGGATCAGCTGGATGGAAAAATTCGTGAGAAAAGACCTGGTTTAAAGATGAAAAAATTCATTTTTCATCAAGACAATGCACCTGCTCACAAAAGTGTTTTGACGATGGCTAAATTCAAAGAATTAAAGTACGAATTTTTCGTCGAATGAAGAGGCCATAGCAGCCGAAGACGGTTATTTTGCAGAGCTTCGGGAAAACAATTATAAGGATGGGATAAAATTATTGGAAGATCGTTGGAACAAGTGTACTGAGCTTCTAGGATAAAAAAAATATATTTCATAACAAAAACAGTATTCTTTCATTTCGAGCGCAGGAACTTTTCAACCAACCTGTAGTGGGTTTTAGAACGAGCAGTAACTGGTTAAAGTTTTCCTGCTAAGCTCATTATTTTGACATAGGGTTGCCATTGGAGGTAGCTAGTTACCTACAACCTTACGTGTAGGGAGTAAAACAATTAGTTAATGGTAAGGTTAAAATAACTAGTTATAGGTAACGCAAAAGTAACTAGTTGCAATTCATATAATAAGAACTGGTGGCTTAAAGGTAGTTAATAACTGGTTGCTTTAAAAAAAATACATAACATAAGGGATGCAAATAACGCATTATCAATAGGTACTGAAAGAGTGGCTATATATAATGAGTTTATAAGCTGCTTCATAACTGAAAACAAGGACGGAGCTGAATAACTACACCATTTCCCATTTAACTTCAAAAAGTACAAACTATTTTATTTCAGATATTAAGAATTTTATTTCAGAATCTTATAAAAATTTAATTAATATATTTGAAATAAAATTGATAGCATCTGAAATGAAATTAAAACTTCTGAAATTAACCGATGAATCTGAAATTAAATTGAAAATTTCTTAAATTGTTTTTTTTTCTAAAACTTAATTGATAATTTTTGCAAATAATTGAAGCAGAGCCGCGAATAACGTTGTAAGCGACAAAATTGAAATTGTTAAGAAATCGAAAAAAAAAACGTTTTAGAACTCGTAGGTGTATCCCACTGACAGACTTCTTTGGATTGCATTTTGATAACGAAATCCTGCATAATTTTGCCTAATTTCATTTTTAAGTCATAAAAGAGAGTTATTCTAACGGTAAATTAAATTAAAAATAATATATGCATATCCAATTTTATAAAGATATGTACATATATAATTAGGTGTGGTTATAAATGACAAAATATAAGATAATTTTAAAAAAATAATGTAATATATAATTATAAATGTGGTAAAGCATACTGTCATATGTATTAACATATAATGATAATATATTATTAGATAAGGCCACATATGGTATATCTAAACTTTTTTACTTGGGTACATAAAGTTTTTTGTGTAAAAAAGATCAGATCTCATTAGATCTAATTAAACCAGATCTATTTGGATCTCAAAATGGGGACATATTTGAGAATAGGATTAAAATTGGGAACATGTTTGAAGACTAATCAGTTCTGAATAATCTTTGATCTGGGCATAAATAAGAAATAAAAAAAAACCTTTTTGGTGCCTCAATTATATATTTCAATTATTCATTTGTGTAATTTGTTCATATTAATAAACATTTCTCACATTTGTGAAATTAAACATTTTCTTTGGAAAATTTGCTAATTTTGTAATACTAGACATGGGGGAACAAAAAGTATTACTGTTTACATAATTACAGGCCAATTACTCAATAACATTTCTCTCATGTAATTGAAGTAATTGCATTCTCTTGCATGACATTTATGAACACAAAAATATTCATTAAAATGTTTAATTTTCCAAGGAGGATTATTAATATGAACAAATTACACAAATGAATAATTGCAAAATTTAATTGAGGTCTGATCTAGACGAAGAAACTACAAAATTTTCTATACGTTTTTAAATATAAACATATCAGGCACCCTATATGGCCATTTCTGCTCATATCTGGTCACAAAAATCATCCCTTTAGATATGAACAGATCTGGAACTATATCAGCTCGGATATGGTTATAAAGTGTATAACATATGTCATATCTTGTCGTATATTATCTGATCTGGCACCAGGTCTAATAAGTCTCAATCATATGTTAGCTATATAAACAGTTGCGATCAGATCTAATCTTAAAAAAATAGAGTTGGTGCAATTTAATGCATTTAATATACAATTGCATCCGAATTTTGTCTTCATATATAATTGTATCAAATTATTTATAATAAGAGACCCAAAATATCGGATATAAATTGAAAAAAGTCACAAATTAAATTTCTTAAATCTGATATTAAATTAATCCGCCAATGCTTTCAATACTACATATTACATTCGAAAACTACACAATTTCGCAAATATTTTTATTTTTCTCATTTTATTTAAACTCTTTTTTAATTTCTGTTCTTTTTTGATTTCTTTTTTAACAATTTATAAAAGTTACCTTATTATTTTTCAATTTTGGTTCTAAATCAACAAATATGCCGGAATTATTTGCAAGACGTTCGCTAATAACAGCCAAATTAAAATGTGTTGTGGAGTACATGATTTTATTTTATAACTGGTTTTTTAGAATGGAGAAAAAAAATCTTCTGATAACTGGTATTATTGTTTACAAAATAAAAGTCATGGTTTCAATCGTTTTTATTTTGAATTCAAATAAAAAGCACACAGGGTCATTAAACAAATATTTAAAAAAAAATTGTAAACTAAAAATAAATTGAAATAAATTTATTGGATAAAAATTATAACTGTTACGTCCTTGGTTATAACTTGATATTATTATATTAGCACCTTGAATTAATAATGAGCGTTTTGTTTCGAAATTTATGGATTTATTGTGAAAAATTGTTACAAATATCTATATTATTCAAAGTATTGTCCATTGTTCGGAAGAACGATTCGTTTTTCATTTTTAATACGAAGCGGACTTCTGCTGCGACAGGGAAGAAACTTCCAGGGAGGGGACTTCCTATTTCAGCGTTATAAAGTAGAGGTATTCACCGGTCTTGCAACATGTGACCGAGCGTTGACATGCTGCAAAATCACTTTGTCGTGATTTTCTTTGTATTTCTACCGTTTTTGCTTCAGGTGCAGGCCAAACGCATAAATTGAGTCCGATAGCGTTCCCTCGTGATCGTTTCATTTGTTTTGAGCAGCTTGTAGTCGATGACGCCGCGCTGATTCCACCAAATATAGAGCATAAGCTTTCTGCCCTCCGGCAAAACCCATGGCTTTTCGTTGGCAGTCACAATGCAATGCAAAAACCCTTTCCTTTTCTGGCGTTTAGAGAGCTGTTCACAAGCTTAAAATAGCCTTTCAATATCGCTCGGCTTCAACTCGTATGGCACTCAGTTTCCTTGCTTTTGAATCAATTCCATGGCTTGTAGGTGTTTGCTAACTGTCGACTCATCCATCTTCTGACAACTCCTGAAGCGTTTGGCATTCGTCCACATACTAAAGCAGTGATTACAATTCTTCGTCTTCAAACATTTTAGGTTGACCCTGATGTTTCTTGTCTTCGAACTCAAAGTCACCACTTTTGAAGCCACCAAACCCCTTCCGATAGTTCAGACAGTGCATGCTCGCCGTAAACTTCATATTAAAGTAATACAGAAGAACTTTCGCAAAATCAATTTATCTGGTACGAAATTCGACATGTTCAAAGCAATATTTATTATTGTTGTATACGACACAAGCTGCTTCTTCACTATGGGTTTTTGCCGCAAAACATTGGAAACTAAAATATTGATTAAAATAGTTACTAATTTTTCATCCAATTTATCAAATTATGCATATCTAATTTCCTAAAATTATTATTAAATTTTATGTATTTAGATAAAACCACTAACACTAAATATTTTTCTTATTTTTGTAAAATTTGAAAAAATAAAAATTAATATATTAATTAATATATGATTTATTAGATTTTGACAGTTTTTTTTACCAATTTTGATTGAAGATAATCTCTTTCCATTTAAAACAAGAGATCATTATTGTGAAAACAACAAAATCGTTTGTAATATAAACCACTTTGAATTTATTTATCAAAAGTTTTTGTTATTTTGACATTTATTTGCATGGATTTTTATCAGTGTAAGGTCACTCGCCAATTGTGTTAAAATTTGTTTATACACTTTCAATAATTATTGAATAATTATAATTAATTGCAAGTGAATTCGATATCAAGGTACAGTGAATCAAGCAATTGACCACATGTTTCAATAAAGAGAGTTTGAGTTACTGTAAAAAAAAGTACTCATCAGCTGAGTACTCATGCTGATTTTTGCTGCTTACGTTTTGTTGTTTTTGTTAGCAATGCAATAAGCATAAGTTCAACGGGATCAGTGGTACCGTTATCATTTTGTAACAAAATAAGTATAAAAAAAATGCATGTGGTCAATTATTTGTGTTTATTAAAGCAATAAGAAAATAAATAAAAATTACTGTTAATATTTAGTGTAGCCACCATGGCAGTACTTTGAATCTACTGTCGATAAGCCATTTTTGTGTAATTTTGGCTGTGTGTTTTGGATCATTGTCATGTTGAAATACAATGTCCTGGGCTTGTTTGTTAAATTTTTCGCTTATAGCAGGGAGGTTTCTTGACAAAATGTCAACATAATAGCTGGCATTCATCTTGACAACTTTACGTTGCATTGTTCCAACACCCCCTGCCATCATGCAACTCCATATCATAACACTACCGCCACCAAACTTTAATGTCGGCTTCACATAACGAGCCTCCAAAGCACTACTAGGTTTGCGCCATGTCCACACCCGGCCATCTGATCCTAACCGAATAATTTTTGACTCGTCCGAAAGTATGACCTTCTCCCAATCCACCGCAGTCCAATGGGCATGAGCACGGGCGAACTTCAACCGTAGCTTTAAATGTCTTTGCGCTAGCAACGGTTTTTTGATTTTAACGTGCCCTTTGAGGCCAGCCGCACTCAGAATATTATGTAGTTAACTGTTTGTAGTTTAATAAAAAAGTTTCCCGTTCCATTTAAAAATAAAGGAACATACATTTATTTTTCAAAGAAATATCTATATTAACTTTTTATACATTTATTAGAAATAATTTACTATCATTTACCATTTTTTTCAGTTTCATTTATTTTTTTCATTTGTTTGAAATTTAATAAAAATTTACCCACAAAACGGAAACTTGTGGTTTATTTGTGTCCGTAACAGGTATTACAAATTTAAATTTTGCTTGCTGTCTGTTTCAAAAAAAAAATATTCAAAAAATTTCAATTTGTTTTTTTATTTAAATTGGTTGTATATATACAAAATTTTTCAATACAAATTACAAGAACTTCATAAACACACATACATATACAAACACATTGACACAAAACGTGTTTATAGCTTCATATGCATACATACATTTTGTATTCTACGAATATATTAAAAAAAACAAAAAAATACAAAAACGGAAATAATTTCAAATAAATGAAAAAACATTTATTTTTTAAGGATTGGTAGGTAAAATTTTGACATTTATTTTAACTGATTATATCATTTGTTTCTTACGGATGTGTCAGTTGATTAATCAACATTTAAAAATAAATAGCAAATGGCATTTAATTTAAATGAAAATTAAGTAGACCGGTTTTTAAATGAAATATCATTTCTTTTAAATGATATTTTCAATTATTTTAACTTACAAACTTTTTTAAGTGCGCATGCAAAGTATTCCTGAATGTTTCCACTGAGAGGTTGATTCCGTCATACGCTACCAGATTCCCATAAATTTGGACAGCAATTTCCACTTTTTGCGTGCGGAGATCTCTAAGAATCCGCCGTTCGTGATCTATGCTCAAAATTTTTTTGCGCCCGCTGCGACAAACTGGAGGAGGTGAAACCATATTTTTGCGAGTTTTAATTACCACACTCTTGCTCACTTCCAGGGCTGCTGATATTGCACGGCAGCTTTTAACTTCCTGTAAAAGCTGGTAAATCTGGCGAACGATCTCTTTACTTAATGGCCGAACCATTTTTTGTTTTTTAACACTAGTAAAAAATAAATTAATCATTATTAAAATTTTAAAAATATGTGTTATGAACTTACCTGATGAAAAATATTCACTTTCAATTCAAAAAATTTCAATCACTGATTTTTACAATAATTTATTTGATGTTATCGTTATAACTTTTTGTATACAAATAATTGACCACATGCATTTTTTTACTTATTTTGTTACAAAATGATAACGGTACCACTGATCCCGTGCGGGGGTCGTGGGTTCGATTCCCACCAGAGGCTCTGGTCTGTTTTCGCTACCGATGGCCTTTGTTGCTAGGGCTCGGTTAAGGTATTAGGATATAATTTGTAATTATATGATTGATATAAATAAATAATAGTTGTAGAAGTTGGCGACGTAGGTGAAAATTTAATTTTTCATACATTAAGAACAAATATAATTCTTAAAAGGTTTCAAAATTGCCAAACTCTGAGACGCAATGTCATGGAAAACCATTCGCTTCACAATTTCGGAATTTGATTGCTCTTCCATTGTTACCATCAAATTTATTAAAAACAGGGTGGAAGGACACACGACGCAACTCATGGGCGGAAAGCAGAAATTTACTTAATTTTTAAACTATTTTAAAAGGCAGTGGTTGCGCATCACTAAAATATTTAATTTATTTAAATCGAATTTAATTTTAATGCTTTTAAATATTTCAATTTAAGTTAGCCCAAGTACCTCAGTGTTTATAAGGAGTAGATTCGGATGTTATTGATACCATGCAATATAAATGCGTATAATGCTGTGCATAAAAAACATTTTTTTGCTTTGCATATTTTGTGGTCATTTTTCATTTCATCATAAATGTTGTAATTTTTTATTTCTTCAAATTGGGGTTATTTTACATTATGAATTAAAGCATCAATTTAATAAATGAAAATATGCCCCAAACTAAATTTTTCATTATCAAATTTTGCCCCTTATTACATTTATTTAAAGATTGGGGTCATATTTCTTGTGGCACAACGCCACCGTGAACTACATCGAATTTTTAAAAATATAAAACAACACAAATATTATGGGAGCGTGGAATAGCCACGTGCAATTTTTACACAATTCCAAAGACAACCATTTCAAAAACAATTAGATTGTTTCAAAAACTTTTGAATCAAGTTGCAAATAGAAAAATGTCAAATATTTGTATGGCAAATTTTTTTGTTTACTTTTAAAACGGAAAAGCTAAGAATTTCCAAGACTTGTCAGCATTTTAATAAATTCATACTTTTTAACTACAATATCTGCTTTGAAAGTATATATAAGTTAAGTTATTAATTAAATATTTGCAATTTAATACTGAAATTCTGGGGATTTCAGTTAAGATTTAATGTGGTATTTTAATTTCAAAATTTTTAATTAAAAAAGTAATAAAAGTGAAATCACGTATGCGAGGTAGCTAAATAAATTCTAAATTTCTTTGAAAAAGATTTGAACAATTTTTAAAATTTCATAAAAATTTGAAAACCTGAATTTATTTATTTTTATTTTATTTTTTTATTTTTTTTTCTAACGTTTTTATTATTTTGCTGATTTGTAAACCCAATACTGAGTAGGGTAGTCGACGTGTAAATCAACCTTTAATTATTCCATTTTTAGAAAACGTTCCAAAAAAGTTAACAAGGCGTTAAATTAAATAAAAAATACAATTGAAGGATAAGTAAAGAGATTTCATCGTAAGCAGCAGCAAGCAAATTTCCTGAAATCTGATAAAACCCAATTGGACTTGCAAAAAATTAATTGGTCTTGCAATGAAAACCAATTTGAAACAAAAAAATACAAGCTATTTTGTATATACACTCCGTTAACATAGGATAGCCTCATATACATATTGGATATAGTTGTAGAAATTTTCAGCATTCCACGAGTTATTTTCAAAATATAAAAACGATGCCATGAAGTCTGTATTGTATTTATTAATTGACGAAAATACCAATTGCATCGTTTAACTTAATAGCAGTTTTACAAGTGTTTGCGCAAACTGTATCAAAAAGAGTGGTTTTTTAATGTTAACTTAATTAGCCTCACACTATTTTAAACAAATAAAACGCAAATTTGATGTTTTGTTTTAACTAATTTCTTTTTTATTTAAATTTTAGTATTGTTTTACAGTGTTTAATATTTTGTGTGCCCTCCTCTGTTTGAAATAACGTCGAAAATTCGGGTTTGCATAGAATCGTAGAGAGATTTTATTTAATTTAACGAAATTTCAGACCAGCCGAATTTATTGCATCCACTAGCTCCTCCTTTGTAGAGAACTGCCTTCCCCCTTTATAAACTTTGCGTGTTAGCAATAATGTTCAGGTCCGGCGAATATGGTGGCCACGATAATATTTCAACGCCTTGATCCTGAAGCCAGCTCCTTACAACACGAGCAGTATGGATGGGGGCGTTGTCGTGTTGAAAAATAAAAGGAAGGGGACCACAAACCACAAACTCCACAAACGCAGTTTGGAGTAACTTTTTGCAATTCGTTCCCGTCATTTGCTCATTCACGAAAACTAAACTGGTAGCACCATAATACGTTATAGCGCCCCATACCATTACGCCACCTCCTCTGCTATGGTGACGACTTAAAAATTGTTCCTCCTTCCTGATATTGTAGAAATAATAATTGTACCCATCTGGGCCATCGATATTGAAACTTTTTTCATCGGAAAAAATTACTCGTTTCCAATCGTTCGTTTGATGACCTTGTTGCACTATCCACGTCATATGGTCTTTTCCAAATTTGCAATCTCTGCTGCTTATGAGTGGCTTTCAGTGGCGGCTTTTTTAAAGTTTTCGACGCTTAAGGTACTCCCTGGTTTTTATAATATTGTGAATCGTTGTTTTACTGACCGTGACTCCGGCAGCAGCTCCAATTTTACTTAAACTCATAGATGAATTCGAAGCTATTTGGAGAATTTTGCGTCTATCTCGAGGTGAAACCTTTTTGAATGTCTTGCCTTTGTACCGTGTTCTATATTCTGATGGAATTTTTAAATAATTGTTTATAACTTTTGGGCTTTGACCAATATTTCTAGCAAAATAGCGCGGTAAGAAAGCCCTTGATCGTGATACGCGTCAAGTTTTGCGATTTCCGTGGAACTAAGCGACAGTTTTTCCCCATACTTTTTTTTTACCAAGAACACGTTTGTCTACCGCAATTAAACGTAATTTATTTTAAAGTCGCGTAACAATCGAAGAATAATTTAAATTTGATTTTGTTAAAATTTAGCACGAATGGTGTCGCTAAAATGTTATTTTCTTTTTTGACCCACCTAGTGATTTTTTGAAATTCTTTAAATTTGATCGCTTGTCGGATTTAAAACTTTTATTGTCCCCGACTTGGTACAACATATGAATCGAAAAATTTTCAACATCGATCCATCCTAATGTATATGTATGTATGTGTTAATATGGTTTTAGTCATACTAAGCACAACGCATCACTCCCATATTTTATAGTGGGTGTTAAACGTCTTTTGTCATACAACTATGTTATTTTATAAATTTATCGGTCTTAGAATTTTTTTACAGTTTGCATGACAATATTGTGTACATTCACATGTAAAACTGATCATTTTAATAAAAATAGCTTTTAAGACCGTTCGTATACTTTAATACGTCAAAAATTACACCGTTTTTTCTTTCATGTTTGCTTCTAAGAAATATGTATTAAATTAAGGACTTATTTTAAAACTTATTTTAAAACTTATTTTTCCCCCAAAATATTTACTTTTGCCAATATGTTTAGTTTTGTCCCTTCTATGGTATATGGAAATTTCATCAAAATCTGGTGGCACCCACAAATACACTCTTTTGGTCAGTAATAAGAAAATAACATGAACGAGAACTTAGCAACAATTTACAAGTTTGTAAAACAACTGGATGATACAACAAATGAACAAATTTTATTATTAAAACTTGTCAATATGGAAAAAGACGATTCTTATTGTAAAATTATGTTTCTTTCCATAATACTTTTTCCTTTACAATTCTTATTGCCAAACAAATTTTCAAGTAAAAATTGGCAAACTCTCAACAACGAACTGTCACTTAATTCTAATTTTTTGTAATTACCAAGTAAATGTGTAAACGAACACTGCCATCCAGTAAAAATGTGTACAAATTATTCAATACGTGAACGCACATATTATAACCATAACATTAATCTTGGTTACATCTGTATACAGATGTGGTTAAAATTCTGGAACAAATTTTTAAATTCCCCAGTAAAATTTATAGTGAAAAAAAAATAAGAGGAGAAGTAGACATGTTCAGTTTCATGAGATACCGCCCAATATCTTTTGGAGGGTTTCCTTATACATATATATTTAATATTAAGCAAACACAGAATAAAATTACAAAATAATGTTTGTAATATTGAAAATCTTTCATAGAATATTTTTGTAAATACAATTAAAAAATGCTTAAATTCGGCTGTGCCGAATCTTCGAATGCTCTCCACCAATATCCTAAAAAACAAAATGTTCTCTACTGTTTTTAATACAAATAAATAAAAAACTTTAGAAGTAAGAATATGGAGGTAAAAAAATTTTTTTGAGGTTAACATCTTTTTTGTATGTGAAAACAAATTTTGTGGTAGAAAAAAATGTTTGAGGTGAAAAAAATGTTCGAGGTGAAAAAAATTTTTTGAGGTGAAAATAAAATATTATTATTTAATTCTTAGCAACTGGTGAAAAAACAAGTAAAAATATTTTTTTCCCAGACGCTACTATGAAATACACCAACTTGTATGGACAATTAAGAGGCACCTTCAGATTTCCACTAATAACTTTTTAACCGCTCAACCGATTTTGCCCATTTTCAATACCAAACTGCTCGGGAGGATGTCCATAAATGAAGGTAAAAATGAGCACCCCCGTTTGCGTCTTCGCGTTGTGATCGCCATTTCAACAGCCCGACGGACAGACAGACGGACATCGCTAAATCGACTTAAAATTTCACAAGGGTATTTATATACTTTATGCATGAAAACAGACTTGTGCTAACAACAAAATTTGTAGCCAATATAATAGTTAGTTTGTGGTAACAGAATTTTCCGGTTGTGGCAACAGAAAACCAGTTGAGACGTGATTCATTTGATTGTGACAACAGTATTTCGGTTACCTCAATAACAATTCGGTACTCACAATCGAAAAATTTATTAACCACAACCGAACAATTCGGTTGGCATGTTACATGTTGCAAATGGAATGACAAACTGATATACCTCACCATATATGGTGGAGGGTATAAAAAAATATTTTTTAAAAAGCCACCAACAATAGAATATGTAACAAAAATGTTTGTTATTTTTTTTGTAACTTCAATTTTTGTTTTCAAACAATTTTTGAAACTTGAATTTTTATTTTCAAACAATTTTTATATAAAAATAACAATTTATAAACATTTCAAACAAAAAAAAATTTAGACATTTAAATACACAGAAAAAAGTATCACAAAATTTAAAGTAACTAAAAATATTTGTTAAAATTTAAACTCGATTTCTAAAAATTTTTTGTTTGAAATATTTGTAAATTGTCACTTTTCATATAAAAATTCTTTGAAAATAAAAATTTAAGTAACAAAAAAATAACAAAAAGTTTTTTGTATTTACAAATTCCATTGTTGGTGCCTATTTTTTAAAAAATATATTTTTTTTTTGTATTTACAAAAATGTTCTATGGACGATGTTCAATATTACAAATAGAATTTTGTAATTTTATTCTGTGTATATAAAAATTAACAATTTACAAATATTTCAAACAAAAATTGTTAGAAATCGATTTTTGAATTTGAATTACTTAAAAATGGCTCCATAAAATTTATAATTCCAAAATATAATTGAAATCGTTAGATTCAAGTTCAAAAAATATTAATTTTTGAGTAAATTCTCATCGAATGGCGATATTTTATCAAAGTGGTGCTATATTTCTCATCATAACTGTTTACAAATAGTATTTTTATGTGCTTATGAAACGTGATCATCAATCAGTATTATAAAAGATAGAAAAATATTACATTTTTAATTTAATCTAAAGGGAAGAATAAAATGCAAATTTTATTTATTGATATTTCGTGATTTTGCGCAAACAAAAAAAATAATGTTGAAATGTGTTATCTTGTAAAATTTAACATTAAAAATTATGATCTTGAGCCTGATAAAAAATTATAAATATATAATTAAAACAGATAGATCAAATAATGTACAAAACTTACATATAAAAAACATAGGGCACGATGTAATTTATAATCTAATATAACAAACAACACTTAAATATGTTGTGACGTGAAAAATATTAGTATGCCAGATTCCCAATTCGTTCCCAGAAATGGAAACATTAACAATTGGAATGGCAACCCTGTCAATTTGTGCTTCGAGAATCGAGGATGATTGCCAAAGGGTATTCTATAAATATATGGAAAAAGCTCATTTGTACGGGTAATCATTCACTAATGAAAAAATTTAATTTCACATAGTCATTTTCCTTAGAGTGTGTGATATAAATGCCTGTTCAAAACCATAAGTTATTTGTGTTGGGTTGTTCAGAAGGAGGCTGAAGATGACCTGGTCGTTCGGGTCGAAAGTGTGCACTCCCTCTAGCGCTGATCCTTGCAATTTTTTCCATTGAATAAAATAAATTAGTGTTTACTATTCGTTAGTAACATTAAAAACTATGATCTTGAGCCTGATAAAAAAAAAAATTATTAATATATAATTGTAAAATTTAATCTATTATTCCTTAAAAAAAACAATTCCTATAACTTTTCCATCGGGAAAGTTTTTGCAGGAAACGTGCGAATTGAAACAAAAATGATATGGTTTGATGCAAAACGCCACTTTTGTAACACAATCATTTCTACAATTATTTTTTTAACTTTCTGTCAAGTAAGGTTTTTTCCCACATTATTTGAAAAATGTGAGAAAGTGTTTTTGTAAGCATTTTATGTGAAAAGTTTTTCATTTCAAGTGTCAAATTTACTCACAATTTAGTAGAGTTGGGCTTTATCGTTCATTTTGGTGACAAAAACACAACAAGTTTACAAATGGACTTGGCTGTATCATCGTCATTGATGGCCAATAAAATATTTTTAACATCATCCATAACATTTATTTCAACGAGATATTTTCCTTACTGCTTCATATTAAGATCAGGAGGCTTAGAACTATAGAAGGCTAGATCTGCAAGTGCAAATAAAATTTCAACTTTTCTTAATGTTTGAGAGTCATAACCAAGTGTGATCCGGATATAAGATAACTTGTCGGCTCTAGGGGTATTAAGGGTATAAAAATCGGATGCTCTTTTTGACATTATATAAAATAGGGGATCATAGAGTAACGGAAATGTGGGAATTTGAAAAATTACACCAAAACGTTGACTCAACTACAATTGACTTAAGTGACTTAAGGTAGGTATAGGTATGAAACGAAAATTCATATTTTTTAAAAATTAAAAAATTTTTAATATTGAATATTCAAAATTCTTTTAAATTTAAATTATGTTTGATACCCCCACACGGCGACTTTGAAAGCGTGTAATGGTACTTCATGAAATATGCGTGTAATTTCAGTTCCCCAGAACCGAGAATTTTGCCTGTCAAAAAGCAATTGAGCCTCGTCCCTCAGTTTTGAAGAAAAATCATTCAATTCGTCATGGAGTTCCTTGAGGCATATAGCGATTCATTGTTATTCACTATAAATATCGCACGTGTGTACTTTACGAGTGCCTGTCTACTTTACGAATTCATACGATTCTATTTTTAAAAATTGCTTCTTATTGCGCATCTTGTACTATCATCAGATTGTCTTCTATGGCATTCTCTCTAGGCTTAAGTGTAGATTTAAGTCTTGACATTTAAACAAACCATAGTAGATAAGGTGTTGGGAAACATCTCAAACACTTACAAGTACTAATTATTTTTGTTTAAACCGAAAAATGTTTTTCACAAAGCTATAAATTTCTTCCTTCATTTAAACAAAACCCACACTCAGAAGTAGAAAAATTTGTAAACCGTTTTCAATGCCACTTTACTATTTTTTTTACTGATTTTTAGTAAAAAAAATTATTCTTAAGTAATTTTTTTTTTTTTTGCTATTTATATATTAATTTTAAATTTCTTATTTTTTATACCTTCCCTAAGTAATTGAGCCTTAACATTTTGGCGTAATTTTTTTTATTCTCACAGTTCCGTTACCCTATGTTCTCCTATTTTATATAATGTCAAAAAAAGCATCCGATTTGTAGTAAACCCTTAATACCCCTAGAGCCGACAAGTTATCTAATATCCGAATCACACTTGGTTAGTAAATAATGAAATTTTGCAGGATATTTACAAATTTTTGTTGCCAATTTCAGAAAACATTTTACAAATTTTTAAAACCCGATTTGCTAAAATTTGCAAAAATATTGACTAATTTTAAAAAATTGAATATTGAAGGAAAATTTATTTCTAATAATTAAAACTTTTATTTACAACTTAAATTCCCTTAGAATATCACGTAGGTTGAAAAAAGGAATCGAAAGTGAAGCTACTTTTCACAAAGAACTCATGTCGAAATATAAGACATCCACTTAAAATTGCACTAAAATTTTTTTTAGGTCTAAATAACAGCCTCTAAAACAATAATATTTGACCTTAAAATCCAAAAAATTGACTCAAATATATTTTCAGTATAAAAAAAAAATAAAAATATATTTTTCAGTATAAAAATAACAAATTCGTTTGTTTTAACTATTTTTAAGCCTTTGATTTTTTTTTTTTTTAATTTTGACTAAAATATTTTTGGAAAAAAATAAATAAAATAAAAAATGTTGCTCCACAAAAAAAAAAAAAAAATTGTAATTTTTTTTGTAAGACAATTTCAAAATAAATTAGCAGCTTTAAAGTGGAACAAGTGTATATAAGAATGTTTGAGTTAAATTGTTATTCCACTAAAATTAATCAAATATTTTTGTTAATTAGAGCTAATTTATTTTAATAAACATCGTACAGAATTTTACCGATGTTTAACAGCGGTTATTAGCTTTCTTGCTATTTCCATTTTACTAATATTTAGTATACAGAAATTCACTAAAATTTAGTAGCGCTTACTAAATTTGTATACTAATTCCATTGTACTAATAATATTTAGTAAATTATTTTTGCAGATTTTAGCAAGCCATTTTACAGAGTTTACTAAAATAGCGGCTACTTATTTTTTCTACTAATTTCTTTGTATTACACTAAAAAAAAAGACATGAACTAAAATGTAATCAAAAACTTTCTTCAAAATAGTTTATAAATTGTCCTCAATTTAAGTAAAATTTTATTAAAACTTACAAAAATTTTCTTAAAAAGAATAAAAATACCTAAGTTTGAGGAAAAACGAAATAGTTTATATACTCAGAAATAGTTCATATTTTTCCAAAGTAATATTTCTTGATTTTAGGAAAAAAAAAACAAGTCAATTAAATAAAAATTTATTAATTTTAAGAAAAAACATCTTAGTTTTCAGAAATTTGCATACTTAAATATAAAATTAAGTTTAGTTAAAAAAAAAATTGGGGCATAATTTACTCCCATTTAGTTCAAAAAATGTGTCGTAACTTAAATCGAGAAAGTACTTGAACTTAATGTGTGTTCATTTTTTGTTCGCGAGTAGTAAAATTAACTAAATTTTATAAAACCATTTCCAAATTCAGTTTATAAGTCTACCACTTTCTAATTTGGAAGAAATGTTTTCTAAAAATTAGTTCAGACAATTAAAAACAAAAAGTAATAAATATTTTCCTATATAATAATAAAAATTTACTTGATTTTAGAAACTGATGAAATATTTCTAAAGAAAATTTTCATGCAACTTAGTTCAGATAAATTTTTATAAAATATTCTTTTTTTCAAGTAAAAGTTTTCTAATTTTTGAAAAATAATAAAATTTGGTATAGGAGTTTTTTTTTTGTTGGAATACGTTTTAGTTATTTTAAATATTATATTTCAAAAAAACAATGAATTAAAAACAAACCAGTTAGTTTTTCTAATTTTCAAGAAAAAATATTATTAAATAAAAGAAATTAAAGTAACCATTTAAAAAAACAATCGTGCTTGATTGTAATTTTTGGTTCGTGATCGTGCGTGAGCGTGAGTCAAAAATCTCTCACGTGCCCATCTCTAATCTGAACTTAAAGTTGATTAAAATATATTTAAAAATTTTGTTAGCAAGGGGTAAACAATTTCAAATTTGACTACAATACAAAATATCGCATGCACATTTTATACATAACGGCATAATGGCTTTCCTATAACTGACGTAGCGCTTATTAAACTTTATTTTTATCGAACTATTTTTTTCACTTAATAATAAAAAAGTTTAAATTTGTATATGTCAAATAAAGTTTAAGATAAAAATCCCATAAAATAAACTTATGACTTTTGCATTTGCCAATAATAGCAAGATGTGTTACTGTGATATTTTGTATTTTTGAAACAATTTCCTTAAATTAGTTTAGTGCTCCTTAGCCATAGATGCCGTGTGTCACTTAGGGCGCCCCTTTTTGTAGTTCTCTCAAGCAGAACCGTTAATTAACTACGCAAAGCATCTGACTTAGTCACAATTTATTACGTTTCAAAATAACCTGCAGTACATTTTTTTAATTTGTTCTAGCTATTAGAAAGTCTTTATTAAATTTAAGGGTAATTTCAGCTCAAAAGACGTGGTATTTAACTTAATGTTAGAAAATATTTTCTTATTTTCAGGGAGTTCAGTCCTAGTTTTTAGTAAAAAAAAATTATCTAATGAACTTAAATAAAATAAAATTTTTCTTAAAACCAAGGAAACATTTTCTAACTAAGAGTACAATTTTAGATGATGTATAAACTAATGAGGAGGAAATTTTACTGTTTTCTAATAAAAGTTTACTTCTCAGTAGTAAAATTTTTCTAGAATTTAGAAATTTTGACCAAATTTTAAGGAAAATTTGTTTTTTAATTTCAAGGAAAATTTTATTAAATATTGGTAAAGAGTGTTTTTAGCGCCGTTTTCATTTCAATTTTTCTTCTAAATAAGATAATTTTTCTAAATTCTAGTTCATTTTTTTTAAGTGTACACTTTAGCAGATATATGTTGCTAAGATTAGCAAAAAATACCGCAGGGCGCAAATAAGCAAAATTTCCTGTAATAACAGCAAAGTTTTCAGTTGCCATTACAGAGTTTTTTTTTTTTGCTGAGTGTTTGAAAACTAGTAGTTTTTGAAAACTACTCGTATTAACTTGTCAAAATCCATACAAAATTACCCGTTTTTGTTTGAAGTGTAAAATCGGCTAATGGCTGCAATTAAAAATGTTTTGTAAATCAAGTTAAGCACTGTTCTCTATTTGATCTCCCTGACCGATGGATATGTTGGCATATTTTTGGCAACTAACTTCAAATAATTTCTATAAAAAATGTTTCCCTTTCTTTTTATTTTCAGTTTATTATTATTTAACTGAACAACAACAAAATGGCTACCCAGAAACTTTTAGATTTTAAAACGCAATGTCTGTTGACAACAAAGAAGGTAAATATCAACAAAACACAATTACAAACAGTTCAAAATATAAATGATGCGACCACCAATGCAGAAAAGTGCATTGCAGCAAAATGAAGCAAATCGTTTGCAACACCATCAACAGCAGCCACATAAGCATTTACAACAACAAAAGCAGTTACAGCAGCAGCAACAGCAAACACAACAACAATCAGCAATTATAGCAACAAATATAAGCGATTTACAGCAACAGCAAACATTAGAGACAACCACAACAACAACAGCATTACGCAAATCAAAATTAGAACAACGTGAATTACTTGTTGAAAATCATTTAAATAACGCTTGTTTTGCTCAAGTACATCATCAACAGCAACAACAACAAGCAACTGCACGCAAATCATTACCAGCCTATTATAACGATTATTACCAGCAACCACAGCAGCAGCAGCAACAACAACAACAACAACGTCCCAGTTCCCATTTAATAAATAGTCATAAGAATACAAGAAACAATATTAACGACTCCACAACTTTAAATATACTTGATCTGAAAACCTCAGCATCAACCCCACAATCAACAGACGCAGCAACAACAGCAACAGTTCACAAATCATTGTTAAAAACTCAAACAACAGAATTATTACAAAATCACATTCCCAGCACCATTGCTCACACAACCACTAATTCCTCGACCAACAATAGTCAACGATTTTCATTTACTAGTCAGTATTCATCACGTTCATCGTCTAGCGACGATAGTAGCCTTAGCTTAAGTACTGCATGTGCTAGTAACATTGTTCATGGTGTGGGAGTAAGAGGTGGATTTGTTGTTGACAGTTCAAGTGGCAGTTACAATTCCTATAACAATACGTTTGATGATGCTGCAGAAAATTTCATCATAAATTTTCCAGCAGATACATCACCCTTACCACAATCAACACCGGCCTCATCATCATCAACAACAACACTTTTAACACAAAGTGGTGACTATTGTCTGCCATTGTCCGAAACAGAACCATTGTTAACGAACATTGAGGCAACAGTAAATGATAAACAACGTTCGATTTATCTTAACAAAAATAGCGCTTCATTAATCTTTACAAGGAAGGATTTAACAGCCGCAACAACACCTGCAACCACAACATATCAGCAACAATTTAAATTACAATCCAAAGCAAATAATAATTTTAATGGATCTAATGCAACACCAACAAATGCAAATGCAAACGCAAATACAAATTCTTCATCATCTTCTATTGCTTCTTCAGTCAATGCTGCCAATGTAAGACGTCATCAGCATTCCACGTTACGTTCATTTTCCGAAGAGAGTTATAAACGTAAACCAACAAAGCATTTACCAGCAACATATCATCAACAACATCGTCGTAGCTTGCAACTAAATTACAATAATAATCTTGTGACTACAACAACTTGTGGCACCATTGCCAATAATAATCATCATTGTTGTAGTAGTGGTAGTGGCAGTAGTGGTTCATTGAATTCAAGTTCTGCCGTTTTACATAAACCTAACAACACCACCAACAACAGCCTACATCAAAACAATCATAATTATCAACAACAACAAGAACAACAACAATTGCAAAGACAACACCATCATCAACAGCAACAACATTGTAGTTTAAACTCAAATCCAAGTACGCTAACAAACAACACGGCAGCTGCAACACGCAAACAATACGCGTACTCTTGGTACGCTCCAGTATACAGTGCGCTTGAGGAGGAACTAGAACAAGATTCTAGGGTAAGTAATGAGTTGTTTTTTGTTCACTAACATTAACTAAACTTTAAGAACAAATACACAGGAGTATCAGAGGATTTTTATTATGTAATGTTCTTTAGCAAGTTGTTATGAACATGAAAAGATTTTAGTATATAAATCCCATAAGAAAGGATTTGGATACATTTTATTTATTTTAAAGTAATATCCATTAGACATCCTTTTTAATAACAAAATTCAACCCTGTACTTTCCAAAGATATTTTTACGTCCTAAATTTGGGTTGCAAATTACAGCATTCATAATATTGGAATTTTTTTGAACGAAATTAGTTTTTGATTCAAATGAAATTGTCTTGAACTAAGATGCCAGATTAAAATCTGTTTTAATATTAGTATTTTTGTAGTTACTCATTAAATTAACAGTTTTCTACGATTAACCCGATTTTACCCGATCGCCAACGCGATATTTCGTAATGAATTCAAAAACCTGCTGTGATTTTAAAACATCAGTTTGCTACATTAAATCTGGGCTGTAACATCTCTCAGTATGCTCACACGAACTGTTATCGGAATATATTTTTTATAAATAACTTTTTTAAAGAGGAAATTCAGCCGTTGATAGATTTCAGAGAACTACTCGTAACCTGAGACATGTTACTGAACTGTTTCTTTTAGGAGAATATGGTGACATGTCGTCATAGGTTAGATTTGAGAATGCGATCAATCTCTGTCCGATATTGAAAGAGCATCAGATGTATTTTGGTTCTTGCTAATCTCAATGTAAGTAAATGGGCATATAAGGTATACTAGCACTGGTTCTAAAATAGTGCTCTTCGACGATATCTTTAGCACTCCGTTCCGTACGGGTATTTTTCCATAATGTTAGATGATTGTCAATGTCCAGCCATTTCGCTTAAAAGGTGCGGTTAACAACCCCGAAAAGTATTTCTCAATTGGTTCTGCTTTTTCGAAATTTATGGAGAGTGTGATTAACTACCTTCCTGTTAAATTCGAGTATTTAAAGTCTTACCCATTTCTTTCTTAAGCCAAATGGGTGCTTTAGGTATTTCTAATGCATTTGATGGTTTATTATATAAAAAACTGGTGTCAAAAATGATTGCTTTTTTGGTGATAAGTTCTCTCGATACATGATTCAAAAGGCAGACTATGAATGACACACTCAATCAGGACCTAATGACAATCTCTGAATGGAGATATGCGAATTGTTGGGATCATCAATGTCATGGGTGGTATTAATATTGAGGACTATGAAACTCTTAATCATGAGCATCCAATGTGATGTCTGCTGGAAAACTTAGGTTATTTATGTGTTGAAAAGGAGGCTGTTGGCGGTCATCAACATAGCATGGTCTATTTTAACTCATTGAAGCTTCGGCGCAATATGTGCTACGTAAGTTATACAAATTATTAAAGAATAAAGCACAAAACTTCTGTTTTCTATCATTTTCCACACATTTTATTAAAATTTAACAAAATACAAAAAAAAAAAAAAAAAAAACCATAAAAAATTCACAAAACCATTTTTTTCTACAAATAAAAATTACAATATTTTCAATTTTATTTATCTTGCTTTTATAAATTATTTTTTTTTTAACGGAAAATAAAAAAAAAAAATTCTTTGATTGAAAAAGGAAATTTTTTTGTGTTATGGAAAATTATTTATCTGATATACTTTATAAATTGCGGCTACGTCTCTCGAGAGAAAGACTATAAGAAACTTATCGACCTTTCAGTGATAAACTTGAAGCGGGAATCTAAAGTTTCATATAGAAATCGGATCGAGTTGTATGCGCCCCCTTTGGGGTTCACCGAAACCATTTCAATTGCGCTTCCGTTCTGTGTTAACGCAAAATCTTCTTCATGTACAATTTTGGACTAAGAACCTCGTCTACCAGGCTGAACAAAATTGTCGTGCCTCTACGTTATTATACATAAAATTTCTAACACCAACTTATTTTGACCGTAATTTATAAAATTACTAATTTTATAGACGAATTCCTAATCCAAAGTAGAAACACTTTTTGTTGTTGTTTTTTTTTGTATTTTTCAAAGTGCTAATAAAGGGAATATATCTCATTAACTATTTAATTGGCATTTCCATATTAAACGTTTTGGACCACTATTAACCTTTATACTTAATATTGTGTATCAATTCTAAATTCTAATTACGGTAAATGTGGAGGTTTTCATAGAAAAATACAAACATCCATCAATCTTTATAACCCAACAATAATAAATAAAATTTGAGGTTCGAATTGATCGAAACAAAACAATTTTAAACTTAATATAACTTTTTACCGTTTATTATGAAAATTTTTGATGTTTTTAGCCTATTTATGGATTATTTAATTATTGATATAAAATTTTATATAAATTAATTATTAAATGTTAAAAAAAACAAAAATAAACAAAAAAAAAGTCTTAAGAAAATAATAAAAAAAAAGTGAATTGACCGGGATTCGAACCCGCGGCCTTAGAGAAAAAAAGTATTTGTGACATAGCGTCTAGACAACTGAGCTATTGAAGCTCACACAAAATCATCGTCAATAGAGGTACATATATAAAAGTCTTCGTTCATTAGAAATTTGTTTAGTTTTTATTTAAATGACAAATATTTGTATGTGTGCTGTTTGTGTATAAAAGGCGGAGATGAAAGAAAATAATTTTAACACATGGATGTGTTTGTTATGCGTAAAATTTTACATACATATTAAACAAGGGGATTTTACCGAAAAAATTAGAGGTAGTCCTGCTTTTTTGCTAATATCTCAGCCATTTACTAACCGATCTGTCTGATTTTTAATAGCAAACAGAAATGGATCACATGTAACAGAAATAAAAAACAATCAAGTCCTCATCATGTCTGGGTTCTTCGGAAAACCCATTTCAACACACAGACGGACAGACGGACATCGATAAATCAACTTCGCTCTTCATAAGGACCCAGAATAAATATACTTTATAGGGTATAAGATCAATATTGTAGAAATTACAAACGGAATGACAAACTTATATATACCCTTCCACCTGTGGTGAAGGGTATAAAAATGTCAACTTTGTGTGGAAATAAAGGAATGAGCTGGAGAAGACTGCGGAATTTTGTCCAAATGACAGAGTTTCTGATATAGATAGGGACAGAGAAGACTTTCACTTTCAATATCTCTTTTAAACCTAACCTATGGTCTTAGCCGAATTTTTTCGAAACGCTATTAATCATTTCAAACCTTGGTCAACTCTGGGTCCAAACCATAGATATAATTTTTTTATTTTCTGAAGTATTTACGTTACCTTTATGAACACGATCATTTTAATATTGTAAATTTCAGACCGCTAAAACCAACACATGTTTTTTTAATTTTGTATCCTCTATCAACTATCCAAATTTTATGGAAATAAGTTGGTGACACCACAGATAACAGTTTTTTTTTTGCAAAAAAAAAAAAAATATTTTTCAACATAATCTCCTTTTAGCTCCAATTTTTGTATTCCTTCCAAAAAATAAGATTTTTCGAGGTTCATAAAATAGGCATCTGTTTGATCAATAATTTCATCGTTCTTTCCACCGAGCCATTTCATTAGTTTTGGAAATAGTCACTAGGGGCTAAATCCGGAAAATATGGCGTGTGTGGTACCAAATCGTAGCCCAATTCATGGAATTTTGTCACGTGTGCACCCGAGCATTATGGTCATTTGAAGGCAAACACGGTACCCATCTCGCAGACAGCTTTCTTAAATCCAAATGATCATTTAAAATCAAAACCACACTGTCATATGAAATGCCTATGGCATCAACAACATCATATCGTGGATTTTTTCGACATTTTCCGGTGTATTGACCTCAATTGGCCGTCCAGAAAGTTGAGCGTCATTTGTTCTTGTGCGACCACAACGAAAGCCACTTTTACCATTGAAATCGATAGTGCAGTGTCCCCATAGTATTTATCAAGGTTTTCCTTGGTTTGAGTGACGGTTTTTTTTGCAAAAAATAATGTTTAATGAGCACTCGAAATTCACTTTTTCCCATTTTTCAAAAAAGCCACGAGGTTGCATGTTTTGAACAGCTGTTAAATGCAAAGTAAATGACGGAACTTGCTCAAAATTTGACAGTAGTCTATTAACAGGTGCTTCGAAAAGTCACGGACTTATTGGTCCGACTTCATATAATATTTAATCCGAACGATCAAATTAATATAATTTGGATGATAAATCTGTGAAAGATTTTTTTGTTTTCATCTATTAGTTTTAAAAAAATATATTATGGTTTTTTTTATAAGAATTATGGCTAATATTATATTGTGTTACTACCCAGTAGCAAAAAATTCTAGTACAGAACCAGTTATTTACTAGTTTATTTGAACCAGACAGAACTCGTATTAAAGTTCTACCGCCTCTCCATACAAACAACTGAAGCAGAGCAGCGAATAACGTTTTAAGCGACAATTTTTACAAAACATGTTTTTTCCAGATTACCGATAGAATCACTCTCTTTTATGACTTAAAAATTAAATTAGGCAAAATTATGCAGGATTTCGGTATCAAAATGCAATCTAAAGAAGTCTGTCAGTGGGATACACCTACAAGTTCTAAAACGTTTTTTCGATTTCTCAACAATTTTAATTTTGTCGCTTACAACGTTATTCGCGGCTCTGCTTCAACTGTAGAATTTAACATGGAGATGTCATAGGGCTGGGGGCAATTGTCTCCAAACTATCACTTTGGAATAGTTATAGAATTAGTTTAACATTACTAGTTGTAGTATTAGTTTAGCTGTACTAACTGCAGGGCAAAAAAATCGAAGGGACAAAGGATATGGTACTTAACTGACAGTTTTTAACCAGTTTGGTACTATTTACTAAGAGAGTGAGAATTAATGGTACTATATCAGTAGTTTTTACTAGAGATTAAGGAAATTTTATTGGACTAGTGCTAAAATGACAATAGTTCGGTTCTAAAATCTGATAAAATAAAATATTTTTTATATTTTGATATAAGTATAGTTGTATTTAAAGTAATATTAAATTAACACAATAAGAAACAGAAAAAATAACATCTTAAAATTAAGTAAAATTAATGAGTTTATATAAAATACGTTAAAAAATTAATTCAAATAGTATTAAAGAAAAGTCTATGTATTTTGATAGACATCTTACAACAGGGATTATGCATATTTTTTAAATCAGACGACCAAACTGGTACTAATTAAATATTTACGGAATTAGTTCAGGAGTGACTCTTTGCCACCAGTTATGTACCAGTTAATTTGCATCTCCATTTATAAAATATTTGCAAAATCAGATTTTATTATTAAAAGCAAATGTAACCAAAATGAGAATTTCAGAACTTGTATTTCATTTTTGGTAATTTTTTTTTTAACAGACCTTAGATCTATACTATTAAATTAGTACACAACTGGTTCAGGATGATCACTTTGAGAACTAGTTTTGTAATTACTAGTATCTTTTTAAAACTAGTTCGGCCATTTGCTACTGGGTAGGTTTGTTCTAAACTTGAAGTAAAAAAATAACATCATATACAGTTAAGAAAAAAAATTTTTTCGCGAAAAATTGTATTTAACAGACCTGAGGGTCAATTCTCGTTCTGTGAAACGGTGAAATGAAAAGTTTTTTCACGTTCTGTGAAAAAATGCAAAGAAATATCAAAACGTTTTCGTATGAAAAAAAAAAGTGGAACGAAACAAGATTTTTTCACGATTGCACAACACTGGCGATTCTTGTTTTGTGTAACAGTGCAAACAACTGTCAAAATATTTTCATATGAAAACATTGTTTACACAGACTATTTATAAGTGAAATAAACATGGAGAAGATTGTAAGAGGAAAGCGTGCCAGTGAAAGCCAAAAGGAGTATTTAATTTATTATTAAGAATAGCATGTGAACATTGCAAACGATAAGTAAGTAGCTTAATAACCATAATCACACTTATTAATCCCATATTTACAGATTTGTAACTGCAGATAGTGCCAAATTTAGAGACGAAAAGTTTAATGAATTAGCGGCTAGCCTTAACAGTTTTAGTGGGACTCAAAAGGACAGTGAAAAATGGCAAAAGTATGGCATAATTATTTATAGTTTATTTATATTCTTTATGAATTTTTTTTCTTTAAGTAATATTAGACTTCATACGCGCACCAAATATAGTTCACTTAAAGTAAGTCGATATAAATCCACGAAGTGCTTGTCGGTTGTCATCTCGAATGGATTGTGGTCAGCACGAAGTATGCGTCTCAGCACTCTCAAAAAATTCCTATAAATTATTAAATTGTTTACTGCAATGAAATGCTTGTAACATCATTGTCTTACCTTTGTTCATCCGGAATTCTTTGAATAATCCAATAATAAAATTAATCCAGATATTTTTATATAATTATTTAAAATAAATTTTACGAACTTAATTCACTTTTGTTAACGTTTTTCTCTGTTTTGACATTTGCTTTAAATTTTGGATAACACTGTTACAAAATTTTCATGGGTACAGGGCGAATGAAACATTTTTTTCATAATACATACGAGAATCGCAATTTATGTATTTGTGAAAAGTTCGAGTGAAAAGTGCTTATGAAAACGAAAATGAAAAGTTTTTTTTCACTTCACATTATCACAGAACGAGAATTGACCCTCTGGATTGATTTCATTTTAAAAATGATTTCATTTTAAAAATGATTCCAAAAGTATAAAAATATCAATTTATGGTACTTTAGTTTTGAAATTTTAAATCGCGAATATTTGCGAATACGAGTGCTTACTTTATTCAGCGTACTTAAAAAGAGTGTCAAGTTCGAGCACAGTGTATATTATAATAAAAATAATTTTAGTATTTCAACCTCCTTCCCCGCAAAAAGGAAGAGAAACGTAAATTTTAATCAGAATTAAGAGTGTTTTCTACATTGACTATGGATATCTACCCAATACCGGTAATATGAACTCTAAAGTTTCTATGGCGCAGATTTTTCGCTGGGTGCAAATGAATCAATATTTTCGCCTGACATTACTGGTAAATTACAATTAGTGGTTAATTTCTGTCAGGTTCAAAGCTTTTTTCTACTTAACAGTCAGCTTACTAAGAGAAAGTACACATAGCTAGTTCAGTCGTGATAATCAAATTTTTCGTTAGTGAATACCGAATATTAGAATCTGTTTTCTTGACTGATATTTGACGACTAGTAGTTCTAAAAGTTGTAAGTGACCAAAAGATATTAGCAAGATTATTCACTATCCTCGGTTGTAAGGAGAAAATCAATAATTTCTCAACCCGGATTAGTATTGAGATTATATAGATTCCGGGACATTGTAACATTGCACTTAAAGACATGGCTGACGAGTTGGCTAGATTATGTTCATCCTGGAGAACGTGAAATCATTTCAGACTTTTCTGGCTGAAGTACGTGAATGGACAGTAAGTGAAACCATAAGAATTCTATGGGGAGATGCGGATAGGGGAGAAACTTAGGCAATTTAAGAATTCGGTAAGATAATAAGTATTCTCGTTTCAGGACGGATTTCCTGGAAAAGATACGGACGGGAACAATCGCGACATAAACCGACTTTTAGGCTTACTTTCTATTTCCTTTTACTTTAGACATGAGAGGTTTGTGAAGAGTATTTTCACTTCCTATTTTTCTTTTTCAACCTAACCTAACTGTAAGTTAATTTTTAACTGAACTTCTAGTAATTATTTCAAAATGTTTTGTTTGTCGAGACTTTAACTAACACATTTGTTGTTTCTTATATAACATTTTGATTTAACTGTTACTTTAGTATTCAGTAATCGCGCCTAAATAAAATATTATTAATGTAGTGCGTTGCTGGGTATCAACTGATTTAAATTTACTGGAAACCCTAGTATTAATATATTTATTGTTTTTTTACTCAATATTGTCAATTATTCTTTCAATTCTAGGATTCCTCGCCAATACACAATCTGGCCAATACAAAGAAACAAAACATCAATCAATATCAACAAACTAATGATCTCAATTTAACATCACTAACGACTGCGAGGGATAACGAAAGCGAAGCATTATTAGAATCCCGCAATAATATCAATATCCAAACACATTTGAAAGCAAATCAACTTAAGCAGGAATCGTTAACCAAACAGTTACATCCCACAAAGTTAGCTCTACAACATACGCGTAATTCCTCTGATAAGGTAGGGAATCATCAAGCGGCCAAAAGTATTAACCTTACTGGCGGTGGTGGTGTTGGTGCTGCTGACATTACAGCAGTTGAAGGATACTCAAATTATGATTTGGAGGGCCCTCATGCAGGCTCATTGGGGCTTGCTGGGGGCCCACAACCAAGACGCATACGTTTTGGTAATTTTCTTAAATCTTTGGTGGGACTACGACCATCAATACCAAATCGAAATGTTGGAGATAATAGTATGGCTACAACAAATGGTGAAGCAGAAGGAAGTGAAGGAGGAAAAGGCGGCGGAGATGAACGACCTCTACAAGTACCATCATCACCAGAAATTACAATTACGCGTACACCTTCCGAACAAAATATGGTTGTTATGCGAGATCCATCCGGCTATCGAGAATATAATGCCTATGGTAGTCGGGAAAAGTTAGCCAACGCTAATAATGAGCGTGTCATACAGTCTGGTGGCAGTACATCATCTTTAAATGTAATGCAACAGAAATTGTGGAATATCATGCGTAGAGAGGGTAGTGCGATTAGTTTGCGTCAAGAGAAATCACAGTCTATTGTCCACTATACGGGTCTCAGAAAATGTGAAACCGTTTTAGCTTTAACTTGCCAAACGAATTCTCCTTGTTCACCCACAATGGGTGCAGGACCAGCATCAAACACACAGCGGAATCGTTTAAGCGAGGGATATGCCAGACGGTCACAAACGGGTAGTGGTATCTTTAGTGCTAGTGGTGTAGAACAAATACGTCCATTAAATCGACTGAGGAATAGTATTTCCAGTATGAACAACACTTGCTCAAGATGTTCCAGCCTACTGTCGTTGGCTGCCTCAAGTTCAAGGTTTTCATTGAATAATGCAATGGCTGCTCATTCATCCCATCAGCACCTACGTAATCCTAGTAATATAAGCAGTAGTAATATAAGTAGTACATTTAATCGCAGTCGTAATGGATCAATCGAAGCCGGAGTTTTGCAATTTTCAGTTAAGCGTAATAGTCGAACGTCGTCGGTCTTAGGTTCACAACGAAATTTCACCTCCGGTGCCACCAGCACAACCAGCAGTAGAACACCATCATTGACCTCACCCACAACAACAACAACCACCGCAACTACCGCTTCCACATCAAAGCTTACAACACCACCCACCGATAATTTTCTAACACTACCTATTCCAGTCCCAGCACCACAGTCTCTTAATCCTCCAACTCCCCAAACATTATTAGCAACAACAACAACAACGACAACAACCTTATCGCCAACAACGAGAGAAAGCGTATGCCTTCCTTTGGAAACGTTATCAGCAGCTCCTCTTACGGTCACTTCACTACTGAATGTTTTAACAAAAAAGGAAGCATTGCATGTAGGGCACGATGATAATGATGATGAATATGATGTGATTGATGGTGTCTATAACAATAACACCAATTCCTCATTCAAAACTACCCCCACCACTAGCACCTCACCCTTTTCCGCTACTGTAACTACCACTACACTGTTGCCGATTGCACTACCGAACGTGACTCCATCAACATCGACAAGTGCAAAGGCATCAAATATAACCACAGAACCAGCTGCAGTATCAGCAACAACATCTGAATCTATAATGGCTACAATATTGCAACATTGCAATATCAATGCTGCCACCAGCATTATAACTACAACAACTACTGCACCGACACGTCCATTTGAAATGTTCACGTGTAAGTTGTGTCTTATCGATGTCGAGGATTCCAGCAATTCGACTACATTACACCAATGTGGCTGTCAGTTTTGTACAGAGGTAAGTTTCTCTGTAATGTTTTAGTTTTGTTTCGTCTATTGTATCGTTCTTCTTCTTCTTCATATTTTTTTTGTTTGCGTTGTGCTCCATTGAATTACTCTAACAATATTGTGGGTTGCCTGCACAAAAGGATTTAGAGTTTCCTGAAAATCTATATTTCTGTAGTGTGTGTGTGTGCGATGTTGCGGTGTATTATTTCAAAGAAAATATAAATTTAATTTTGGTTTGAAAAAACAAAAAAAAAAAAAACTATTTTTAGTAAAGATTTTACCAAAATCAAATTGAATTCACTCGATATGTTTATAGTTTCCTACGTTGATTGTATAAATTTTCACTATAGTTCTTAAAACATTATGTTACGGTTGAATATTTCCTCAAGGATGCATTAAAAGTAATATATAAACAATTTAATGTGCCATTTTACACAATGTTTATAGAAAAAAAAAAGGCAGTGTGGTGTAAAGATTCGTACATTTTAGTATTTTAAAATGGGTTTTTTAAACTTTAAACACTTAAAGAAAAATCTATGTATGTGAAATATCGTACTATTCAAAAAATATAGGAATTAAGAATAAATCCATAAAAGTGAAAACAAAAGGGTTTAAGAAAACAACGGGAAAATAAATAGATTTTATCACAGTTTTTTTTACTCGTTTTCACGAAACTGAGATTGTAGTGGTGGACCTTACCCATAAACTGTAGTATAGTTTAAGTCACTGATGCTAATTCTGTTTTTGCATTTAGTCATGCGTCTTAGTATTCTATAGACTTTTTTTGGTAATTTGATACGATATTTATCTTATTTTAATGATATTATCCTTCTTACCATTCTGATGATCTTTTTCACAAATTCCATTCAAAAACAAATTCCAAAAGACGTTGGCTTTAATACACCAATTATACAAGGGTGGATGAATAAGTCCGTGAATTTTTGAACTTCCCTCGTAGTTATATGAAATGCAACACTGCTTCCATCAAGTACCACCTGTTTATAGACTACTGTCAAATTTTGAACAAGTTCCGTCATTTACTTTGCGTTTAACATACAACTTCGTGGATTTTTTTAAAAATGGAAAAAAGTGAATTTCGAGTGCTCATTAAACATTATTTTTTGCGAAAAAAAACCGTCAATAAAACCAAGGAAAAGCTTGATAAATACTATGGGGACTCCGCACCATCAGTAAAAAACAATGGTAAAAAAGTGGTTTAATGACTTTCGTTGTGGTCGCACAAGTACAAATGACGCTGAACATTCTGGACGACCACTTGAGGTCAATACACCTGAAAATTTCGAAAAAAAAAAATCCATGATATGGTGTTGGCCGATCGAAGAGTAAAAGTGCGTGAGATTGTTGATGCCATAGGCATTTTATAAGGCAGTGTGGTTTCGATTTTAAAGGATCAGTTGGATTTAAGAAAGCTGTCTGCAAGATGGGTTCCGCGTTTGCTCTCAATTGACCATAACGCATGGGTGCACACGTGTGTAGTCTCAATGGCAAAATTTCATGAATTGAGCTACGAATTGGTACCTCATCCGCCATATTCTCCGGATTTAGCCCCCAGTGACTATTTCCTATTTCTAAACCTTAAGAAATGGCTCGGTGGAAAGAGATTTAGCTCCAACGACGAAATTATTGATCGAACAAATGCCTATTTTATGGACCTCGAAAAATCTTTTTTTTTTTGAAGGGATACAAAAATTGGAGAAACAGACTAAGTGTATTGAGCAAAAAGGAGATTATTTTGGAAAATATATATTCTTTTCTTGTTTTTAAGCTGTGTTTCATTCAAAAAGTCACGGAATTATCGATCCGCCCTCGTAGTATTAAAATAGACGACCACGGGGCAATGTCAGAAATCAAGCTATTTCGAAAAATTCCCTAAAAAGTTAAATTTATTGCACTATATTAACGCAGAAAGTTAGACCATGGGTATATTTATGAAATGGATCTCTTAAAAGAACCGAAACAAATTTTTTAGGCACATTACACAAACCCCTACAAAAAAATCTTAAATTAAAGATTTTTTTTTACAAATACTAGAAAAAAAAAAATATTATCGGCAAAATCGCAACAATTGAGAAATCGCCAAAGTTCGAGAAAAATCACCAACATTAAAGAATGCCCAACTAAAAGAATTGCTAAAATTGGAAGAAATCTTTCAAATTAAAAAAAGTCGTCGAAAGTAAAAAAATCGTCAAAATTGAAAAAATTGTTAAAAATGCAAAAATTGTTATAAAAAAAAAACTGTAAAAATCGCCAAATTGGAAAAAATTACTTAAATATAAAAAAGCCAAAATTGAAAAACTGCTACAATTCGAAAAAGAAAATTCGACAAAACGCTCAAATTGAAAAAGTTGCCAAAATTTAAAAAAATCGCCAATATCGAAAAACTCTAGAATTTAATTTAATTTAATTTAATTGCTAATATTTCAAAAATAAAAAAAATTGACAAAACTATTGTAAAATATCTCTTAACATAGCTTCAATTCTATTCGTCCTTGCCTCGAAAACTAAACACGCTAAAACTTTTTGCACCAGAGGTCTCAAGTTTTGAGTCTGTCTGCATTGCACAGAGAGAGAGTCAACCATATTTGGCGATATTCGATTTCTATATTTATATATATTTTTTTTAATTTTCGCGATTTTGTTCACTTTTGGCAATTTACTTTTACAAATTAATGATTTTTAACCGTGAGTTCAATAATTGCTCTTCGTTGTTTTTTTCTTACACTTGTAAATTTACTGCAATAAAATAACATGATTGATAATTTTTCCAATCGAATTAAGAAAATCGAATGTCATTTCCAAATTGTTCAAAATCGAATGAAGAATAAATTCCAAATTTATAAATCGATTGAGTAAAAATTTATTGAATTCCCAACGAATGAATGATTGAATTCCCAAATTGTAAAACTAATGAGTAAAGAAATCAAATGAATTCAATGATTCATAAAATCGAATGAGATAAATTAACTGAATTTGATCGAATGAATTTCAAAAAATTAATTCTCGCAAATGTTTTTTTATTTATTTATTTATTTATTTATTTATTTATTTATCTATAAGTCATTGGGCAATGTTGAACAAAATTTCATTAATCAAAAATCTATAACAGATATCACCGTTAAGAATATTTAAAATAAATGACACATTCAGCATAGTTCTCCTTTTTTGTAGTAGGAAGCTTAACAACAGCAAGTCGAGAGGAGTATGAAGGCAAGTTAAGGTGGTTAAATGTAAACCTTGACGACAACAGGATAAGAGGAATTGATTTTGTACGGATTCAATTGCATCAGAATGAGCTTGATAAATAGGATCCAAAATTATTGACCAATATATATTTTTATTGTTGCCCCCTATAAATGCAGTGCGTTTTGTTGCTGTCAGGAAAATAAGTAATGGGAAGGAGGAAAGAGGCAGTAGTGTTTATGAATATTAGACATGAATTTCCCTACATTATAGTTGTTTGGAAAGACCTCTGCAGGGAGTTTATTCCTCACACGGCTATTTCGACTTATGAACGAATTCTCCCTGTAATGTGTTGTGCGATTCATTGGACTATCGACTAGAAAGGGATAAGCTTGGAGCGAGTATTACGGACAAAAACCCGGGCTCGAGGAATAAGTTCACTTATCTCAGCAGAACACATCCATGTTAGTATCGATGGAACAGTGTCACACAGCCTACATTACGTCGATGTTCCAAAAATAAGCGCTGAAGACCGGTCCAAAAGCTCCAAAATAGACCATGAAGCACCTGCCCATTTATGGTAGTTTTTCGGCCGGATATATAAGGTATAGATAGTAAGAAGATCTGATGGGGTGAAGTACTTCTTGCACCGTTTCAAAAAACACTAACACTTGAATGCTTCTTTCGACACTTCAAAAACGTGTTTATTCTAACGGACATCACACTGGATTATTATGCCCATAACATCAATATCGGATAGCCTCAATAAAAATACGGATCATTAAACTTCTTTGCCCAGTGTTTTATATACCCAAGTGTACCCCTTGCTTTATTTATTGCACTTTTTATGTGTGACAAAAAAAATTACTTTGGGGTCAAATAAAACGCCTAGATCCAGGAAACCAAATCTAGTTCATGATATTCAAGAAAATAATTTACAGTAATTTGATTACTTCTTATGAATCGCATTAATTTGCACTTTTTCAAATTAAACTCAACTAAGTTAACGTTGCATCATTCGTAGAATGAATCCAAGTCTTCTTGAAGACAAACATGAATTCATTTCATTAAATAGTAAATCGCTTTCGATTTTTAGGAATTCATTCAAAATATAAGTCAATATGCGTAGCTTTGATTCTAACACAGACAAAACAGATTTGAGGTGACAACAGAAATTAAAGCTAATCGAATACTTGTGTTAATCGAATATAAAAGCAGATAAAACAACAGTTATTTGACTGTGACAACAGCATGAACCTGTTTTCTGGATGAAATGAAATTCTTGGAAATTTTCAAATGCCAGAAATTCTCTATCATAGATTCTAACCATATATTTCTTTTGCAAATCTGCCGATTTTTACAAGGAGAGTTTTTGTTTCTCTTCTCCTTATTTCGATGAAATTTTGATACATATTTGATAGAGGGGATAACCTTAAAAAAAATTCGTTATTAAAGCTATCGGCCAAAGCTAGTAATCAAAATTAGCTTAATATTTGTCTGAAAAAAAAGTAATATTTTTAGTAGTGCATTAGATAAATCTTCAAAACACCTTTCTCAAAACAAACATTACGAAAATCTCTGAATTTTTGACCCCAATTTTTGGCCTCTAATCTTCCCTCTATCACATAGCCAAATCTAATTCACATCGGCAGACTTTCATTGTTGGAATTTTTTTTAGGTTTTTTTTTATTTTAAATTAACACGTTTTTTCCCAAAATATCTTTCAAATAATAAAAGGAAAATAATTTTGAAATACTACTAAAATTTTTCTTCCGGAAGGAAAATGAAAATACGACAGAGCTTTAACATCTTCTTGGAAGATATCTTTGAAATTTGTACAGGATATAATTATTGTTTAAAATTGTCATGTTGAAAAGAAGTCCAAGAGAGCTGTTTTCTTATTTGATTGTTCAATTCATGCTACTGAAGAAGACGTATTGAAATTATTATAGATTTAGTATTTTCCTGAGGTCTTCCCTAAAAGAAGCAGTTAAATTTTCTACTAATTTGACAACGTGTCTTTTTTAAAAAATATTTCAACCAAAAATTAATTTTAACTCTATATAAAATTTCCATTCATTCCATAGGTAACTTGAGCTTTACTAATTTAATATTGGGGAAATTCCAGCTCAGCATTCGGATTTGTCATCTACGATTTTAATAAAATTCGTAAGTGGGGGGTTTTTATCAAATCATTAACCTTTCAGCCTCAAACCCTTTCGGTTTTCGAAATATGACGTCATCAAAATTGACGAAAAACGTCAAAATATCGAAAAAATGTCTATACAAAGTCGCCTATAACTTCTAAACATTACCTTCAAAATGGCGTCCTCATTTTTTTTGTATTAAAAGGTTAAAGGTAATTTTATTAAGTTTAATATTCAAAGACCCATATCTCAAAATTCAATATTTTTTTTGAATTGTGGCGAATTTTATTAAAATCGGAGATGACAAATCCGAAAATGACAGGTTTCTGTGCGGTTTGACATGGAATGGTTCATTGGCCGTAAAGTATTTTTTGAAAATAATAATTTCTTCTAAAGAATGCTTTTTTATTAAACTTATAACTTAACACTTAAAACAATACGTCAGTAAAAAAAATTGTCAAATCAACAAACTTTTTTTAACACATTAAAATAAATATTTTATTGCTTTAACTAATTTTAAACGTTATTAACACGACGAGTGTTCTACTGAAATAAATAATTTTTTCCTGGGAGTATGACTTTCAGCATACTCGCATTCTAAAAAAAAAAATTGCTAAATAAACGAATTTTTCTCTTGATCCTACAGATATATTAGGTGTGTTCGACTTACGTTGACGCGGGTGCCCGCAGAAACCCAATCTTATTAGAAAACGTTTCTTGTAACAAAAATTGGGTATATGAGAGCGTTCATGAGAGAGTTATTGTGTTTCTCTTTTTACTAGAACTAACCCGCACTTATTGTTTGGTTAAAATGGTAAAACTATCAAATCATCACCTGCTGCTAATAAATCAGCTGTTTTGCATTTGAGAAAAATAAATATAAAACTTTTTCTTCTTAATAATGAATAGTACATTTAAAAATGTAAATAGTAATTTGCCATTTCAAATATATTTATTAGGTGTGTTCGACGTACGTTACCGGGGGCGCCCGCGGGAACCCAATCTTACCAAAAAGCGTTTCTTGTAACAAAAATTGGGTAAATGAGAGCGTTCATGAGGGAGTAATTGTGTTTCTCATTTTACCAGAACTTACCCGTACTTTTTGTTTGGGTAAAATGGTAAAATTGTCAAATCATCAGCTGTTGCTAATAAATTAGCTGTTCTGTATTTTTGAAAAAATTAAAGTTAAATAAAAATTTACTATAAAAAACTTTTCCTTCTAAATAATGAAAAATACATTTGAAATTGTAAATAGATATTAGCCATATCAAATATATTTATTACTTAAGCTGTTTTTTAATGTGAATAAATTTGACGTTTATTTTTGGGTATGAAATGTGGTTTTGTGCGTTCGCAGTATTTCGGGCATTTTTATGGTTTTGTGAGAGAATTTTTTGCTCACTCTCATTTTATCAGACTTTACCCAAAATTACCTATTAATTAATCTGTTTTTTTTTTAAATACGAATAAATTTGACGTTTATTTTTGGGTATGAAATGTGGTTTTGTGCATTCGCAGTATTTTGGGCATTTTTATGGTTTTGTGAGAGAATTTTTTGCTTACTCTCATTTTACCAGACTTCACCCAAAATTACCTTGTACAGACCTAATATTCTTTAGTGTAGCCTTTTTTTTTAAATGTCCAGTTAGTTAAAAACTGTGACTTTAACTAACACACAATTTTTGTTGTTTTCCATATAAAATTTAAATTTCACTGTTTGTAAATTTTAACTAAACATTCCTAAATTGGGCCTTAATGTTGTAATAGAATAAAACTATAAACATTATGGATCATAATAATATTTTAAGAAGATTATGTAAAGAAGATTTTGGGTTTTGAAGTTTTTGCAATAAATTAGAGAAAATAACAAAAGTTATGAAAAACAATTACTTTAATAAATTTAAGGATTTACAAAAAAAAAATAATAAAAACCTTCAAAATACTACAACACAATTTGTGCGAAAATTTTATAATCTCTTAAAAGGATACATGCATATCTATCTATTCACTTACACAAACAGAACAATTAATATGGCTTTTGTTGAAGAGATGTTTTGGAAAGATATGTCAATTTACGAGAGCTTTGTAAATAAACTTTATAAACATGTTGTTGTTGCTATTGCTATTGCAGTAGCAGTAGTTTAGCAAAGGACCTTTTTTACACAGGACATAAAACACAATGAGAAATGCTGACAATTCACAAAAATGATTGTTGTTATTTTAGCAAACTAGACACGTTCATATCAGTGGATTTGTACACAACAACGACAACAAAAATAAGCAACAAGAATAATGTGTTGGGGAAAGAAATTTTAATATGTCATGACCGATTTTATTCGATACCCTACAATAAGCACTTTTATTATTGGAAGCACAAATTTTCAATCTATATATTATGGTTCTTAAGTATTTATTTATAATCACTTTGGGACAAAAAAAAAAGTATAAGTGTAATTTTTGGCAAAACTTAAACTATTTAAATTTGATTAAATTCATTTGAAAATACCAAACAGGACCATTTATGTTATTAATCACAAGAAATCGTTTTCTCTGGGTCGCAAGATTCAAAACTATCTGACCTTAAACTTAGTAATAAAATCGTATTATTCTATCATATAATTATTTTAAAAACTGGTTTACTTTTAATTTTACATTTTTTTATAGTTTTGTTAATTTAATTCTTAATCCGTGATATAAATTTTCTTTTTATCATATCCATGCCCATTTATACTGACAATTTAGTCATTATATGCAAAATTTAAATTCTTTATTCAATTGTCAACAGTTGTAAGTCCTGCATCTCAATATAAATATTATTTGCATTATTTGAAAGACAATCTTATAGACTTGATCTCGTGTATACATAATTTTTAAAACTGATCAATATATTCTTATTCTGTAGACCAATTTCCCATTTGAAGTCAATTTTGTCAGTTTTTATCTTAAATGTCACGTCCACTAGAAAAAAGGGGAGGTATATAAAAACTAACACAAAACTTTTAACCCGTGGGCACCTTTAATATATGATGGTGCCATTTACGTGTTTTCAGATCTATTTGATAAATTTTAAACAGATTAAAAGCTTGTGCCTCGATTTCTAACAGAAAACTAGAATCAATTTGGGTTCTCTTTTTCGAAAACCTTCGATCGTCTTTACTTATGTGTGTCAATTTTTGTTTCTTATGCATTTACAAATCACAGCGATGCCAAATCATATATTTTGAGCATTTGTTACAATTTTCTTTAAAAGTACCAAAAATACTACTAAACTGCTAAAAGATAAAAACAACCCTGTTAAACAGTGATCAGCTGTATATGACAAATGAAATAAAAAAAATAACAATATACAAATAAATTTTTATTTGAGAATGTGTTTATTTGTAAAAAATTTTTGTTACCGATTGGTTGTGGGTGGGATTGTTGTTCGGAGGGCGTTTCTGTTGCCTGTTGCTGTTGTCTGTTCAGTGTGGTCACTGCTATAGTCCTGTTAACTCTTGTAAAATAAAAAATGTAAATATGAGCTGCTTGAGGCAATCGTAAGCCACAACCAACACACACTTACCTTTTACCACTCAGCAACAGCGTAATTGGGGGTGAAACGAAGTTAAGTTTTTTGGTCAAATTTTCCTCCTCTGCGGAAAATTTGTTTGCTCAGAGCACCTGAGTCCCTCTGGCAGAATCAGGCCTTTCTTCCATATAAAATACAAGACTGGTCCATTGTTGATTTTTTTTAAACTAAAATTTTAAGTACTTAATAAACTATAAATATTTGTAATATATTGTACTAACTCTCAAAAAAAAGAAAAGGAAAAATCGAAATGAAAACGGCGCCAAAGACACTTTTTACAAATATTTAATAAAATTTTCTTTGAAATTAACAAATTTTACTTAAAATTTGGTCAAAATTTCTAAATTATAGAAAAATTTTACTACTGAGAACTAAATTTTTATTAGAAAACAGTAAAATTTCCTCCTAATTAGTTCATACATCATCTAAAATTTTACTGTTAGTTAGGAAATGTTTCCTTGGTTTTAAGAAAAATTTTATTTTATTTAAGTTCATTAGATAATTTTTTTTACTGAAAACTAGAACTTAACTTCCTAAAAATAAGAAAATATTTTCTAACTAAGTCTTTTAAGTGAAAATTATCCTTATCCTGCTTCTATGGTAAAGGTAATATATTTTACCATATATTTTTAAGTACTTTACACTCATTGAGTAGGTATTTTTCAACTTTCGGAGGACTTCCGTGAGGACACTGCTCTTAACAACCTTGTTGTTATATATTTTTGTCTTAAAATTAAATTGAATTATACTAAATTCATGTATTTAAAATATAAATTAAATTTCATTAGCAAAAAGGTAAACAAATTAAAAAAAATGTACTGCAGGATATCCTGAAACGTAATAAATTGTGACAAAGTCAGATCCTTTTCGTAGTTAATTTACGGTTCTGCTTTGGCATCTATGGCTAAGGAAGACTGGGGGTCCTTTGTCTTCTTAAATTAACTAATTTAAGGAAATTGTTGCAAAAATACAAAATATCACAGTTACATTTATTGGAAATGGAAAAGTCATAAGTTTATTTTATGGGATTTTTAGCTGAAACTTTATTTGAATTATACAAATTTAAATTTTTTTATTATTAAGTGAAAAAAATAGTTCGATAAATATAAAGTTTAATAAGCGCTACGTCAACTATAGAAAAGCCATTATGCCGTAATGCATAAAATTTGCCTGCGATATTTTTTATTGTAGTCAACAAACAAATTTATTACATAAAAGCGCAAATTCGAAATTTTTTACCCTTTGCTAACAAAATTTTTAAATATAGTTTAAGCTACTTTAAGTTCAGATTAGAGATGGGCACGTGAGATATTTTTGACTCACGCTCACGCACGATCACGAACCAAAAATCACAATCAAGCACGATAGTTTTTGTAAAAGGTTACTTTAATTTCTTTTATTTAACAATATTTTTTCTTGAAAATTAGAAAAACTAACTGGTTTGTTTTTAATTGATTTTTTTTTTGGAATATAATATTTAAAATAATTTAAACGTATTCCAACAAAAAAAAAAAAAAAAACTCCTATACCAAATTTTATTATTTTTCAAAAATTATAAAACTTTTACTTGAAAAAAGAATATTTTATTAAAATTTTTAAAATTTATCTGAACTAAGTTGCATGAAAATTTTCCTTAGAAATATTTCATCAGTTTCTAAAATCAAGTAAATTTTTATTATTACATAGGAAAAAATTTATTACTTTTTGTTTTTAATTGTCTGAACTAATTTTTAGAAAACAATTCTTTTGGAAATGTCTTTCTAAAATTTAGTTAATTTTACTACTCGCGAACAAAAAATTAACACACATTAAGTTCAAGTACTTTCTCGATTTAAGTTAGACACATTTTTTGAACTAAATGGGAGAAAATTATGTCCTGATTTTTTTTTTTTGAACTAAACTAAATTTTATTACATTTGAGTATGCAAATTTCTTAAAACTAGGATGTTTTCTATTAAAATTAATAAATTATTATTTAATTGACTTGTTTTTTTTTTTCCTAAAATCAAGAAATATTACTTAGGAAAATATGAACTATTTCTAAGTATATAAACTATTTCGTTTTTCCTCAAACTTAGGAATTTTTATTCATGTCATGTTATGTCATTTTTTGAGTGTACATTTTGTTATCCATTGTTTTTTTTTTTTTTACTTAATTTTGTTTTTAAAAATATCAAATATATATTCACTCGACAAAAAAAATAGAAAGTGACTGATTTTAACATTTGCGTTCGCGCTGTTCGAAATAGAGAAAGCAAATTTTGTATGAAAACAGTTACGTTTTCATTCGAGTCATCTATCGCAAGGAAGCATAGTGAAAACAAATTAACACGCAAAACAACTACAAAAATCCAATATTAAATATAGATAAACCACAGATAATTTTTTTTCTTTTTTTATTCATAAAAGGTTTAAAGCAGGCAATAAATTAGCTTAAGTGAATAAAACGAAACGGTATAAAACGAAAATTTAAAATTTTTTAAAACTAAAAATTTGCAAGTATGTTTCAGCCTTTACGTGTCTATTTCTGCTGTTGCACAGTGATAATATACATATTGATAAAATTTTTTGTTTTAAAAATACAAAAAAAAATTAAGACCTGACATTGACACAATCACAATATAGTATTGCCAATTATTATTAAAATTATTATTGTTTATTGTTAAGACTTCCAGTCTTATGACAGTCACAAGTAGTAATAGGCAACTTACTCTCGTCATTTTTTCCATAAATTTACAATAGGTTTTTTTTTTCACTTTCTACTTCTTCGTATGCATACCAAGTATTTACCATTGATTGATGTAGGGTGTCGAAAAAAAATCAAAAAATGAATAAATGATGGAACGTAGTGCTATACAAAAAAAAAAAAAAAAACAATATCCATAAGAATGACATGACTGACAAGGGAAATAGAAAAGTAGATTGCGGTGACAGTAGTGAATAGTGAAGCACTGCACTTTTTTCATATTTAGGTAAAACCTATTTATGATAGTATTACAAAAAGAAAAATGGTTTTGTTTCAATTTTTTGTCATTAAAGTTCAAATTTTGACGCTTAAGATTTTATACAAATTTAAATTTTTGTGCATTTCTTATACAAAATACTATATTTATAATAATTTATGGATAAAAGTAAAACGAAAAAGAACTTTCGTAAGATAAACTACAGAAGAAATTATATCACAAAATTATAAGTAGCCGGCTAAAAATATTCACATATGTTGACATATGTCCACGTATGATCCATCCATACTTGTCTCATATATGCACATTAACGAAAATTGAGGTAATATGTAGATTTATGATCATTTATGATGGCATAATTGTCATCATACATGCATTCCTGGTTTTCATATATTTAGGTTATTAAAAATTCATATTATAATTTTTTAATAAAATTGGTATTTTATTTTTTTTAAAAAACAAAGCGTTAACTATTTACACTACATACAAGTTTTTATAAATTGTAAAATTACAATCTGATTTTTCATTAAAAATCAATATAAAAGAAAACAAATAACATTTAATTTGCAAAACGCTAATTTCGGGCATGGATTTATGAATTCCAGAAAACCACCTATGGGTTTGGAGATGTGTTGGCAGTTTACAGGTTGGTTGAAAAGTTCATGCGCTCACCAAGAGATGACACTGCTAGCTCCAAACTTTGTTTTTCTTAAGTTGGTATAACTGTCCTCAGAACACATGCAAAGTTGCAAGTCATTCTGTCAATTCTTTCTTTGTTTACAAGCCACTTAAAGTTGACGTGTCATTGATTTTTTTTAATATGGAAAAATTTAATATCGTGCAGTCATTAGATTCTTTGTTTTGAAGGGTTTAAAAGCAAAGAAAATTTATGAACAATTGTTAGAAGTGTATAAGGAGTCCTCACCTTCAAAACGCACCGTTGAATTTTGGGCTGGTGAATTTAAACGTGGTTGTACCAGCCTTGAAGACGATCCACGCGAAGGACGACCAAAAACTGCAATCACAGCAGAAATCATTGAGCAGGTACATAATATGGTTAGTGAAGATCCAAGTTTGACTAAGCGTGAAATTGTTAATGCCATAGGCATCTCAGACGAACGAGTACTCCATATTTTACATGAAGAATTACGTATGAAAAAACTGTTTGGAAAGTTAGTGCCGCACACATTAACAATTCAACAAAAACTTAATCAAAAACAAATTTCTCAACGTAATTTGGAGCGTTTTAAGCCAAATAAAACCGACTTATTGCGTCGTTTTATAACTACGGATGAGACGTGGATGTACCACCATGATCCTAAATTGAAACATGAACGTTTACAGTGGACTGAAGCTGGTTGTTCAGCTCCAATGCAGGTGAAGTCACAACGATCAGCAAAGAAGGTTATGGCATCAGTTTTTTGGGATGCAAAAGGAATTTTGTTGATTGATTATCTTCAGAAAGGTAAAACAATCAACTCTGAATATTACTGCAGCCTTTTGGATCAGCTGGATGAAAATATTCGTGGGAAAAGACCTGGTTTAAAGAAGACAAAAATCATTTTTCATCAAGACAATGCACCTGCTCACAAAAGTGTTTTGACGATGGCTAAATTCAAAGCATTAAAGTACGAATTGCTTGAACATCCACCGTATTCACCAGATTTGGCTCCCAGTGACTACTATCTCTTCAGAAATCTCAAACAATTCCTTCGTGGAAAGCATTTTTCGTCGAATGAAGAGGCTATAGCAGCCGTAGACGGTTATTTTGCAGAGCTTCCGGAAAACCATTATAAGGATGGGATAAAATTATTGGAAGATCATTGGAACAAGTGTATTGAGCTTCTAGGAGATTATATTGAATAAAAAAATATATTTCGTAACAAAAACAGTATTCTTTCATTTCGTGCGCAGGAACTTTTCAACCAACCTGTATAATTTCAATTTTTTGAACAACAATTCACCTGAGATAAATTCAGTCTTTGGCTACTCACAATAAAATTTTATGAAGAAATTTTTCTTTAACCTTTTTTCAAGATGTACGAAAAAGTCAATTAAGGCTGGAGTTTTATAGATTTAAATGTTATGTAAATTTCATTAGGAGTTGCCAAAGACGAAATTTGTTTTGTTGATGTAAATATTGAAAAAGCTGAATTGTGATTTATAATTTTATGTTTCAAAGCCTAAAGTAAAATCTTACTACAAATTTTTTCGCTGAATATTTTAAACCTTTATCTCCCATTTTTAGGGTTATTTTCATTTTAGTAGTTAACATTTTAATTTAAAAAAAAAAAGCTAATAAAATTACCCGCAAAAGTGGGTGATATGGGGTTAATAATACGAAAAATCCTCGCAAAAATTTACTTTTGGCTTAAGATAAATAGTTTTTCTTAGATGTACAGACGAAAAAAATAATAATATAAAATCTTGATAAAATGTAATTATAAGTTAAGTTGTTATTTGTAGTCCTGTCAAATAGGAATGTAAACGTACTTCTGGGATTTTTTTGTTTTAGCGCTATAAGTAAAATTTAACAATGATTTTTTTCGTTGAATATTTTAATTTTATGGGCACCTTTAAAAAACACGAAAGTGTACCACTAAGATAAAAAGAATCCAGACACAAATTTTCAATTGGATTGAAATTTTTGCTCAGTAAGCCATTTCTTCTCGATTTTGCACGTATGTTTAGGGTCACCATCTTGCTGAAATAAGACGTCTTCCTCAGGATAAGTGCTTCTGTCAACAAAATCGGGAAGATGGCTCTGTAAAATATTCAGGTAATCCTTTATCCTCATTATTCCATCAATTTTTTGTAGTTGTCCAACATCACACCATGTAAAACAGCCCCACACCATGTTTCACTGTTTCCTTTACGTGATGTCTTTTTATGGTTTCATTGGGCCGGCGTCAGCAATATTGCTTACCATCAGATTGGAATCTGCTAAATTTCGATTCGTCTGACCATATGATACGTTTCCAGTCGTCTTCATTACAACTCAGGTGTTCTCGTGCAAACTTTAGTCGCGCCTTAACATTTTTTTACGGATAAAGCAGGTTTTTTTTTCTGTACTGCAGAAATATTTCTAATGTTGTGGAGATATCTTCTTGCAGTCAGGTTTTCCAAATTTCCAAAGCTGCATTTCCTGGAGTCAAGCACTTTTTTTTCATATGTATCATCATAAGGCGTGCGTCCGCATCTGTCAAAAGCCTTTTACGCCCTCTGACCTTAACGTTAGATTTTACATTGCGTCTTTTATGGACTCTCATCACAAGTGACTGGCTAATTTTCAGCTCCACAGCAATTTTTCCAGAAGAGAAATTTTTTCAGTTTGTTTAAATTTTATTTATTAAAATGTTTTTTTTTTATATTATTTATTATTTAATTTGTATTGACCTTGAAGGCGTCTAAAAATACGTCCACAATATCAAAAATTATATCTTGGATTAAATTTAACAATAAATTAAACACTCAATTTGGAAATATAACCGTAAATATTTAATATTCTGCTGAAAAGATAACGGGTGTAAAATTGAGTACATTGTTTTGGTTTTTGTCAATTTGTTATTAGAATATAATACTTTTTTTTTTTGTTGTATTTAAAATAAATTGAAATTGACTTAACAACAATTAAATAGCAAAAAAATTGTTATCTTTATTACACTTTTTATGCATTCCGAAGTATAAGAATTACATCTATGTACTCATTAATGCTCCCTACTGGAATAATTTATATACTGTAAATTTTTTATTCATTTATATAGTCAAGCTATCACATGATTTTTATTTCATAGTTATATCGCTCTTCTATCTAAATTCATCGGGTCTTTAAAGTTACTTTAAGGCAACGGCAGAATAAAATTGGTTGAAAGGGGTCGATTTCTATTATGGGTCAGAATCACTCGAATTCGAGGACTCTGCGCCAAGTAAATTGTAAGCTTGAATATACAATATAGTTTTGCAGCATCACTCACTAGTAACTATATAGAGGCACATAATTTATATCAATACTACCAGTACTGCTGAAATAATAATACACTTAAAATAGTTTGTAAGTTAAAATAACAGATAATGCCATTTACTTTTCATTTAAACCAAATGGCTTTTATTATTTTATTTTTTTTTGTAGAAATCAGACAAAAAATTTAACAAGAACAAAATATAAAACCTTTTATTCGATTTAAATTATTTTTACAGAATGGCAATATTTTTAAACAATTTGAAATACTAAAAACACTTAAAACAAAGCATAATTCAATTGGAAACATATTTCAACAATTTTTAAATATTGTTTAAACAACTAACACATCCGTAAGAAACATATGATTAATCAGTAAAAATAAATGTTAAAATTTTACCTACCAATTCCTAAAATTGTTTCTGTTTTTGTATTTTTTTTTTAATCTACAAACTGTATGTATGTATGCATGGCTATAGACACTTTTTTTGTGAATGTGTTTGTGTATGTATGTGTGTTTATGAAGTTCTTGTAATTTGAATTAAAATAATTTTGTATATCAGCAACCAATTTATATGAAAAACACATTGATATTTTTTTGATTATTTTTGTTTGAAACATACAGCAAACAAAATTTAAATTTAAAACAACTGTAACGGACACAAATAAATCACAAATTTCCGTTTTGTGGGTAAATTTTTATATAATTTCAAACAAATGAAAAAAAATAAATGAAACTGAAAAAAAATCGGTAAATGAGATAAGTTATTTCGAAGAAATGTATAAAATAGTTTGAAATAGATATTTCTTTGAAAAATATTTGTATGTTCATTTATTTTTAAATGGAACGGAAAACTTTTTTATTAAACTACAGACAGTAAACTGTGTAATATTCTAAGTGTAGTAATAATGTCTTTAAAAAACCCTAACACTGCAGGTCCAGAAGAAAACATCCTGTGTTATATCCAAATTTATAAATTATCGTAAATTTTTTAAAATATTCAAAATTTTAATTTTTACCGAAAGACAATTTTAAAGTTTCTTATTTATTCCATTTATTTTTATTTAAATTTTTAATTTTGGGGAAGGGACGTTTTTTTCGTAGTTAGGGTGGTCCAACCATAATGCACGATGTTAATGTAAATAAAACTAAAAGTTTTTAGAGAATTATCTTAATATTTTTTATTATGATAGAAGGATATAAGAAAGTTATGCTCCGATGCTCTATATTTTCAATGATTTTGAGACATAATTAAGGTTCAATGTCGTTAATGTGCCGAATTATCTCATCCTTTAGCTCTTGAATTGTTCTTAGAAAATGGAAACAATTACATTTGTTTTTTTATGTATAGAAAAAAAAAATTAATTTTATTTAAAGCTCACCTGAATTTTTAAAATATTCACAAATTTAATTTTACAGGAAAGTTAGAATGTTTTTATAAATATTTTTAATTTTGTTATTAAAAGTTTTCATTTTGGAGGAGGGAATTTCCCAATTTTCCTCCTCCTGGTTGGTTACAAATATCAACAGAAATTTTATACAATAATATATGTACATATATAATAAATATTATTTAAAACCAGCCAACAAAATTTTCTAAAGAACTTATATTAAAGGGTGTACTAAATATTGTATTTTTGCATCATCGTATTAAAAAACACAGTCGAAGTGGAGCCGCGAATAACGTTTAAAGCGACGATTTTTACAAAAACTGTTTTTTCCAAGTTACCGTTAGAATAACTCTCTTTTATGAGTTAAAAATGAAAAGTCAGTCAGTGGGATACACCTACAAGTTCTAAAACGTTTTTTTCGATTTCTCAACAATTTTAATTTTGTCGCTTACAACGTTATTCGCGCTTGGTACGAATATATTTCATTAACCCATTAATGGCCAAATAAAATCTGGCGGAAAATATTCAATAAAAATATATTTATGTTGTAGGCAAAGGCGTCAAATAGGATAAAGTAAAATCGATATTGAAAAAAAAATTAAGATATCCTTGTAAATTGTCAAGGAGCAAAAAGTGAAAACCGGCTCTCCCACACACACCGTTTTGAAATTTGGTGTTGTAAAATTTGATTTAACAAGTTCAATTAGTGCTTAATTAAATAATGAACACTTATTATACATATATTCAAATTTTTATAACAAATTTTAAAAATTAAAATTTTACCTTTATGAAAAATGTTGCTAAAATTTAATACTTTTCAATAGCCATCAAACAATATGAATTTAAAGTATACTAACAGTATTAGATTAGAAAAATCTTTTGCTTTTAATTTCAAAACTAAGTTGGCTCTAAGAAAATTATTTTACTCGAATTATAGGGCGAATAGAGTCAGAGAAAAAGGAAAAAAATAAGGTGTACCAATACTGGTCATTAATGGGTTAATTGTTTTCGGAGGTGGTTTACAGTTTTAGCAGCAATAGGGATATTGCATTCTTGACAGTTCTCCACGAGTTATTCTTTACGAAGCAGGTTTACCCAACCAAGTGAGTCGATGGTAAAGCTGTTGGTAGTGGAATGGGTTTTCTTTGTATTGCCATCGCATGGTAGACTCGATTCCTTATCGTTGGCAGTTTCTTCTGGTTTTTTTGCGTCTCGTATCGGAATCGTTGTGTCCCTTCTCGGGCGCCATTTGTAACGCAAGTTGTTTGCTACGATACAACACTTTAACATAGCACACTAAACGTAGGTACAAATGTTGTATCGCCCTATCAGCTATTGCAGTATTTTTTAAAATTTTAACAACTCTGTATCCAATAGCAAAATATAATACATAAAACACTTAGCACACTTCTTGAGAACCATCCCTTTAGCCCGTTGTATGTATGTAGCATTTAAAGACCCAAAACAAACTTTCCAAAAAAAATTATTATTATGTTATGAGAAAATATAAACGACTATATTAAAATTTTCGTGCTGTAATGTTTTTTAAGGTCCCAGTTAAGGCGTCATTTTGCTCACATTAAATCTTTATTTCTATAAATAAAAGATAAAAGTGACTGACTCACTCAACCTACACCGCTGGAGCTAGAATCTTGGTGGTTTCTCCTACGGCATAGACGTCCGCTAAAAACAATAGTCCTCCCCTTTAGAAAAGCCTTCCGTTTGACGGCCATTCCATACGATTTTAGAAACGAGTTTAGAAACCTTATTTGCTAATATGGGAGTTATTAATATTTTAGAATGATCATGGTAAAAATAGGCGTTCATGGGAACGTGTTTCAACCTTAACGGTCTGTACAAACTGAAACATGAAATTTTAAAAACCATTTTGTCTTCATATATAGACCTGTGTTCCCTGTAGTATTTCACCAGGAATCTTATAAGAATAGGGAATCGAAAGGGAAACATCTAAACCGATATGGGTAGAAATCTGAAAAAGATAAGTGTTTCCGGAAGCATAAGCTGCAGACAAGCCAAAGGGCTCCTCCGCAGGTCTTAACAATAAGAAATATATTTTAAGGATAATAAAGCTGAAAAATAATTCGCTGCTAAGATACATACATAGTAAGATAAGGAGTTCATAACGGAAATCATGCCCCCTCGAATTTCCTGGCAAAACCGCTTGAACTAGCAAACTGAAATTTAAAGAATAAAAGGAAATTGAAATACTAAAATTGGGCAACGAAATTCAGTGCGGAAGTAATAAAATTAATACACTGGGCAAGGATAACGGAATAGAACAAATGAAATTGAAAGAACAGACATTAAAAAAAGTCAATAGTGCAAATTTTTCGAATTGTAAGAAGTCATTTTAAACTATTCCAAAATGTTGATATTAACCCCTACTTATGAAGTCATAAGAATACAATTTTTTGTAACAATTCCATTGAAAAGCATATAAATTTTTTAATTTTAATATTTATTTATATCAATTTTTATTATAGTACAAAAAAAAACAATTATTTAGTTGCTCCATAAATGGTTAATTTCTGCAGTCATTTATGCCTTATTGAAAACATATTTTGCATACCAGTGATATCCACTTTGTCCTGGTCGGAATAATAATTCTTGGCGTGTTTAAAATCACATTTTTAACTTTTAAACTAAGCCGCTCTCTACATTTATTTTGTAGTCCCTATATTTAACAGTTCCGAAATTTGACCAATAGGCGACCAATACTGCGAAATGACTTATTATACTTTTCCCATGTATTAAAATTTATGCGGACTGACGATGGCATGTAATACCAATTGCATTTTTTAACATATGATTTTGCCAGTGCATAATCCCCAAATTTTTTAGGGTCTATAGGTAAATCAGGGGACAAACTTGAAGAATTACGTAAAATCTTTCTATAAGTTAATTTAAAATTAGAAAAAAAAACCTTAAAATTATTCATTTTTAAATCGGTTGTTTTTTGAGAAAAACCAAATCGTTTATACCGATTATAAAGAGTTTTGTTTGACAAATCGCGTAAATTATTTTCTTATGCCAATATAAAAAAAAAGGTAATTAAATTTATATATATTTTTTTTGAATTTCTGAGTTGCTCAACATTTTTGCATGCCATTTCTTTATGAGCTCCAAAAGACAGCTAGTTTTGATCTATCTTTTAGATATTAAGTTAATCTTTAATTCGATGTTAAAACTAGATCGGCGGCAAACGGCGCCAATAGTTAAAATCCTAGTCAAAGTTGCGTAGTGAAGCCAAGAAAAAAAATATATATATTTCAAATGAAAAAATTTCAAATCTGATAACAATATTTACAAAACTCATTAAAAACCTAGAATCTGGATAAGATACCCTTTCCAACAAGGTATAACAATCCTAAAAAATAATAATTATTAATATTTAAAATACGCTCTTGAATATGGTATAATTTTATTTCCCCAAATCGAAAGAAGTGTGTTCTAACGCCATTTTCGAATACTTCACAGAATAAAATTACAAAATTCTGTTTGTAATATTGAACATCGTCCTTAGAACATTTTTGTAAATACAAAAAAAATATTTTTTAAAAAGGCATCAACAATGGAATTTGTAAATACAAAAAACTTTTTGTTATTTTTTTGTTACTTAAATTTTTATTTTCAAAGAATTTTTATATAAATAATAACAATTTACAAACATTTCAAACAAAAAATTGTTAGAAATTGAATTTGAATTTTAACAAATATTTTTAATTACTTTAAATTTTGTGATACTTTTTTCTGTGTTCTGTTGGCATAATAACTATTTATTACTGCAAATAATTATTGTTTGACATCTTAGCTTTACGATAGAACTTGTTTTATGGTTAAATTCAAACATTTGCAAAAATCAATTATGAGACGCATTTACCTTATATTATCCACTGTGGCGGTTGCTAAAAAGTACCTACCACGTGACCGGTTTAAAGGTCATGATATGTTCTTTTTGACTAGTCCTGTGACATGTCACATAGGGCAATTTACCCCCTCCTAGGACCAGCCCTATCACAATGAACCGGTCACGTAAAGTGTCCTGGGATCTTTTTCCGCAGGGTACAACCTCAAATTGCTTGAAAATGTTATATAGGTTGATAAAAGGAATCGGATGTGAAGATATTTTCTCACAACCGACTCATGTCCAATTAATTAAAATTTGACCTTAAAATCCAAAAATATTACTCTAAAAACAAAAATTAGCAAATTAAAACAGAATAATAAATTCATTTATGTTTTTACTATTTTTAAGCCTTTGAACTTTTTTTTAATTTTCTCAGAAAAATTTTTTGAAAAAAAAAATACATAAAATAAAATAATGTTACTGTATAAAAAGAAATAAATTTGTATTTTTTTCAAAACAAATAAACAGCTTTAATGTGTAACAAGTGTATTTAAAAATAATGAACTTATATCGTCCCAGTGTTCAATTATCGAACACCCGTTTTTATATATTTTTTTTAATTAAGACTGAACTATTTTTTTTTTTACGCAATTAAATAGTATAAGGGGTTAGCTTTAAATGTAAATATAAAAGTTCTTACCCACTTCACTCCCCCTCTTATAACAAAGAAAAGGAAAATATTAATGGGTTTTAGCATTATTAGCATAATTTCAAAAACTGAAAATTATGTAGAATTAATTTCTTTATTTAATAGAAAAAAATACAATATACACTTACAAATTAACATTTATTGCACAGATTTGGCTTAGCCTTATATCTAAAGTATTTGTATATAAACTTATAAGAGATATAATTTATGTTGATATCATCAAATACATATTTTTGAAGGAAAACTATTAACAAAAACCTTCAATATGAAAGAAATATTTATATATTTATAATATATACATACACATAATTAAATTATTAATATATTTTAATCGAACAATTTAGGATAAATAAATGCATAAAAACATATAAAAATTTAGGAAATAAGCTAAAAGTTCAAAATGAGTGGGTTATCTGAAAAACTACAGTTTGTTCTAAAGCGGATAGTGGCTTTTACGATGCCTTGAGTAACAGTTTTTGTATTACTAATATCATGTTACCCAGACGTTGAAAAATGCCAAGGCAATTTTAAAGCCATTTTTTACATATTATTTCGCTTAATATGAGTTTTCGAGCAATTTCCCCATACTGGACAACCATATAGGATGATCGCCTGAAATATAACTTTGACGATGAGCATTTTGTTATGATTGTTAAGAAGGGAATACTTATTTATTAAAGGGTATAATATTTTTTTATATTTATCAATTTTTTCTATAATAAAGGGTGTCCCAAGAAGAACGAAATTTTTAAATCTGGCAACATTCGAAGTGTCATTGTTTGACATTTGAACAATTGTTATTGTTTGCTAGTAGAAGGTACGAGGTTAGTAAAAATGGAGCGCTACACGAATGAACAACGCATTCTCATTGTGAAATTGTTTTACCAAAATGGTGAAAGTTTTGCGGCTACAGTTCGCAAATTGCGATCAATTTGGGGTCACAATAATGCTCCAAAAGAGTCAACTGTAAAGAGTTTAATGGATAAATTTGCCGAAACTGGGTCTGTTAGTGATGTAAAGACAACAACGCGCCATCGACCAGGTCGATCGACCGAAAATGTCGCAGCTGTACGTGAAGATGTCGCTCAAACTCCATCCACCTCAATTCGACACCGAGCTCAGCAAATTGGTGTCTCCAAATCCACTTTGCAGCGAATTTTGACGAAAGATTTGCATCTTCATGCATACAAAGTTCAATTGACTCAGGAACTGAAGCCAGCTGACCATGGACAGCGAAGGGAGTTCGTTAATTGGGTATTGGAGAGACAACATGAAAATGCTGATTTTGCCGATAAAATCATCTTCAGTGACGAGGCCCATTTTCATCTTGATGGCTTCGTCAATAGGCAGAATTGTCGCATTTGGGGTGAGGAAAATCCTTGAGTGATTCACGAGAAGCAAATGCATCCTCAACGTGTCACTGTGTGGTGTGGTTTTTGGGCTGGAGGAACCTTGGACCTTTTTTTATGAAAATGAGGCAGGTCAATGGTGTTCGGAAATGAAATGATAACCAGTTTTTTCTTGCCTAGAATTGAAGAAATGAATGTGGAGGGCATGTGGTTCCAAAAAGACGGCGCCACATGTCATACAGCCAGAGAAACAATTCAATTGCTGCATCAGTCATTTCCCGGTCGTGTTATTTCGCGTTTTGGAGATCAGAATTGGCCGCCTAGATCGTGCGATTTAACACCATTAGATTTTTTTCTTTGGGGTTTTTTGAAGTCGATGGTTTACGCGAATAAGCCGACGACGACTCAAGCCTTAAAAGAGGAAATTGGACGCTGCATTAATGAAATACCGCAGCATTCATGCAAAACGGTCATTGAAAATTTTATTAAAAGATCGCGTGCATGCCAGCAAAGCCGCGGCGGCCATCTGCACGGTATATTGTTCCATACATAACCTCATTCTGTCTACTTTACGATATAATAAAGTTTCACGATTTTTTTTTTAAATATCTGTGTTTTATTTAAAATTTAAAAATTGCGTTCTTCTTGGGACACCCTTTATATGAGATATGAGAATTAAAAATTAACTTTTTATCTAGACTGATGCCTAGATATTATCCGACCAACTAATACTGTTGCCCGAGAGTGTAAGATTATCATTAGGTACACTCACCAAAAAAAGTCTGTAATGGCAACTGAAAATTTTGCTGTTATTACGGGAAATTCTGCTAATTTGAGCCCAGCGGTATTTTTTGCTAATCTTAGCACTACATGTCTGCTGACGTGTAATACAATGAAATTAGTAGAAAAATTAGTAGCCGCTACTAAATTTTAGTAGACTTTTTGTAAAGTGGAATTTAAAATCTGTTTGCTAAAATCAGCAAAAAAATTACTAAATACTATTAATATTAGTACAAAGTTTTAGATTAATTTTTTTTATCGAGCATTAAAAGTTTTGATTATATTTTTTAAAAAATATTTTATACAAAATAAAAAAAAATTAAAGGCTTAAAAATCTTAAAAATTGTTTAAACATAAACGAATTTATTATTTTGTTTTAATTTGGTAATTTTCTTCACTTTCGATCCCTTTTTTAATCCTATGTAAGATTTTAGGGCAATTTAAAATGTTCACTCGAAAAAATATTTACTTCAATATCAACTTTTTTAAAATTAGTAATTTTTTTTGTTAATTTTAGCAAATCGGTTTTCAAAAATTTGTAAAATGATTTCTGAAATTAGCAACGAAAATTTGTAAATATTATGCAAAAATTCTGTAATTTGTAAAATGTAAAATGTAATTAGCAAAAAGATTTGCTTAATAATATTTTTTTTACTAAAAATCAGTACGAAAATAGTAAAGTGAGATTGAAAACCGTTTACAAATTTTTCTACTAACTTTTTTTTCTGAGTGTAAATAACAAAACTTCTTTTTCCTGCTGAAAAAGATAGCCTGTGTTTTACCTGAATTGATTTTAATTTTCCACTTAAAGTAGTACTCCTCTAACTTGTCCAGTGAATATACTGACTGAGTATATTCAGACTGAATTTGTTCGTGAAATACAAAGCAATGTTATCTGCATAAGCAGCGTATTTGCATGGAGTAAGTCTGGGCATATCAGAACAGTATATGTTATATAGAAGTGGACCTAAAACAGATCCCTAAGGAACACCAGCAGGAATTGCGTTAAGATCGGAAAACGTGTTACACATATTTATACAAAAATATCGATCCTTTAAAAAATTTCGAATCAGTCGTATGAGAAACAGTGGCAGGTTATACAGAGTCAAATGTCTTTTCAACATCAAGTAAAACTAGGGCAGTGGAATTTCCTGTTCTGAGACCATGTTTAAAGTCATTACAGATCCTTTTAACTTGATGTATAGTAGAATTGCTCGTTAGGTAAGATATGATTATTATTAAGAAAACAAAAGAGTTTTACATTTATAATTTTTTCTAATATTTTTCCCAAGCTGCTCAAAAGACTGATTGGCCTATAATTTTCAGGTTTGTTGACAGGTTTGCCAGGTTTGGGTATTGGAAAAACTTTTGCGGTTTTTCAAGTGTTTGGAAAATACTGTCGTTTAAGACATGAGTTGTAAATTTCAGTCAAGTAGCGTATTACAATATGAGGAAGCTGTTTTAACATTTGGTTATTAATTTCGTCTAGGCCACTAGCATTTCTATTTTTAGAATTTTTAATGAATGTTGCAACATCGCAGACTGTAATCAGGTCAGAAGTTGGAGTGGTTATGTTTAAAGAGTCAAAATATTCAACCACTTAGCATACATGCCTTGAGTGGTCCTCATAAGCCAAGTTTTCAGATACTTTATGATTGAGACCAAAGGTTGGTGCGAAAGCATTAACCTTATCCTCTTCAGAAGTTAGTATTTGGTCACCCATTGACATTAGACAGTCTTATTTTTTAAAATTTTAGTTGTATTCCAAAAAGGTTTGGAACCTTTATCCATTGTACTCAACTTATCATTCCATATCCTGTTACGATATAAATATACTTCGCTACGAATTCATTACCTCATAATCAGACATTTGCCTATATCTTGTCCACTCTCTACGATACTGATTTCTAATCTTTATTAAACGCAAAATATAATTCGGTAATTTGAAATAATTGTTTTTTGGTGGACATTTGGGAACCGATTGCCTAACAAAATAAAAAATAAAAAAAGTAAAAATGTAGTTTTACTAACAGACGATTAAAATTTCAACAATAGAAAACAAATGTTTTTGTTTTTTCATTTGTATTGTTGTAATATGCCTTCAAAATAAAGTGTTCGAGAAATCAAACACCATTTTTCTCAAAAACAAAAATCTGAAAAAAAAAATTAACTTCAGATTCCTGTTTTTTAACCCCAAATTACCTAAACTACCAAGTTTTATAAAGTTATAAAAAAATTATTTGGGACGATACGAGTTGTAAATTTGAGCGTTTTTAATGAATTTTTTTATAAATTAAAATTTTTCTCTATTTTACAATTCATTAAGTTTAGTTCACTAATATGTATCAAAAATTTATTGCTGATTTTAGCAGCTCCATTTTAAATTGCAGTTTACTAACTTGGTAGCGCTTACTAATTTTTATACTAATTTCATTGTACTAATACGTATTAATAATATTTAGTAATTTTTTTTTTTTGCTGATTTTAGCAAAACCGATATTAAATTTCACTTCACCATAAAGTTTATTAAAAATTAGTAGGGGCTTCTATTTTTTTCGAATTAATAGTACTACATTTGTTAAAATAAATTGTATACCAGTTAATAAGAAACAACCTCGCTTTAAAAAAAAATAATATTTTTTCTGGTCCTTTGGAGTTCATATCAGCCGAGTTTTACTGTATAACAAATTGAATGCTTAAACGAACATATAGCCCAAGTTAACCAAATTCATTGACATTCAAACGTCCATTTACTTGTTATCATCAATCCAAATTAAAATTTAAATCTGTAGTAAACAGTACCCAGCAAAAAACAGGTGAAGTACTCCAAAATTAATAGTAACATTCAACATTTAAAATTATAACTAAAACATATCCACGTACACAACAACTTTTTTACGAAACTCAAAAAAACTTGTATTGTGGCAAAAAATTATTTATTTTTAAAATAAACTAGTATACACTCAGAATATTATGTAGTTAACTGTTTGTAGTTTAATAAAAAAGTTTTCCGTCCCATTTAAAAATAAAGGAACATACATTTATTTTTCAAAGAAATATCTATATTAACTTTTTTATACATTTATTCGAAATAATTTACTATCATTTACCATTTTTTCATTTATTTTTTTCATTTGTTTGAAATTTAATAAAAATTTACCTACAAAACGGAAACTTGTGGTTTATTTGTGTCAGTAACAGTTATTACAAATTTAAATTTTGTTTGCTGTCTGTTTCAAAAAAAAATATTCAAAAAATTTCAATTTGTTTTTTATTTAAATTGGTTGTATATATACAAAATTTTTCAATACAAATTACAAGAACTTCATAAACACAAATACATATACAAACACATTCATACAAAAAGTGATTATAACTTCATATGCATACCAGAGAACTGCATTTTCTGATTGCAAAACGTTCATACGCAATCAACACAAGAATAAATTGGGCTTGAGTTCAAACGCTGAATATACTCCAACACACATATTTGTTGATGATTTTAAATCAATCAAACGATGTGCAAATTGTTTTGTCACTGGTTTATAATCATCGGTCTTTGTTAAACCATTGTTTTATTCTGTTCATTCGAGCCAACAATACTTATTTTGATGTAGAATAAATCAGAAAAAACAACAAACAACGTGTATGAGTGTAATCATAATTAAAACAAAATAGTTTCTTATCTATAAAAAGGGGGTGGTTTTGTAAAAAAAACATATTTCAAAAACGTTATATGTATATTAGGGTGGGTCTAAAATACGTTTTTTTAGAATTTTTATTAGGAACACCAAAAATATTGTTCTTTGTGAATATTTTTTTTTTTTTAATTTAGGTCGACATCTCAGGCTCGCCCAATCCGGTTAAAGTTAAATATTGCATAATTTTCCAATCAAAATAGGTGAAAAAAATTTAGACAATATTTAAATTTTTCCGGATTAGGCAAGCCTGAGATATCGACCTAAATTTTTTTTCCAAAAAAATATTTATATTTCACAAAGAAGAATATTTTTATTACTAATAAAAATTCTAAAAAAGCGGATTTAGGTCCCACCCTGTTAAATGTAACTAATGCTTTAATTTATACACGAAATGCATATATGTATATAAAACAATTTCATATTATTTAACGCCAACGTACGGTTTCAACGGTTGTTTTCATATTATTCATTGTATTTTTGTTCGTTCGGGTCAACAATAATTATTATAGAATAAATAAAAAAACAAAACAACGTGTGTGTGTATTCATAATTAAAACAAAATAGTTTCTTATTTATAAAAAGGGGATGATTTTGTGGAAACACATTCATATATGTTATATGTATATTAGGGTGGGTCTCAAATTCGTTTTTTTAGAATTTTTATTAGTAATACCAAAAATATTGTTCTTTGTGAAATTTATTTTTTTTTTAATTTAGGTCGATATCTCAGGCTCTCCCAATCCGGTTAAAGTTAAATATTGCCTAATTTTCCAATCAAAATAGATGAAAAAAAATTAGACAATATTTGAATTTTTCCGGATTAGGCAAGTCTGAGATATCGACCTAAATTTTTTTATTTCACAGAGAAGAATATTTTTAGTATTGTATTACTAATAAAAATTCTAAAAAAGCGGGTTTAAGTCCCACCCTAATGTGTGTTTCTATTTTGTTGTAATTATGAATAAACTCATATGCGTTGTTTGTTGTTTTTCTGATTTATTCAACACTGACTTTTTGTTGAGTGATTACATTTGCAGTAAACATAATCGACATATGGTCCACACTGATCCCAATTACGCGTTCAGTAACATAATGCTGATTTTATTCTACAGTGAATTTTGTTGAATTATTAAATGTGAACAAGAATTTTTGTGTATGATTAAATCAAGAAAAAATTTGATTTTGCAGTTCTCTGATGCATACATACATTTTGTATTGTACGAGTATATAAAAAAAAAAACAAAAAATACAAAAACGGAAATAATTTCAAATAAATGAAAAAACATTTATTTTTTAAGGATTGGTAGGTAAAATTTTGACATTTATTTTAACTGATTATATCATTTGTTTCTTAAGGATGTGTGAGTTGATTAATCAACATTTAAAAATAAATAACAAATGACATTTAATTTAATTGAAAATTAAGTAGAGCGGTTTTTAAATGAAATATCATTTTTTTTAAATGATATTTTCAGTTATTTTAACTTACAAAATTTTTTAAGTGTACGAATCAAAAACAAACAACTTAAAAATTGTTCAATACCTCCAATTATAGTTGTCAAGGCATATGCCACAAAGTAAGTAGTCAATTATCCCAATTGCCCTTTTTTGTGTGTTGTATAAAAGATGCTGTGGGCGTGGACCTGTTTTAGTTTTACAGCTGTTACGTTGTGTGTTATTTCAAATCTATTCCTTTTAGAGTGCAGAGTTTTATTTTTTTTTGCTGGGTAGGTGCTTTAATATTTAAATTAATATTAATATTTCTTTTCATATTAACTATAATAAAGACATTTACAAGAATTTTATTAAGCATTTTTTTCTCTTAAATGGATTTAATGCTTCGTAAAACTTTTAAGATCATTCAGTAATATTAATTAGTGCTCTTCATACTCTGTGAAAGTAGTACGAATACAAATAGGTTTTTTTTTTATTGTATGCAAACCAATGCACCAGAAGTTTTTCTTTTATTAAATTTTTTTATTTTTTTATTTTATTCTCATAAAGATAATGTAAACGTACACGTTCGTTGCTATTGTACAACAGTGTATATCTGCACATAACAATTCAGGTCAGTAAGTCATTACAAAAGTTTCATGTATTAAGTTTTTCTTCTTGTGTTTATAAGGATGATGAAAATCTACTAGGAGTTATCATGCACATGTATGTATGTACTTTCATATAGTACAGTATCAAAGCAAAATATTAAGACCGATAGCAGATTTCATTGTTTTTGCAATTTTATAGTGAAATATGAGAATAATATTATATTATAAGAATAATATTATATTATTCTCTCCAATTGAGTCTAAGATCTTTTTACAAAAATAATGATTATTTACTTTCTTCTTCCAATATTTCGTCTCCACATTGGGTTACTTCTTCAGTGAAATATAATTTTATATGAAAAAGTTATATTTCCCTGAAGAAGTCACCCAATGTGGAGACGAAATATTGGAAGAAGAAAATATATAATCATTGTTTTTTTGTCAGTTTTGTTGCATCTCTCTAAAATTTAAAGATCTGGACACAAGTAGAAAGAATTTTATTGACCGAAAAAATTGTTTGGTTAAGTTACCAATATTTCTACTTTTCAATATTCTTGAAATAACCAAGATTTTATTAGATATCGTAAGATAAAATTTTTATCGTAAATATTTGAAAAAGAAAAAAAATCTATCGGTCTTAAAATTAAGCGTTACAGCTATGTGTGTTCATTCACTTAGTACAATAGCAGTTGTTGAAGTGTAAGAATTTATGGTTTTAGTTCACATACTATTCTGTTTACATTTAATAATTCATTTTTGGTATTCGTTTTGGAGTTCAAAAGAATGTATAATATAGGATTATGATTTAAGCGAAATGGAGCAAAAACTTTAAAATATATCATAAAATAGTCGTATCTATGATACAAAAATCACTGCATATATCCTTAGCTTAGTATAAAAAGATGCCAAATCCACATTTTAGGAAATCGTTGATTTTAATGCCCACAAGTTAAATTACATAATTTACAGAAAAAAACTTTTAATTGTTTTTGTGTTCTTGTTATTATACAGTTTTTTATAAGGTGGCTAAGTTCAATTTATAAAATAAAAAGTACCAAGTTCAGTTAAAGACTAGTAAAAATATTAAAGTCGTGTATGCCTTTTATATGATAATTCACATCAAGTATAACTTGGATAAAATTTCGAAAATTGATCCAAACTCCACATAGGGTTTTGATTCTTTTTTTATAAACAGGGGGTCAATTCTTGTTCTGTGATAATGTGAAGTGAAAAAAAACTTTTCATTATCGTTTTCATAAGCACTTTTCACTCCAACTTTTCACAAATACATAATTTGCGATTCTCGTATGTGTTATGAAAAAAAAAATGTTTCATTCGCACTGCTTTAATGAAACTTTTGTAACTGTGTAATCCAAAATTTCAAAGCAAATGTCAAAACAGAGAAAAAAGTAAACAAAATTGAATTAAGTTCGTAAAATTTATTTTAAATAAATATATAAAAATGTCTGGATTGACTATTAAGTCGCTTCAACATTTCGTCTCTACTTTTGGCACCATCTGCACAGTTACAAATCTGTAAATATGGTATTAATAAAAGTGTGATTATGCTGTTCTAAATAATTAATTAAATACTCTTTTGGCCTTCCTCTTACAACCTTCTCCATGACTATTTCACTTATAAATAGTTTGTGTAAGCAATTTTTTCATATGAAAATATTTTGACAGTTTGTTGCACTGTTACACAAAACAAGAATCGCCAGTGCTGTGCAATCGTGAAAAAATCTTGTTTCGTTCCACTTTTATTTTCATATGAAAACGTTTTGATATTTCTTTACATTTTTTCACAAAACGGGAATCAAAAGTAATATGAAAACGTGAAAAGACTTCATTTCACCGTTTCACAGAACGAGAATTGAGCTCCAGGTCAAAAAAATTTAAAACGAAATTGTCATTGCGAAAATGTTCATTTAGCCCAATAGCACTTAAGCTCAATTCAGAAAATACCTTTGTCTCTGGGCCAATACGAATTTTTTTATATTTCCAACCTGTATCGTAAAAGTTTATTTAAGCAAATAAAAGGAATGTGGATAAATACGGCGGCTTGGTACAATATTGTCCGGTTTTCTTCTTATTCAGAGTCGTGCTTTATGAACCCATATAGCATTTACAATCTAAATTTCTATCAAATTTAGTAAGTTTTGTGTATGTATTATACCATTTAAACTCAACTCATAATGTACCTTTCTATGGGAGGGTTCGCCATCCCTAGGTCAATAAAAACGTATGTACCAAATTTCATCCAAATACCTTAATATTTGTCACCTGTAGTTTAATTACAAAATTTACATGGTCAAACGTACATCGTTAAATGGAATCGAGAAATGATCAGTTTCATTAAAATGGATTCATAAAAATTTTAAATACAACTTTTAACTTATAAAATTGATTTATTTACAATTTTAATATCTTGATGATTTCTTTAAACGCATTACAAATCGGCGAAGAAATTTTCAATATTTTGTTAATTATTTTTTTTTTTAATTTTTATGAAATCTATAACCGATTTCATAAACAATACATTAAAATAATTTTTTCAGTAACTTACTGTAGTTTATTTAAAAGGAACGTACATTTGTTTTTAAATTATTAAAATACAAACAAATATATTTTTCAACCTTTTTTTACATTTATTTAAAGAATAAACTACATATTGGGTGTATAACTTAAAAATTCGGGATTCACAACAGATGGCGTTTGTGTCTTTAATAACTTATAGTAACTTATTTTGGAGGGTAAACATCTGTTATATGTGACCTTCTCCGAGAAAAGAAGTGGATTCTGGTACCTAAAAGGGTGTAGAATAAGATGAAATGAGTTAGATTTCTGATAAAAATTTATTTACCCCATAAAAACGTACAAAACGAACTTGGGAAAATCGATAAAAATGAGAAAAACATTAAATTTTTCCTTTTTTGGTTTTAAATTGTTTTTTTTTTTGTCAGTCTTCGAATTTTTTGAAGTTTGGACTTTTTTTCGGTGTTTCGTGATCTGGTACTTCGATTTTCCTCCGTTTGACAAATTTCAGTTTTTTCAGCGCTTTCAGCTTTCTTTTTCTCGTGATCCGGTGCTTAGATTTTTTGTTCTTGCTGGCAGGTTCACCCAATCATAACTAACCATACCAAATCGCATCTCCCAACTGAAAGTGTGTTCACAGTGATAATGCGTTATGAAATTTTAAATGCGTTTTTCTGAAAACTTAATTTTTACACACTAGGTCCCTTTTCTCGGAGAAGTCACATATATTTTCAGCGAAATAGTGTAAACAACAAAGTTGTTTTTTTTTTTTTGCTTCGCAAATGACTAAGTTTATGCCAGCAAAGCATCATTTGCAAGAAGTTTTGCATTACTTTTTCACCGAACCTTATTTTGACTATGTTCAATGGATTTCAATGTGCGAGAGATGGTTTTATGTAGTGCAGAAAGGGCGTTTTCAGCATGGAACACAAAGACCGACCAGTAGTGCAATTCTCTAACTTTTTGTTAACGATTTTACCGATTGTCGGTTAAGTTAACGAAAAAGCTAATCTTTATTTTTTGAAATTATTGACGACAGATACCCACAACATCGTTAATTTGAAATTCATTTGCTTTGAAATTTTGTAAACTAATGACAAAAGTCGTAAGTAAACCTGAACTTCAACAAAAATTTAGTTAACGATTTTTTTAATTATCGATAGAAAATAATTTCCAGAATAACGAATTTTGTTGCCAATTATGGACTTTTGGCAATGTAACAGGCCAACCAAAAAGTTAGAAAATGTTAAATTGGAGGCTTTACTCCGTGAAGATAGTTTGCAAAGTCAAAAAGAAATTGCAAAATCATCGACAGTCACTCAAGAAGTAATTTCAAAACGTTTGCAAGCAGCAGGATTCATCCAAAAGCAAGCAAAATTCACACAATTTAAAGCCGGAAGACATTGAATTACGGTTTTGCATGTCCAAAATGCTGCTTGAACGCCATAAACGGCAGTAGTTTTTACATCGAATCATTACTGGCGATGAAAAATGAAGCGCAAGAAATCGTATCGGCCAAAGCCAAATTTCCATGGCCACAAGGTAATGCTTTGTATTAAGTGGAACCATAAGGGTATCATCTATTATTAACTGCTGAAATCGGGCCAGGTGATCATAGGGGTCATGTACCGAACACAATTGATTCATTTGTAGCGGGCATTGGCCAAAAAAAGCCCCGGAATATGCGAACAGGCATGAAGCCATAATATTTCATCATAACAGCGATCGGCAACATGTTGCAAGACCGTTTAAAAACGATTTTTAATGGTTAGGAAGTTTTACCTCTCCCAGCTTACAGACCAGACCTTGCACCGATCGACAACCATTTGTTTCAATCTATACAGCACGCTCTCATCGGAATACGATTCACTTCAAAACATAGTGTCCGAAATTGTCTTTATTCGTTTTTAGACTCAAAAAATGAGCTGTTTTTTTTGGCGTGGAATTCAAATGTTGTCAGAAAGATGAGTAGAGGTCATGGCTAACGATGGAGAAAACTTTCAATATATTTATATTGTAATATATAATTCTTCAGTTATACACGCAATATATTTATCAATTGAGGAGAACATAATGAGGGTTGTCTAGTTGTTCCAAACAGTACTAAAAAAAGGGCTTTGCGAAAAATTAGTTAAAATCCGATTATTATCACGAATATCAAAATAAGTAAAATTACATAACAGCTGAAATTAAATAAGGAATAAAATATATGAATTTGTCCATGAAGGTTTACTTCTCCATAGAAAGTACCGAAAGTTTTTATTTAAAAATTTTAAAACTCAAAAATATTGTAGTAAGTAAATTTCATTTATACTCAATAAAATCAACTTGGTGTTAGCTTAAATAGCTTTTTCCTTTGAGATATTTTGCAATTACCACCTTCAAGGACTCGACGATTATTGCTGAAGGTCGTAGCTGACTAGAAAATGCATTCCATTTGGCTGATATCTAAATAACTTTTTCTGTGTACACTCCATAATTACTAACCCAGCAAAAACATGGTAATGACAGTTCATTACTGTGTAGATTACTATGCAATGATAGGTCGTTACCTTTTGCATTACTTTAAAATACAAAATAATGACCTACTGATAATGAATAGTAGAAGTACCTATATGTACATGCAAAATAATAATTTACTGGTAGTTACTGAAATAAGTACGAATTCGTATTTCTGTATTTTTTAATATTTTTTGATTAATTTGTTTTTTAAAAACTATAAAACAAAATAGAAAATTATCTTATTTTAATGGGTTTCTAATGTGAAATAGCATTGCACCTAAACAAATCTAAATTTTTGAATGCAAAAATTAGATATTTTAAATATTTTTTTTTTATAATTTCAAATACAAATCATTTTTATGGATTTCTTTAAGTGAAAAAAATTTACTTGAGAATGGTCCCCTATTATTTTACCAAGAGTAACTACTTACTTCAATATTGTAAGTAACCACTTATTTCTTTAGTATGAGTAACCATGCTGGTAACTCGTTATTCTCACTTTTATTGTAAGCGAGAGGGTAATGACCACCCATGAATTTTAGGACATCGCGACAGGCATAATTAAACGAGTAAATAGTCTGGTAACTAGTGAAACCCTTTGTGGGCTACTTACTCCCTTAATTACTTACTTAATTACTGTTTTTGCTGGGAAAAAAAAATAAAATATTTTTAATTAAAAAATATTTCCATGATCTTAACCCAGACTAAATCATATACACAGACAACCAAATTTCTTGCCAACTGAATAGTTTGGTTGCAGCAACCGAATTATTCGGTTGGCGCAACCAAATATATTCCTGATTCGATTCAACACAAATTCCGTTCAAAATTTCGTTCGCCATAAACAAATATGTTATGTCGATGGCTCTAACCAAACTATTCGGTTAGCAAGATATTCGGTTGACACAATGAATACATTTAGGTACTATAAAAGAAAATTATTTATATGGATAATCTTAACACTTGTTTTTTTTCTTAACTGAATGATCTTCAGTAGAATTTAAATATCAGTATGTTTTTAGTTAAAGGCCATATTTATTTTAAGTTTTAAAAAACCTAATTCTATTTTCATAAACGTGATAAATAACCCACTGTTTTTTAATTCAGTTGTAGATTATTATTCAAAAATTCAAAATTGTTTTTCTTAAAACCTAAAACAAAGCATACTTTTAGGTACTCTAAAAGAAAATCACATCATTGCCTGCATTTAGGGTTGTTTTGGAAAAATCTTAACATTTATTTGTTTCTTAAGAAAATGTCTTTATTAGTGTATTTTTCTTTTTCATGTTCCATCTCTCAAACTGCAAAAAAGCAAACACAAAAAGAAAAAAAACTTGTGACTTTAAAGCCAACAATGATATTTGCATGTTAAAGTGTCATAATGTATAAAATGATGTTTACACAAAACACCAAGTACTACTTTTATGGAATACATAAAAAGCTTCTTCTTGTTGCTGTGTAGCTACAGCAAGCAACAACATAATTATTTCTTACTGGTGGCACTGAATTTATTCTTAGTCGCATTTTTTTTTATACTCTAAAGAGTAATTTAAAGAACATGTACCAAACCGATTGGCACTACTACACTGAGAATACAAACAAAGGGAAAAAGTACACCCACACTTGCACAAGTACTCAGTACAGAAACAGTCAACAAAACAATTGTCATAAACATTTTAGTGTTCGAGGAATGAGAGCTGCTCGAGCATAACAAATCTAGGGAAAATCAAATGAAACATGGAATAGAAAATTTTTAAATTTAGTTGTTATACCAGTTCTGTTTTTTGTTTTTGCCTTAACTTTTTAAAAAAAAATAAACATTAACAAGAACAAGAAAACAACACGCTAAGGACTCATAAGACTTATGGTGTTACAAAACATAGATAATTTAAATATTGTCAAATGCTTTAAAGAAATTTTTAGAATTTTACTTAGCGAGATCTGGAAACACCACTACGCTACAAATGAAATACTTTGTACTAATCTTATGATACATCCTAGGTTGACCTGTCACGGAATAGGTGCTTTGAGGTGAAGTGTTCCTAAGGAAACTAAACATTTTAAAATAAAATATAAATTGAAATGAAAAATTGTTTTTAGATTAAGAAAACTTTATTTAAATATAGAAAGCACTATAAAAAATCAATAAAAACTTAGGGAATTATATTAAAAAATTTGATAATATAATTTTGAATTTAAAAAAGTCAATCTGAATTAAAAATTTAAAATACATTACAATTATTATAAACAAAAACGATTTAACAATAAAAAAAAAACTTTAAAAGTGAAGAAATTTTAAATTTTAAAACAAACAAAAATCCCAAAAATTTAAAGAACGGTAAAACAAAAAAAGTAAAGGACCAACTGCAATTGGTTTAATAAATACAAATGAAAATTTTCAATTTTCTTTTCATACCGATATTAGAATAATTCACTTAAGCCAATTATAGGTTAGGCCTTCAAGTTAAAAAAATACTTCATAATAATAATATCATACATGTTTTCAGAAAATTTAAATTAAATCAAAATTGATCAATAACTTGTATTCTTTAAAAGAAATATATATATATATTGTACATATACACTCAAAATAATTTGTAGTATAAATAAGCTGAAAATGTTCTTTAAAAAAATGAAATCATTAAAAACCTGGTATATTAATTTTCATTTGAATCAAAAGAATTTTTCATTTATTTTTAACTATAATATCCGTAAAAATAAATGATTTTTCATTTAATTGGCAAACTAACCATATATCTGATATTTGTTTCTTTAACTGACTTAAAGTTAAAAATTACTTAAAAATAATAATTTCGTTAATTTTATTAGTTTTTAAATTTAAATTGAATCAAAATTGATCAATAATTTTTATTCTTTAAAAGAAATATATATATATATATATATATATATATATATATGCATAGCGCATGTTGCGGGGACGGGTTTTCGTTCCACAAGTTACTATGAAGACATTTTGTTACTTTGGGGGACTGTCCTTAAACTTTTCGTTATTCTAGTGTTTACTCCGAAGACATTTTACTGGACACAGCGCATTTTATAGGGACTTTTTTGGCTGTATATACAGATGTCTTCAAAGTATGGGCAATGCATATATATATATATATATATATATATATATATATATTCAATTATGCATACTTTGAAGACATCTGTATATACAGCCAAAAAAGTCCCTATAATATGCGCTGTATCCAGTAAAATGTCTTCAGTGTATATAGAAGATTAATGTAAAGTTTGAGGTCAGTCTCCAAAGAATCAAAATGTCTTCATAGTAACCTGTGAAACGAAAAACCGTCCCCGCAACATGCGCTGTGCACATATATATATATATATATATATATATATATATATATATATGCATTACCCATGCTTTGAAGACATATGTATATACAGCCAAAAATGTCCCTATAAAATGCACTGTGTCCAGTAAAATGTCTTCAGAGTAAACACTAGAATAACGAAAAGTTTAAGGACAGTCCCCAAAGTAACAAAATGTCTTCATAGTCCCCGCAACATGTGCTGTGCACATATATATATATATATATATATATATATATATATTGCATTTCACATACTTTGAAGACATCTGTATATACAGCCAAAAAAGTCCCTGTAATATGCGCTGTATCCAGTAAAATGTCTTCAGTGCAAACAGTAGAATAACGAAAAGTTTAAGGACAGTCCCCAAAGTAACAAAATGTCTTCATAGTAACTTGTGGAACGAAAACCCGCTATGCACATATATATATATATATATATATATATGCATTACATATACTTTGAAGACATCTGTATATACAGCCAAAAAAGTCTCTATAATATGCGCTGTATCCAGTAAAATGTCTTTAGTGTATACAGTATATTAATTAAAAGTTTGAGGACGGTCCCCAAAGTAACAAAATGTCTTCATAGTAACTTGTGGAACGAAAACCCGTCCCCGCAACATGCTCTGTGCACATATATATATATATATATATATGCATTACATATACTTTGAAGACATCTGTATATACAGCCAAAAAAGTCTCTATAATATGCGCTGTATCCAGTAAAATGTCTTTAGTGTATACAGTAGAATAATTAAAAGTTTGAGGACGGTAACTTGAGGAACGAAAAACCGTCACCGAAACATGTCCTGTGCACATATATATATATATATATATATATATATATATATATATATTCATTGTGCATACTTTGAAGACATCTGTATATACAGCCAAAAAAGTCCCTATAATATGCGCTGTATCCAGTAAACTGTCTTTAGTGTATACAGTAGATTAATTAAAAGTTTAAGGACGGTCCTCAAAGTAACAAAATATCTTCATAGTAACTTGTGGAACGAAAAACCGTCCCCGCAATATGAGCTGTGCACATATATATATATATATATATATATATATATTCATTGCCCATACTTTGAAGACATCTGTATATGCAGCCAAAAAAGTCCTTATAATATTCGCTGTATCCAGTAAAATGTCTTCAATGAAAACAGTAGAATAACGAAAAGTTTAAGGACAGTCCCCAAAGCACCAAAATGTCTTCATAGTAACTTGTAAAACGAAAATCCGTCCCCGCAACATGCGCCATGCACATATATATATATATATATATATGCATTGCCCATACTTTGAAGACATCTGTATATACAGCCAAAAAAGTCCCTATAAAATGCGCTGTGTGCAGTAAAATGTCTTCAGTGTAAACAGTAGAATAACGAAAAGTTTAAGGACAGTCCCCAAAGTAACAAAATGTCTTCATAGTAGCTTGTGGAACGAAAACCCGTCCCCGCAACATTCTCATTGTGAAATTGTTTTACCAAAATGGTGAAAGTTTTGCGGCTACATTTCGCAAGTTGCGATCAATTTGGGGTCACAATAATGCTCCAAAAGAGTCAACTGTAAAGAGATTAATGGATAAATTTGCCGAAACTGGGTCTGTTAGTGATGTAAAGACACCGAGCTCAGCAAATTGGTGTCTCCAAATCCACTTTGCAGCGAATTTTGACGAAAGATTTGCATCTTCATGCATACAAAGTTCAATTGACTCAGGAACTGAAGCCAGCTGATCATGGACAGCGAAGGGAGTTCGTTAATTGGGTATTGGAGAGACAACATGATAAAAGCCGATAAAATCATCTTCAGTGACGAGGCCCATTTTCATCTTGATGGCTTCGTCAATAGGCAGAATTGTCGCATTTGGGGTGAGGAAAATCCTCGAGTGATTCACGAGAAGCAAATGCATCCTCAACGTGTCACTGTGTGGTGTGGTTTTTGGGCTGGAGGAATCATTGGACCTTTTTTTTATGAAAATGAGGCAGGTCAAGCGCAAACAGTCAATGGTGTTCGGTATCGTGAAATGGTAACCAGTTTTTTCTTGCCTAGAATTGAAGAAATGAATGTGGAGGGCATGTGGTTCCAACAAGACGGCGCCACATGTCATACAGCCAGAGAAACAATTCAATTGCTGCATCAGTCATTTCCCGGTCGTGTTATTTCGCGTTTTGGAGATTAGAATTGGCCGCCTAGATCGTGCGATTTAACACCATTAGATTTTTTTCTTTGGGGTTTTTTTGAAGTCGATGGTTTACGCGAATAAGCCGACGACGACTCAAGCCTTAAAAGAGGAAATTGGACGCTGCATTAATGAAATACCGCAGCATTCATGCAAAACGGTCATTGAAAATTTCATTAAAAGATCGCGTGCATGCCAGCAAAGCCGCGGCGGCCATCTGCACGATATATTGTTCCATACATAACCTCATTCTGTCTACTTTACGATATAATAAAGTTTCACGATTTTTTTTTAAATATCTGTGTTTTATTTAAAATTTAAAAATTGCGTTCTTCTTGGGACACCCTTTATATATAGATATTGTATATATATACTCAAGGTAATTTGAATCAAACGAATTTTTCATTTACTTTTTTAACATTTAACTTATAATATCCGTAAAAATAAATGATTTTTCATTTATTTTAAATGTGAACATACTAAACATAAAATCAAATGATATTTGTTTTTTTAACTGTCAACTAATTAACGACAAAATTCATAAAAAGTAGTGACTTTTCCTACAGAGTCTTTGAAAATAAAGGACTTTTTATTTAACCCATTAACTACAACATAAAAACTAATAAACTAATAAAACTTTTTAAATAAAAATACTAACTGTAACAGAAAATCCAAAGTTATTTGTAATTTATTTTTAAAGCAAACACCCAGAAAACAGTGTCAGTTGTGGCTATCAAATTTGTTGCCAAACGAATTCTTGCGGTTGTGGCAACTGTCTGTATAATAAATAATATTTTTATTTGGAAAAGCCAATATTCAATTGTCTAATATAATATTTATATTCCACATAAATATGTTTAGGGTCCACAAAATTTTATTTTAATAAAAAATTTTATATTTGTATTTTTCCGGTATGGAACCTTGGCTTACAGTTTCATAGTTTACACTCTTGCTTACTGCACCACAACTAATTTTAATTTTATGTTTTATATCTGCCAATTAAACATTTTAATATTTTATTTTATTTATTTAATTTGTAACTTCTACAACAAAACATTTGGCATACGAAATTAGAACTCTTATGGAGTTATAATGTTCAATAATATTAAAAACAAGATAAAACTAACAGGTTTTATAAAATAGTAAAATAAAATAATACTCTTTATGTTTAATCATGTTATCTACGAAAAATATTCAAAAATTTTTTTTTTTTAATTCTAACACGTTGCTGGTTTCTTTAATTGAAGCGGAGCCGCGAATAACGTTTTAAGCGACAACTACACAAAACCTGTTTTTTTAGATTACCGTTAGAATAACTCTTTTATGACTTAAAAATGAATTAGGCAAAATCATGCAGGATTTATTTATCAAAATGCAATCTATAGAAGTCAGTCAGTGGGATACACCAACAAGTTCTAAAACGTTTTTTTTCGATTTCTCAACAATTTTGATTATGTCGCTTACAACGTTATTCGCGGCTCTGCTTCAATTGTTTTAAAACATTGCCATTCGAATATCAATGTACGATGTTTAATTTGAACTAAATTTCTATTTCTCCTGAGTTGACTAAAACTCAAACGATTAAAAAGATGACATGGCTCACGGGTTATTATAATTTTATGAAGAAATATCCAAGTTCTGATTTTCAGTAAGTCTGCAAACCACACAACAAAAATTCTCTTAGAGTAAGGTGTTATATTGAGATAATTACCATTATTTCTGAGGCCATAAACGTAAATTGCCATGTTGTTATACGCAACCTTCAGTTTTGATTTGCTAGTGTCATCACAACTTGCAAAAATCTCACATCCGTAGGTTAATGTTGGTATCAAATAAGTCTTAGCAAGCAACAACCTTTTTTTATTGACGTGCAATATTGCGTAGACCTAAGAGATCTCAGTAAGAAGTATGTTTTGCCACAGGCAGCCATTACATGATATGACCAGGTGAGAGTGTTATTGGAGATAATTCCCAGATTTTTGACTTTATTTACAATTTTAATATGTTGGTTGTTAACACAAACAATAGGATCTTCAAAAATTCTCTTTGTCATTTTATATACAACTACGCATTTTTTTTTTTTTAGGATTTAAAATTAAACCGTTCACATCTGTCCAAAGAGAAACACGCTTCGTCATCATTTAGTTTTGCAGTACAAAGTTCAATGTAAAATGTTTTTACACTAAACAACATCTTTGTGAAACGCATGGAAGATGTTGAAAACGTGAAACATTAATTTACATTGGCAACATCTTTCATTTGTCAAAAACAAAATAAAAGAAAAAGACGGATAATTTTTGTTAAAAATATAAAATATTAAAAAATGGATTTAAAGAAAGCATTAATCATTGGAGTAGTTGTTGCTTTGCACGAATAAACCAAAATTTGAATGCAGTATATGTGCTGCTCATTTGCCTTTCTTGAATAAATTTGTTTTGTTTATTTTATGCAATGTTAGTTTGCTAGTGATGTAACAAAGAAAATCGATGTTTTTGCCATTTTTTTAGTGATGACACTTAAAATAACGAAAGATGTAAGATGGAACAAAATGAGAAAGATGTAGAACAGGGGTGCCCAAAAGTTCCTTATGGAAGAGCAAACACCAATACATTTAACCCTTTGTCAAATGTATCACATATGATGCACAGGCGTCATGATTGAAACGCTTGTGCATCATATGTGATACACAATTAGTCTTATTTCCTTTAACTAGATTATGTACGTGAACGTACGCTATAAAAAAATTTTTTGTTTGGGGACAGTCAAAGGGTTAAAGAATAACTAATTTTGATTCAATATTTTTTATTGTAAAAACCAATACATACAAAGAAAAAAGAAATATTTCATATCATAGGTTAAACAAAAACAAAATCTACATTGATGATCGCTGTCCTCAATGCTTACCAGCAAAGCATACGAAAGTGTTGTTGCTTTGCACACACAACCTATAGCTAAGTGCTTTTACAAAAACAAATAAGCACCAAGCGCATAGGGCTTGGGCACCCTTGATGTAGAATTTTTGGCCTGTACAATTCTTATGGGAAGATGTTAACATCTTTGCAAATTGATGAAAGATGTATGATGTAGCTCAGTGGAAATAGCCTATTACCTTGTTTATTGCTTATGTACAATTGGACACCATCGGCATACATTCTGATGTTGCAGTGAAGCAACTGTGCAGGAAAATCATTTGCATAAATAGAAAATCGGAGAGGGCCGATAAAGGAGCATTAAGTAATACCCCTGACAACGGGAAGAAAAGTTGAGGCTGTTAATGGTCTTATTTCCACATACTGCACTCGATTCTTTAGATATGATTTAATTAGTTTGGTGAATCTTGATGAAAACTTAATTATTTTTCCTAATTTTGGAATCAAAATAGTGTGATCAACGGTATCAAAGGCCTTTGAATGATCGGACAACACTAATTTCCTTTCTGAGATCTTCGACTACATCAGGAAGAGCAGTAATGCAACTATGTTTGGCCAGAAATTCAGACTATTTATCGGTCAGCAAATCTGTGGTGAAAAGGAAATTAAATAATTTCTTAATTGGAATGTAGAACAATTTATTTTATTCCTGAATTAGCAATGATTCGATGGATGACTTTCACTTATACTAGAATCACCATTTATTTTAAAAAATTGGGTGTAAACTTGAAAAGTGCTCTCCTGCAAAATGACAAAATCAGACCTTAACTGTTTTTCCTTTTCGCCACAGAAGTTATGGTAATTAATGTAATTAGTTATCTGCAAATTTAAAAGTTTTTGAAATGCTTATGACAGATATGGCAATATAGCCATAGACCGATACTCAGTATGTGATTTTGGTATTGGAAGGATTTTAGCCTGCTTCCATCTTATTAGAAGTGACGGAAGAATAATTTTTAAAAAAGTAGGGCTGATACAATCAATACCTGTAGCATTTGGATAGACAGCTTTTAAGTACATCTAACTGACAACAGAGATTGGCAGCATTATAGTTAATATAATGGCTATGGCGCGCTTGAAACATGAGAATATTATCGTTTGTTTTTACTATTCACTACTACAATTTCTTTAATGGTTTTTAATTTTTTTTGTGGAAATAGAATATAATTTAATTAAAAGAAATATTATTTTTAAATGTTTGCCTTTTGTGGGATCTGAACTCAGAAATTCGGAGTACTAGGCTACATGTCTACCTACTACACCACAAACACTTATACATTTTTATGACAAATATTGAATTTAAATAATTTGTTAGGAAAAAAGATATTATTTAAAATTCGTTGATCAATATCAATTATTATTTGAATCTATAATCAATACAATCCACAATTCAGTTGGTTATACTGAAACCTGATTTTAATAGTATATTTGAGCAGGATAATCGTATGCGTAGTTACCACTTTTGAATATCGATAATTTTTTATTAAACTTGATAGATGGTACCTACTAATTTTTTTGTAAATTTACTTAATAAATGGTTGATTATACTGTACACAATTACTAAATGAATTTTTAAAGTTGATTCGATAATAGGATTGTTGTTTAGTTCCTTTTTCCTTATTTTAATTCCCAATACAATAACAGGTCAATAGAAAAGTCCCCGGCCTACCATAGTTAAACACATTTTATTGGCAAAATTCCTTTTTTTTATTCAACAAAGTTCCCTTTATTCAACATAGTTCCCTTCATCCAATGTCAGATATCGACGCAAAAACTCGGGTTTATTACACTTGAATATCTCCAAACACTGCACCGAATCATCAACTCGTCGTTGTTTTTGGTCAAAAGTGAGCTTGGACGGCACCCACTTTGCACAGAGAAACATACCCAAATATTCGTGAATGATTGATATGATGTACACGTTCAGTTGATATCTTTAGAGTACCTGCTATTTCATTTAATTTCAATTTACGGTCATTCGAAATCATTTTGTGGATTTTTTTTGATGTTTTCGTCCGTAACAACCTCTTTTGGACGTCCACTGCGTTCACCGTCTTCGGTGCTCATTTCACCACGCCTAAACTTAGCATACCAATCCTTGATGCTTGATTTTCCTGAGGCAGTGTCTGGAAACTCGTCATCAAGCCAAGTTTTTGCTTCAACTGTATTTTTTCCCTTCAAAAAGCAATATTTTATCAACACGCGAAATTCCTCTTTATCCATTTTTTTCACAATAACAAAATTAGCTTCACTCAAAATGCTATAATTCACAAACTAATGATCAGACAGCTGTCAATTTTATACACGTGTATTTTGAAGGTTAGGGCTAACTAAAAATCATATCGATTTAACTCTAGTAGACATCAATGTGTCAGGCCGGTGACTTCTCAATTGACCTGTTATTGTTGCTATGTTAATGGATTATAAAATAATATATTTCAAACAAATTAACATTCTTACAAATAAATGTTAATGGTTTGATCGCATTCCAACCAATCTTTTCTCTGAGTGAATGTCAAAAAAATTTAAAAATATAATTATGTGTATTTTAACTATTTTATCATTTAAAAACCAATCTTCGGATAACTTTTTACTAAACTACAGTCAGTTACTGTGAAAATATTTTGAGGGTATATAATATTTAGTACACTTTAATAAATATTCGTATGTAGTGATTATTTTTTTATTTTGCAATAATTATTATGGTTCTTTTAATTTGTAAACAACAAAAAAAAATATTTCAATGTTATCCACACGTTTTCAATAATATGAAATTGAAAAACAAAAATTATAATTATTTTGAAATTTTTATTTTCAATTAATTTGTAAACAGATTCTAAGGACTTTTTTTGTCTAAAAAAAAAACAAATTAAACAGTAAGATGTTTTTCTAAAAATGTTATGGCTAAGGACATTTTCCAAAAAGAAAACGCTAAGATGCTAATAAAAAAAGTCCGTAAAAGCTGATAATCTCTCTTTAGGAAAAATACCTTGGAATCTGAGGGTTTTTTATAAGAAAAAGTCTTTAGAATCTGACAGTTTTTTTAAAGGGAAGTGTCCTCAGGATCTAGGAGGTTTTTTGATAAGAAAACTCCTTCTTGATCTGAGAATCAAAAAAAGTTGAAATAATGTGAGGGTTTTTTATTCAAAAATGTCCTCAGAATCACTGAATTTTTCTAAAGGAAAAAGTTCTTGTAATCTGACAAAAAGTCAAGAAAAGTTTATAGTCCCCAGAATCTGAAGATTTCTTTCTAAAAAAAACTCACCTACAGAATCTGAGGGCTCTCTAGAGAAAAAAATCCTTAAAATCTGGTGGTTTTTCTGTTGAAAAAAGTGACAAAGATTTGAGGGCAATTCTATGTTGTTATTATGAAAAACTCAAGAAATTTTGAAATCATCAAAAAAACGATAAATTATTGATATTCTATTTCTTACGAATTCTAAATTCTAAAAATACTAAAAGTCTGTATGGTTCCTGAACCCCTAATATGAATGCAAAATATTTACACAAGTGAATGTAGAATGTATTTATATTCATCATACGTCCCAAGTGTCTTTTATATTTGACGAAGACCGAAAGCGTATGAGGAATATTATTTTACTATAAATATTACGTATACGTTATCGGTAACTTGACATTTAGCTTTTTCTTATACCACATGTTAATTCAAATTAAACAAATTCCATATACTTTTTAACCATACTGTAAAGAGTACAATTCATGTTCAATACAACTTTTAGCCTTGAAATAATGGTTTACAAATTCAATAACAACATGGCGAAAACAAACAAATAAATAAAAACAACAATAAATTGTGCAAAACAAATAGAAAAATGCAAAACCATATATGACACGTGACTTGCATTTATAAGCATTTTAACAACGATGTTTTAAATATTCTGTTTGTATTTTTATATGATGAAAACAACTTGTACTGGACACGTTTTTTTATATATATATATTTTTACTTAAATATTCACTATTGACACTTGTAAAAAGTTTGTAAAAAAAAAACAAAACAAAATACAACTGCTGATTTAAGGAAAATCGTAAAAATAATTTTAAATTCACAATTTTTTTTTCTTATTTTTCATTTAAAATTCTCAAGTTTTTTTAAGATCTAGGCCAAGATATTAAGTGAACATTTTGTTATTTATAAAGAAAGACATTTCAAAATGGTCAAGGTCAATTTTTGTAGAGTATTGCCAATTGACCAGATGTATATATTGTAGCAGCAGGTCAAACAAAATTAATTATCCTTGTTAATTTAACAAATTTCTTTTATAGACTATCTTATGAAACATTTTCTATCATCTTATGTATTGGAGAAAACTTTTTCTTAAAACATTTATTGCTCATTACTGTTTTTTCATTGAAATTCCTAATATGTATCTTTAATAATCTACAAAATCGAAAGGAATGAATAAAACTCACCAAAATTTGTCGTAATAATATATATATATATATTTTTTTTTAATTTGCTTCTGGTATGTGACAAAATTCTATCGTTTTTGATATTTAAATCTTGAATATTTTGTATTAGTCTTAATTTAAAAAAGACAAAGATATATGTATTGTTAGCCGAAGAGATTAAACATATTTTTAAGCCTCATCACTTCACTTTTTAAATTTAAAATTTTAAACCGAATCGATCGAAATCAAAATCGGTAATTTTCCATCACATACTGGATTATGTTTTTTACTTTCTTTATCGTATATGTATGAAACACAATATTCGTTAAATGCACATCACGAGTCCTCTGGCAACACAGTATGCGCGCATCAAAATTGCTTATTAGTTTTTGCCTGTACATCTTTTCTAACGCATATGATTTCGTTCTTCAGCTCTGGAATCATCTTGGGTTTATTAGCATAGACCATACTTTTCACGTAACCCCTGGAAAAAATCCAATGGTACCATTTGTTTCGTGAGATAATACGTCCTGGCAAGTGGCACCGTACTGTAGTTCAGGATCGTCATTTTTTACTTAAACAAGAATAAGGGGGATAAAAACCTAAGAATGAATCTGGAATCAGAATAAAACAAAAATTCAAAATGGTGGGTCCAATATGGCGGCCATTAGTATTAACATTTTGATATATTGAATTTTAATAAATCTTTTTTCGGGGATTTCGGATCGCTGACTACGAATTTGGTAAAAAAAAAAAAAGCTCAAAGTTGCGGATCCATACTGGCGATTTTATGATTTTTATAAAATTGTTTGTTCTCTTTGACTTGTATTAAATTATCACTAAAGGCTACTTTACGGTTGCTAAGTACGAATCTGAAATCATAAATTCTGAATTAAAAATGGCGATCCTAAATTGAAAAATATCAATATTTTGAATATTAATTTATTTTTTATAAAGGTTTTAGAGTTGATAATTGCGAATCTGAAATTAAAAATTTTAAATTCAAAAAGGTGGATTCAATATAACGGAAACCATTATTTCATAATATTGTTTATATTGTCCAATTTGATGAAAATTTAAACTGCAGGGATTTTTCGATATGAGAAATGAAAATATTTCCAGATAAGTTTAAATATAAAAAGAATGAGCCTGTACTTACATACGAAACTATCTGAATTCTTACATACTAAATATTCAATGTCGTCATATTGAATGCACCATTGTGAATTTCAAATAATTGTTTATAAAATGTTGGAAAAATGGAGGTTTCAAACTAATAAAACGCACAAAAATTGTTCATAAACTTATGAAGATAATTATTTGTCATCAAATATATGAGGTCATTCCTATCCGCCATACTGGACGCGTCATTTTGAGTTCGAAATTCTTAATTAAAATGTAGGTATTTGTTTTAAATAGAAATTCTAAAAAGTAAACAAAAAAATAATTTCATGCTAATAATTATAGGTAAAAGTAATATAAACTTTTGATATCTGATAGGTAGGGTGGCCTTTAAGATTCTACAAAAGTCCCTGCAAATGCGAATGTTTATTAAAAATTTAAATTTTTAAAACTCGGGAAACATTTTGTGTGGGAAAAGTCAAAAATCGAGTGTCATCGGTTGGATTGTTTCAATGTCTACAACGAATAAAGGTAGAAGCAATTTTTGTGTTTTATACCTACACTCACAATATAATTTCGTTAAAAACAACTTAAAATTCATATTAAATTAATCGAAAATACAATCAAAAAGAGGACTACTGATTTTCCATTATATTTAACCCATTTTGTTGTTTATTTTTAATCATTGTTTAATAATCGACAAAAGTAAAAACAGTAGAAAGTCGTTTAAAATAACCATAAAATTTTTACTGACAAAAACTTAGGAAAAACTACTTTTGTGGTTTGTTTTTCAAATTGAAAGTTTTTTTATTTGTATATAATTACAAAACAGAATACAACAAACACAGATGAATATATTTTTATTTTCTAAAAATAAATAATTTTGTATATATACAAACTATTTTGGCAAAAAAAAAACAAAAAGGAATTATATGAATTTCTATTTTTTGAAGCAGAAAACATAAAATTTTACATTTAACTGAAAATATCAACTCCTACTGAATGTCTGTTAATTTTTATAGTTTGTTTTTTGAATGACTGATTCAAATAGTTAAAAAATATATTTCTATGAATTTCAGTTGATTCTTCATTTAAAAACAAACTTTACGTATTACTTTTTAAATAAACTACAATCGGTTACGGAAAATATATTGTGAGTGTATAGAATAAATATTTAAAAATCTGGCCACCATTTTAAATTCGCCATTTTGTTTTTTAAGGTTCTGATTTCAGATCAAAAACCTTCGAAACTAAATGGCCCATTTTTTATTCATACTATAGCTTTAAGCCGAAAATTGTTAAATTTAAATCTAACGTGATGTTCAATTGCTATACACGACGACAGATTGAGGTTCTCGCGGCTTAAAAAATAATTCGTTCCACAACAGCAGTATTTTGGCAGAAGGACCTGTACGAAGGCACACGGGTGTTGTCGCGTCTTCCACCAAACTGGTTTTCTCAAATTTTTGCATCAAACCGCTGAATGTTGACTGAAAAAAAAATATTTTCATAAAACATTTGGATCACTTTTATGCGTTGTTGAACTGATTGCAGCTCCATGACTAAGTTTGCCAAAGCCTGTATTATCCTGTAGTACCAATTATCTGAAAAAAAAAAAATAAATCATTAACATATCACAAATAATTGCTGTCAAATATTTGCATTACAATTGAATCACCCTGTTAGTTCACAAAATGTTCACCTAAAAGTGCTTAAAGCCATTTAAGCACCCAATCATTTTGCAAATGTATTTATAAGACTTTCTTTCATTCACATTATGCTGTGTTCATTATTCTGTGTTCATTATTCTGTGTCGAACTTTAACAAATTGACTATTAACGAATTACATGTTTTATTACCATTACTACAGTAGGCAAAGAAATATATTTTGTAATTGGGTTTTTTTTTTTGCATATACACACAGAGAAAAACATGGTTGCAATATGATCAAAGCTGCTAAATTATGTTTTGTGCATTCGGATACAGTTATCGCAATCAAGTTTTTGATTTTTAAATAGGTTCTAATCAACAAAATGGTCGCCACCATAATTTTTATAATTTCCCGATTGCAAAAATGTACATGCTGATAAAACCGAAAGTATAATTTTGCTGATATATCCATATATGTATTTGGAAACTCGGGAAATTATATTTACCGTGTTTGTAATACAATATGTTTACCCGCAAATATAATATGTTTATTATTGTGTTTGCATTGAGTATAATAATTATAAAATTACAATTACAAACATATATTTGGTTAGGTGAAAAATACAATCTTGATAGTGTTTGCCTCTAAACTATAAAATAATTGGATGCAAATTTTAAATATATATGTATGGTAGTTTCTAAACATATATATATATTCTAATTGCCTGTAAACCTATTCAAAAATATCTTTTTCTGCGTGCACCTACGAAAAAATATGATAATTATGCAACAATCAATGAATAATTAAAAATCCAATAAAACACACATTTGACATTGGAGCATTTCCATTTTATTTCAACTTAAAATGTCACAACTTTTGTTGTGTGCAAGCTATTAAAAATATTATTGCATTGGAATAGTAAAGGTTTGAATTTAAGAAATTTAATATTTTTTTAAACTTTTTAATAATTTAAAAAAAATATGTATATACATTAATATTTACTCACAGAGAACAATTCTACAATTCAGTTACTACTACTAATAAAAAATAAAATTCGATTAATACAATTAAATTATAGTTGCAACACCACATTTTAATATGGCTGTGCTAACCGAATTTATTGATAGAACACCCAAATTCAATTTTTAATTCAGTTGACACTTTATTTTCCTGTGTGTATATTTTGGAAAAAAAATAGTTTTAAAACTTTAAAATTTTTTTATATAGAACACATATACATAAGTATGTGACTTACTTATATGTGTTCTACACATTCTGAAAATTTCAAAGTAGAAACTTTAATACATTGGAGATATTTACATAAATGTACAAAATGTAAGTCACTACACTGCAATGTTCAGTATTGCAAAGCTACAGAGTTGCCACAGTTTTCAAAAAAAATAAAAAAAAATCATGTTTTATTAACATTAAAATAGCGATCACGGAGCGAAGACGCAATCGGGGGTACTCAATTTTATATATTGAAGAAGCCGTTTGGTATTGAAATTGAGCAAAATCGGTCCAGTGGTTATCAGTGAAAATGTAAAGGTACCTCTAAATTTGCCTCACAAACTGCTATATTTTTGTACAGCTTCTTAGTAGCGACTGATAAGTAATATATTTTTTTTTTCACCAGTAGCTTGGAGGTGAATAATATTTTATATTCGCCTTAAAAGGTTTTTACATGAAACAATTTTTTTAACCCTAAATATTTTTACACCTTGAAAATTTTTAACCTCAAAAAATTTTTTCGCCTTTGTAATTTCTTATCGAATCTTTTGTTTTACATTATTTGTCACAAAATCACTGTGAATAATGAGATAATAAGTTTTCACTTAAGTACTTTTTATGGTACTATTAGAACCTTAAAAGTACTGCATTGACTCGTTTGGTAAAATTAGCAAATGTTCCCTTTTTAATTTTTTATTTATGACAAGTTTTGTGATATAATTTCTTTTAAATGTTGTTTGATAGAGGATCCAGCCAGAATATTATGTAGTTAACTGTTTGTAGTCAAATAAAAAAGTCTGTAGTTCGGTTAAAAATAAAAGAACATTTATTTATTTATTTTATTTATTATAAGCATTGGAAAAACATTGTAAACATAAATGTTTTATAATTGTATTAACAATTTATTTTTTAAAGAACTGTGTAAATATACATTTTGTATATAAAAAAACAACAAAAATTCAAAAAAGGAAACAATTTAAAATAAATGAATAATCAGTTATTTTTTTACGGAATTTGTAGGTAATATTTAAAACTTTTTTTAACTGACTAATCATTTGTTTTTTTACTGATGTGTCAGTTGTTTATACAGCATTTAAAAATAAATAACAAAAACCATTAGATTTGAATGAAATGTAAGTAGAACGGTTTTCAAATGAAATATTATTTCTAGTAAATGGCATTTTCTATTATATTTACTTACAAACTATTTTAGGCGTAATAAAACAGACCTTACCGAATAATAAGTCTAGTAATCTAAACTCCAAGGTCTTCACGTATTACCCTTTTTATTATAATTCTTACTTTTTTATATGGGATGTCCAAAAAGGTAAGGTGTTATACTTAGGTGCAAGCTTACGATAAAATTAAGAATAACGGGTTATACGTATGCATATTAATAATTGGTTACTAATAACCAATTATTTTTCCGTACGAAATTTAGTAACACATTATTTTTTAACTCCTGGTAAGCAATTATAATTTAACTTTGAGTAAGCGACAAGATAATGCGATGCCGAGTTGTGAATCAAAATTTCTAATCCGCTTTTCTTCCAAAAGGAAATATATAAATTAACGCTTTGACGGCCAATTGTTGATAAATGTCACATTTTTAATTTTTTGTCATATTTGACCCATTTTTTTTTAACTTATTTTCTTAAATGCAGCTTTTATCGACAGAGGATTGTTGTTGCTTTCACAAAGCAAATAGGATCACCACAAATTCAGAAAAAAATAATTATTTTTGCAAAAATTTTGGAACACATTTTCTCGTATACTATTGTACAACACAGAGGATCAAAATTTTGGTAGGACATGGTCTATTCCTTTAATTTTTTAAAACAAAGATTTATTTGGAATTGTTTTACTACATTTCTTACAGGACACTAATACAATTTGGGACATATGTATCCAATGGGTCGTCAAATTTCAAAAAGAGGAACATTTGCTCAGTTTTTAGCATTTTGTAGGTAGTACTCATTACAAAGTAATGTATAAAGTAATGATATGTCATTACCATGTTTTTGCTAAGATGCTCTTCAAATATTATTGTCCCAACTATATTTTTTCTGTGTGTATAGTTAGTTCTGTATAAGAAAAAGTAGTACAAGCAACGTTGGTCATTGTGGAATATGTTCTTTCATTACAGTTCTTTTCAATGTAAACCTTTTGATAAATGTGTAAAAGGTTTTTTTCCCCCGTTCATATGGAAAATATCGCGTATAAGTTAATACACGTAGCCAACAAAATTTATTTTTCAATTCTTTTCCTATTTGTATAATTTCAACATTTCCTTGCTTTTGCTCACAAAATTTGTGTATCAGTTTGTCAAGGAAACATTACAACACACACACACACGCCCTCAGAGACTGTGAACAAAGAAAAAAAGAAGAGAAAATCGGAATAAAGCGGAAATTTATTTAATCGAGCATTGTAATTGAAAAATGTGTTGATGAATGATTGGTTAAGTGAAACATTGTTCTTTTGTGTTTTTCCAAAGAAAATTATTATTTTTTTTTCATTTGAAAATTAAAGGGAAATGAATGAAATGCATTTGAATAAATAAAATATTCTATTTGAATTGGATGATAATCTTTATTGATACTGGGTTTAACAACAAAAAGGACAATTTAATAAAAGCTTGTCAAATGCATAGCAAAAAAGGAAAGAAAAGAAAGAAAATAAATATAACGTTTTTCTACCTTAACCCCTTGAGCTCCTCAGTTGTAGCATTGCATTTTTCTGATTTGCTGCACTGCAAGATCTGTTTGTTATTTGAGCAGTATTTCAGTTTTGTCGTTTTAAAGTACAAAAGTATTCATTTGTAGAGGGAATATAATTTACAATTATTCTTGTAAGAAATTCGAAAAAAACACTACACTTAAAGCAGGTGATTTTAGTGTATTATTAAATTTTAGTGTATTATTTCTAATTAAAATTGAAAATCTTTGAAATTTAGACAATTAAATAAAATATAATTTGGATATTTTTAAATTATATTATGATCTGCATTTAAAACTTATAAATATTAAAATTGATTTTTTTTTTTTGAAAAATAAAAATTTTGTACTGAAATTTGTGTGCCGTATAAAATTTTAATCAAAATTTAGTGTTTTATTCAAACAAAAAGCAATGAAATATTTTGTTTTGGTTATGAGTTTTGTAAAAATTGTTTTTTTTATTAAAATTGGATAAAATTAAAAAAGAAAACACATTTTTTTATTTGAACATTGAAATTAACCCTTTAACCACTAAAGTCGACATACGAGGTATTTTCTTATAAAATTTTAGTTCTAGTATCATTTTGGACTAAAAGCACTAATGTGAAGTCCGTTGGTCAAAAAATGTAACCTGAAAGCGCCAGGTGAAAAAAATTAAAGATCACCTGAGGGTCAATTCTTGTTCTGTGAAACGTTGAAATAAAAAGTTTTTTCACGTTTTCATAATACTTTTGATTCGCGTTCTGTGAAATAATGTAAAGAAATATCAAAACGTTTTCATATAAAAAAAAAGTGGAACGAAACAATACAATTAATACAGATATTTTTATATAATTATTTAAAATAAATTTTACGAACTTAATTCACTTTTGTTTAAAATTTTTCTCTGTTTTCACATTTGCATTAAATTTTGGATAACACAGTTACAAAATTTTCATGGGTACAGTGCGAATGAAACATTTTTTTCATAATACATACGAGAATCGCAATTTATGTATTTGTGAAAAGTTCGAGTGAAAAGTGCTTATGAAAACGAAAATGAAAAGTTTTTTTTCACTTCACATTATCACAGAACGAGAATTGACCCTCTGAAGACAAAAAGCTCGATTCAAACAAAAAAAATTTGTTTCACAAATCAAACCACAACAAATTATCAAAATACGACTTAAAGCTACTTACCAAAAGAAATTCCGAGTCGATTGAGCTGTTGGAAAGTATGTTTTTTTTTTAATTTTAATTTTGCACCAAAAAAAAATATTGACGGAAATGGGTGTATCTATCAAACTTATTGAATTTCACTTGGAAATGGATTAAATATCACATGAAACTGTGATTTCGTTCAGTAATTAATTTCTTGAAAGGAATTCAGATTCTTAAAATTATTAAAATTTCAATCAACACGGAGATGTTTCATTTCAAATTGATAAAATTTCTACTGATATTTTTCACTTAAAATTAAAAATTGTTACATAAAAATATGAATTTGAAAAAATCAAAATTTAATTACAGTGTAAAATTTCAATATTGATTTAAAATTTCTTTAATTTAATATAAAAATCTCGAATGACATTTGATATTTTCTTCAATTAAAATTAAAAATCAGAATTAAAATTAGCAAGCTCAGAATTGGAAATAGTGTAACCATCATAAATAATATATTTGGAAATATTTTTTTAAGTTGAGAAAATTTACTAATCAAATAAGTAAAAAAAAAACGCGAATACCCAGCTAAAAATCTGTATATAAGGATGCATATGGCTTTATTCTATGTTCGTACATGCTTATAAACATGCATGCATGTCCATAAATGGATACACAAATCTTTACCAATTACTATTTTTCAAAATAGGCAAAATTGGTTCAGGGGGCCGCTTTTTTCCTTATAAAACTAATATAGCCTCTAGAAAAAATAAAGATTTTACGATTTTATCATTTTTTTTTTTTTTTTAATTATAGCCTTTTTCCACTGAGCTACATCATACATCTTTCACCAATTTGCAAAGATGTTAACATCTTTCCATAATAATTATACAGGCCAAAAATTCTGCATCTTTCTACACCTGCAAAAGATGATTCTTTCTCATTTTGTTCCATCTTACATCCTTCGTTATTTTAAGTGTCATTACTAAAAAAAATTACAAAAAATATCGATTTTCTTTGTGCCATCACTAGCAAACTGACATTGCAGAAAATAAACAAACAAAAATTTATTCAACAATGGAAAATGAGCGGCACATGTAGAGTATTCGAAAACCGAAACCGAAAACCGGTCAACCCGTTTCTTTTTTTTTAAAACCGATCGGTTTCGAATACTTTGTAAATTCGAAGTAAACCGAAAACCGGTCCTTTTTGTTCGGTTGACCGTTTGTTTTAATTACATCACCAACTGGGTTACTTGGTCTCTTTTATTTTTTCCGAACACTTTTATAATCGTTTATTTGGTTATGAAGATTTAGATGTAAGTCTGATAGATTCCGATGAAGACTTAACTTTGGATATTCCAAATTCAAATAGTTTAATTTCTGATCTAAATAACACAATAAACAGTATTCAAAATCCTAAAAAAGAGACAGTACAAAATCATTCATCATTATATGATGATTTCATATACACTCAGAAAAAAAAGTTAGTAGAAAAATTTGTAAACTGTTTTCAATTCCACTCTACTATTTTTGTACTGATTTTTAGTAAAAAATTATTATTTAGCAAATCTTTTTGCTATTTACATTTTACAAGTTACAGAATTTTTACAGAATATTTACAAATTTTTGTTGCTAATTTCAGAAATCATTTTACAAATTTTTGAAAACCGATTTGCTAAAATTAGCAAAAAAAAAATTACTAATTTTAAAAAAGTGGATATTGAAGGAAATGTTATTTCTAATTAAAACTTACACTTTCAAACTTTAATTGCCTTAAAATGCTACATAGATCAAAAAAGGGATCGGAAGTGAATATACCGACTCATGTCTGAAAATAGGACATCCACTTAAAATAGCACTAAAAAGTTTTTTTTAGTTCTAAAAATCAGCCCTAAAAACAATTAGAATTTGACCTTAAAAGTAAAAAAAAAAATTGACAAAAATATTTTTCAAAACATAAATTACCAAATTAAAACAAAATGATTAATTCGTTTTTTAAAAAATATGTAAAAATTTTTGATACTCGATAAAAAAAATAAATTCAAAGCTTTTTACTAATATTAATAAAATTTCGTAATTTTTTTGCTGATTTTAGCAAACAGATTTTAAATTCCACTTTACAAAAAGTCTACTAAAATTTAGTAGCGGCTACTAATTGTTCTACTAATTTCATTGTACTACACGTCAGCAGACATGTGTTGCTAAGATTAGCAAAAAATACCGCTGGGCTCAATTCCCGTAATAACAGCAAAATTTTCAGTTGCCATTACAGACTTTTTTTTGTGAGTGTATCTTGATAAATGCGACAAAAGAACTGAAACGCTGGAAAATTTATATAATTGTCATTTGACTATTTGTCCAACATCTACTATTAGTGAAAGAGTATTTTCCACTTCTAGCTTTATCATTTGATATGAATATAGTTTTATAATATTAATTTTTAAGATATTATATTAAAAATATTGGTTTTAAGTTAATTTTTTGTTGAAATAAAATACAATAAAAAAATTAAATTTAAATGAATATATATATATATTTTTTTTTTTCAAAGAATGTATTTTTTTTATTTTTATTACTTTATATATTAAATTTGTTTTTTTTTTTTGTAATAAAAACAATTAACAAATTATATAAGCTTTTTATTCAAATTAAAAAAAAAAAACCATAGAAACCGGTTGACCGGTTTTTTCTGCAAAAGCCGAAACCGGTTTTTTTAAATTCTATTTTTCGAAGAAAACCGAAACCGGTTTTTTTCAAAAGGCCGGTTTTTTGAATACTCTAGGCACATGTAGGAATTTCATACTTATGTCTACCAAAAATTCTTCTTCATCATCATCTTCCAGAATGGCCTTTAATATTTCAATGTACTGCATTAAAATTCGGGTTTGTTCTTGCAAAGCAACAACTACTCTAATGATTAATGCTTTCTCTCAATCCATTTTTATTATTAACAAAATTTATGCGTTTTTTGTTTTTTTTACAGATGAATAAATAGGTTCATTCGTTAAATTTTCTCAGTAAAGTCCTGTAAGATTTACTCAGTAACAAACTTACAGAGAGTAAGACCAATTTACTCTCAAATGAGTAAATGGAAAATTTGCAATAATTAACAAGTTTGTTAAACAGCTGATTGTAAAACCAAATGCAAAAATAAATACAACCATAGAGGAAGAATAGTATAGAGGATGCAACGCCGTCAGCGGCCAAATAAAATTTTATACAGAATACAAAGGTTCAGAAACTTTGAGAAAACAGGGGAAAATTGAGCAAATTTCCCTGATTTCTGCAAAAATTTGAGTAAATTTCGCTGTTTTTAAACTTTTTTTCAAATCCAATTGGGAAATCTGCTAAAATTAATTGGATTTGCAAAGAAATTCAATTGGAATCGCAAATAAAACCAATTTGAAAAGGTGCTGAACCTTTGAAATCTGCACATACAAAAGAAAGAGAACGTTTTTTACGACGTGAGAGACATCGTCATGGTGTGATACAACTGGTCGATATGAAAAAAAAGGATTCTTGTTGTAAAATCTTTAGCAAAAATGTTTTTTTATCTTTTCTACAATTCATTTAACAATATTTGTTGCTTTGCATTTGTATTAACAAAAATTTAAACACATTATATGGTGAGGGTATATATCAGTTTGTCATTCCGTTTGTAACATGTCGAAATATAGGTCTAAGACCCCATAAAGTATATATATTCGTGATCCTTATGCAATTTTAAGTCGATTTAGCGATGTCCGTCTGTGTGTTTTAATGGCGATCGCGACGCGAAGACGCTAGCCGGGGTGCCTATTTTCACCCAGATTATTGTACATCCTCCAGAGAAGTTTGGTATTGAAAATGAGCAAAATCGGTCCAGCGGTTAAAAAGTTATGGATGAAAATGTGAAGATACCTCTAAATTTTCCCATACAAATTGGTGTATTTTAGTACAATTTCATAGTAGCGACTGGTATATAATATATTTTCCCAAATTTTTTCACCAATCGCTAACAAATTAATAATATTTTGTACACCTCAAATATTTTTCACCTCGAAAAATTTTTTTCACCACTCAAATTTTTTTTTAACAAAAAAAAATTTTGTTCACCTAGAAAAATTATTTTCACCTCAAAATTTTTTTCGCGTAAAAAAATTCGTTTCCGCATCCAAAAAAGTTTTTCACCTCCATAATTTTACTTCAAAAGTTTTTTACATTGTTTGCATCAAAAACAATAGAGAAAATTGGTGGAGGGTATTGAAAGATTCGGCACAGCCGAATTTAAGCCTTTTTTACTTGTTTTCAATCATTTCTGGCAATAATTTGTCTAGTAAAAATTTTCAGAAAGAAGAAGAACTCTCAACATAAAACTGTCACTTTATTCTCTCTTTTTTCTTTATGTTTACTGAGTATTTGTGTAAACGAACGACATCCAGTAAAAATTTGTACAAATTCGTACAAATTATTGGGTAAACGTACGAAACTAATAACAGATGAAAAATGTTGCCAATATAAACACATGTTTCACGTTATCAACATCTTCCATGCGTTTCACAAAGATGTTATTCAGTGTAAAAAGCCTATTACTTGCAATTTTATTATTATTTTTTGACCCTATTTTATTTTAGCTTTTTAATAATTTAGGTACGTGAATAAAAATAATAAATATAATATTTATTTTATATCTTTATCTTTTTAGGTAAGTAAAAACTCATACAACATTTCGCTCTGTAAGTACAATAAAATGAATTAAGAATTCAACAGAAAAGTAAAAAAAAAACTACTTTATATTGCCGAAAAAAGCTTTTTTTATTAAAAAGAAATCAGTGTTAAGAATAAATTCGAGTCAAAACTTCAATTTAATCTATGAATTAAGAAGTAAGGTTCGTCATTAAAATATCTTAAATGATAAACTATATTCAAATGAATTATAAATAATTATATAATTCAACTCTAAAAAATAAGATGTTATCGCCTAATCATGAAAATGTTCTTAATGTTTCCTGAAGAGTTATTTTGATATTAAAATTAAAGGATAATTTGGATCGGTTTTTACACTATAGATTCTAATTTAGAAGCATATAAATACTTAAATAATAAAGTTGTTTAGAGATTTGTGCAAAAACCTTGTAACCTAGTGTAAAGAAACATAATACCTTCAGATGGTGTTATGAATGAATTTACAAATTAATAAATCATAAATTGTTTTACTTTTAAGAACTTAACACAAAAGTTTAAAGAAAAATCATTGCATACTTTTTGGGTTCAACTAAAACTCAATAAATATTGCATAACCTTTTGTAATTGAACGAAAATAAAACTTAAATATTATTGCAAATAATACCAAAAAAAAAATCATTATCACCTACTACTGCAACTACACGCAGAGAAAAAACATGGTTGTAATATGATCACTGTTACTATATTGTGCTTGCTGCAATCGGGTATGGTTGTCACAACCAAGTTATTGGTTTTCTAACCATCAACATGGTCGCTACCATCATTATTTAGTAAATATTTTACTATTTTATGATTGGCACCTTCTATTTTATATCATGATTGCCTGTAACCATACTGTGGTAACAAAAATTATGACTATGAAAAAAATATGATATTTATGCAACGATAAAACGTTGGCAACAATCAATAAATAATTATACAATCAAAGAAAAAAAATTTTTAAAGTCTGTGATTTTTTCCCTAACAATTTTTCTTCAAAAAGTCCTTAATATTAATTTTTTTATAGAAAAAACATTTCTAAAGGAAATATTCTTAAATTTAAAAAGCTTTTTTATAGTTTCTAAGAACTTTTCCTTTAAGATTATCCAGGAATCATAATATATTTATGAGGGGTATAATATGATAACATTTTGAAAATACTATGATTACGTGCGATCATATTATGATAAATTCAATACAACATGTTTATTAAGGACTATAATATGGTAATTTTGAATCATAATATAACTGTAGGGACCATATTATTGTAAAAATATGGTTATTTTATTATCATTATATGATAACCATAATATAGTACGATTATGGTTGGTACAACAATAACCCCAAATAAATATGATGCTCTTCGAATATGATTGACCCAACCATATTTTTTCTTTGCGTGTACTACTACTAAAATACAGACACTATTAAATGTTAGTTTAACAGATTCATTGGAAATTTAAGAAACAAACAAAATTTACAATGTTCCTATAAACTTACATATCTGCTCACACATCTCTGTACATTGATTCATTTATATGAATACTGAATAAATTTTATAGTAAATTTCCTTTTCTATTGTATTCAGATACGAGTATTCAAACAATTTATGGAAAATAATATGGCTAAAAGCCAAAAACGTTGCAATTTCATTTAATACTTACATACTCCGAAAACATTCAATTTTTCCAACAGACTTGATGTGGTATTGGTATATGTGTGCCTGTGTGTGTGTACTTTTCGTTGAACATACATCAAGTGGTCACTTCCATTTCAAATTTTACCATTCTGCTTTAGAGAATGAAAGAACTTTTATGAAAAGAACCCACAAGTACTAATACAAGTGCAACAATGGCTTACAAAAGTTATCTATTTGTACGTTGCTTATTTGTATATATATACGAGTATGTAAATATGAACGAGTATGTATGTGTGTATACCAAGGGCATCTGTTCTTTTAATTTTTAGAAAAATGTTTTGGGTTTTGTTAAATACCAATTTGGGTGTGACATTTTCACTCCCAAAACGAACAGTAGAGATTACTCCACAAACACACTTATAAATTTCGGCATAATAACCATAATAACTGCAAAAATAAGACTATTTAATAGCAAGGCAAATGTTAAAAAATTGTATTTTGCAAACAATAGATATTTGCAGATCCGTACACAGGAAAGTCTAACGCTAGGCATCAGAAGTCACAAAAATATTATTTATTCAAAAGTTTGTTTTAAAAAAATTAATACCTTTTATGGACACCATTACAACATTGACAAATAAAATTTTATTTTTGCTTTGCTTAGAAAGTTGTAACTCTCAACCTTAAAAATAGCCTTATGACAGTGACAACTCGTCAAAAGTGCACTTAAAAAAGTTTGTCGATAAAATCTACCAAAAATGACAGTCAAAACGAAGGTATATGCAGTTAAAGAGACAACAAAGGTGTTTACCTTTGATATAATTAGAAATTTGGTTATTTTTAACTGTTAACAGCTTACAATTGTTGTAAATATAAACTCCAAAAGTTTTAAAACAACCGATAAAAAAACGGTTGTCTTTACAATAAATTTTTTTTGGTATTTTAATAAAAATAAATCAAAAAATATTTTTAATTTTGATTACAAATATAATTAAATCCTTCTTAAGTTTAAACTTAAAATTGTAAACGTTTTAATGCACTGGATATGCAATGAAATTTTCTGATTTTTATTTGCAAACTAACAATATATCAATAACTAGCTTAAAAGCCCGACACTTCGTTATCGGTAGTTTTAAATATCGAAATATGTTGAGAAGAAAATATTATTATATTTTCTAAAGATTTACTATTTGAATAATTTGTTTCATCTTTTGAAGTGGATGTTTAAATTTTAAGTTTTGAATTTCTTTTTTTATAGGTCTTTCAAGGGGGACGTACCCAGTCTTAACTGTTTTAATATCACTTGTTCCCCTTTCCATCATATTTCGTTCTGCTTGTCTACTGATTCATTTCCACTCGTACCCCGTTTCATTCCATTTCCGTATCCCTTGTCTAGTGCTTCAATTTTACTCGTACTCTTTCCATTCCATTTCTGTCCCCTTCCAATTTTACCTTGCAAATATTTCCCCATATTCACCATTGCGGGCAAAGCCCGCTACGTTGTTAGCGTAGAAAATGGTTAACCGGTCTGACGCCCGGGAGTATACGGAGTTCCCAGATAATTACCCGTAGTCCTTAATTTTTACCATGTCCCAGACCAAAATTCTAAGATGTACCTCAATAATGAGCTAGCCCATACCTCAGGTAACACACATTTTAAATTTCAGATTTTTCCCTTTGAACCCCCCTTTTTACCATGTACCTGGCTAAAATTCTAAAATGTAGCTGATCTATGATTAGCACATACTTCAGTTAACACTTTCGGCTTTCTGGCTAAATCGGGGGGGGCAGGCCGTTAAGGAGGGGACTGTTTACCTTTTTTTCCCTCCCCGTACGCATTTCCAAAATCCGACTTTGGTGAATGTCTACACCGGAGGGGGGAACCTTTGCACCAAATTTCAACTTCCCAGCTCCAGTAGTTTTGGCAAGGGTGAGAATTTTTCTCTTTTCAGCCCCTCCCCGTTGGATTTTCCTAAAATGACGTCTTAACTGTTATCTACACTGAAGATGGAGCCTGCAAACTAAATTTCAACTTCTAGATCCAACGGTTTGTGCAGGCTGTTAAATTAGCACATTTGAAAATTTGCACTTTTGCAAATATGTACATTTTCACTTTTATAAATTTGCACATTTGCACTTTTGCAAATTTCCACTTTTGCACATTTGTACTTTTTCAAATTTTCACATTTACACTTTTGCACATATGCGTATTTGCACATTTGCTCTTTTGCCAATTCGCACATTTTCACATTTGCATATATGCACATTTGCACATTTACATTTGAGGAGGAATCTTGTATCAAATTTTATCTTCCAAGCTCCAGCGGATTTGGCAGGCCGTTAGATTTTCCAAAAGTCACGTCTTATCTGTTATCTACACTGTAGAAGGAACCTGCATACCAAATTTTCACTTTCTAGTTTCAGCGCTTTTCCCCTTATTGCACCTCCCAGTAAGAATTTCCAAAAATCCATCTTGGGTGGATGTCTACGCTGGAGTGGGAACCTTTGTACCAAATTTTATCTTCCCAGCTCTAGCGGTTTTGACAAGTCTTCAAGGGGGAGAATTATTCCTCCACGTTGAATTTTCCAAAATTGGCATCTTAGCTGTTATCTACACTGGAGAAGGAGCTTGCTTACCTAATTTCAACTTCCTAGGTCCAGTGTTTCTCCAAGCTGTTAAAAGGGGAGACATTTCATCCTTTTAAACCTATTTCTAATATTCTAAAATATAGCTTATCAGTGAGTTAGTCCATACTCCAGGTAATATGTACATATTTAAAATTTCACGTGTATTGCTATTTCGGTGTGGGCAGGCTATTAAGGGGGAGATTTTCCCTCTTTTTCCGTAGGAATTTATAAAAATCCCACCTGGGTGGATGTCTACACTTCAGGTGGAACCAATATACACAATTTCAACCTTCCAGCTCTAACGGTTTTGGCAGGCCGTCGAGGGGGAAAATTTCACCCTTTTCTGCCCCTCCCCGTTGGATTTTTCAAAAATCACGTCTTAGCTGTTATCTGCACTGGAGAAGGAGTCTGCATACCAAATTTCAACTTCCCATTTCCACTTTTCGCTCTTCAAACCCCCCTTTTACCACATCCCTGGTAAAAACTCTAAAACGTATCTTATCAAGGAGTTAGCACATACTCTCAGGAAAGCGCATATCAAATTTCAGATATAAAGGGGTTTAGGCAGGCTGTGAAAGGGGAACCTACATACCAAATTTCAGCTTCCTAGCTCCAGCGGTTCGGGCTGGGCGATGTTGAATGAGTGAGTCAGTCAGTAACGTTATTACTTTATACATAGAGATAACAAATATAAACTAAACAAGAATTTTAAAAAATTCAACGAAATTTTTAATTTTTAACCCTAACTTTGGCACTATTTGCATATGTAAATATGTCAGTTTTAAAAAGGCTGTAATTTATATAGTTGAGAGGTCCGATTTGGATATGGTTTGGACTCAGTGAGTAATTTTTTATGTTCCACGTGTAGATATATTTTTTTTGGGATTTTTTACTTCATTATATGGCACTATTTACATTTGTAAATATGTTTACATAATAAAGGGTGTCCCAAGAAGAAGGCAATTTTTAAATTTTAAATAAAACACAGATATTTAAAAAAAATCGTGAAACTTTATTATATCGTAAAGTAGACAGAATGAGGTTATGTATGGAACAATATATCGTGCAGATGGCCGCCGCGGCTTTGCTGGCATGCACGCGATCTTTTAATGAAATTTTCAATGACCGTTTTGCATGAATGCTGCGGTATTTCATTATTTCCTCTTTTAAGGCTTGAGTCGTCGTCGGCTTATTCGCGTAAACCATCGACTTCAAAAAACCCCAAAGAAAAAAATCTAATGGTGTTAAATCGCACGATCTAGGCGGCCAATTCTGATCTCCAAAACGCGAAATAACACGACCGGGAAATGACTGATGCAGCAATTTAATTGTTTCTCTGGCTGTATGACATGTGACGCCGTCTTGTTGGAACCACATGCCCTCCACATTCATTTCTTCAATTCTAGGCAAGAAAAAACTGGTTATCATTTCACGATACCGAACACCATTGACTGTTTGCGCTTGACCTGCCTCATTTTCATAAAAAAGGTCCAATGATTCCTCCAGCCCAAAAACCACACCACACAGTGACACGTTGAGGATACATTTGCTTCTCGTGAATCACTCGAGGATTTTCCTCACCCCAAATGCGACAATTCTGCCTATTGACGAAGCCATCAAGATGAAAATGGGCCTCGTCACTGAAGATGATTTTATCGGCAAAATCAGCATTTTCATGTTGTCTCTCCAATACCCAATTAACGAACTCCCTTCGCTGTCCATGGTCAGCTGGCTTCAGTTCCTGAGTCAATTGAACTTTGTATGCATGAAGATGCAAATCTTTCGTCAAAATTCGCTGCAAAGTGGATTTGGAGACACCAATTTGCTGAGCTCGGTGTCGAATTGAGGTGGATGGAGTTTGAGCGACATCATCACGAACAGCTGCGACATTTTCGGTCGATCGAACTGGTCGATGGCGCGTTGTTGTCTTTACATCACTAACAGACCCAGTTTCGGCAAATTTATCCATTAATCTCTTTACAGTTGACTCTTTTGGAGCATTATTGTGACCCCAAATTGATCGCAATTTGCGAACTGTAGCCGCAAAACTTTCACCATTTTGGTAAAACAATTTCACAATGAGAATGCGTTGTTCATTCGTGTAGCGCTCCATTTTTACTAACCTCGTACCTTCTACTAGCAAACAATAACAATTGTTCAAATGTCAAACAATGACACTTCGAATGTTGCCAGATTTAAAAATTGCGTTCTTCTTGGGACACCCTATATAATTCATTTTATTTTATTAGCTTTTTATTAATCACAGAGAATAAAACAAAATAAGAGATCAGTCTTTTAGACATTGGTTGCATTTCGTTTGTACTTTGCTATGTTCAATGCAAACAGGTTTTTTACATTGGCCGCATATTTTCCGAATGATAGCATATACCTTATATACCTTTTTGAATGTCCACTGTCATCTTCATCTGGAACAAATTGTTCTGTTGTAGATCCCCTTAGTGCTTCGATGGGAACACCCACTATGCATTCGATTGCATTCTTCGTTGGAAAATATGATGTCACCCGGGGAATTTGGGCTCTCTTCAAAATTATTGGCTTGGCATTTGCTCCATTATTGTTGAAGAAACAAAGGACGACCACCTTATTTGGCAAAGAACAAAACAGCTAATCAAACTCTCTGTGGCGAATATTACAAAAATTAATTAACTTTTTTGGATGTGAAATGTGAGGAATTATTTTCTGAAAATATTATATAGGCTGCAAGTGCCGATACGACGTCTAGCATAATGGTCCATTACAATAACGCCTCCTTTTGTGCGATTGTAAAACAATATTATGTTTGGTTTTCCTTTTATGTCCGAAATTGTGTCGTCATTGTGGAAAGCATTACGACCGCCTTGTTATTTTTGGTAACATATGAAAACACGGTGTTACCTTTACCAAGTATGATTTTTTTTTTTTTCATTGTTCCAACTATAGACAATTTCCAACTAGTGAGTGTATCCGCTTAGACTTGTAAAAAAATGATCGCAGGTGACATTCAGTCTGGATAGTATAATTTTGCATCGCAAATGTTTTTTATTATCCGAGTGCGCTGTCAAAATTTATAATTGGGTTAAGTGATTATGAAGTGCTGCATTAAACTACATAACTCCTTAAAATTTCTTCGTTCTATGATAAAAACTGTCAGATTTATTTACGCATTTGTAAAATTGTCTATTGGCGTTTTTTTACTTCTTTCGTAATATAATAAATGAATTTTAAGTGACGAAATGTAAAAGCATTAAATGTAACAGCATTTTTAAAAACAAAGTATAAAAAACAAAACAATTTGCAAAATCACAAACGAAAAGCGTATGAAAAAAAAAACTTATTTACAAATGTAAATAGTGTCAGCATTCGTAGAAAAGAATTGGTGCCAGATCTTAAATAACTATCAAATACACTCAGAATATTATGTAGTTAACTGTTTGTAGTTTAAAAGTTTTCCGTTTCATTTAAATATAAAGGAAGATACATTTATTTTTCAAAGAAATATCTATATTAACTTTTTTATACATTTATTTGAAATAATTTACTATCATTTACCAATTTATTTCAGTTTCATTTATTTTTTTCATTTGTTTGAAATTTAATAAAAATTTACCCACAAAACGGAAACTTGTGGTTGATTGTGTCCGTTACAGTTATTACAAATTTAAATTTTGTTTGCTGTCTGTTTCAAAAAAAAATATTTAAAAAATTTCAATTTGTTTTTTTATTTAAATTGTATTTATATTAAAAAAAAAAACAAAAAATACAAAAATACAAAAATAATTTCAAATAAATGAAAAAAAACATTTATTTTTTAAGGATTGGTAGGTAAAATTTTAACATTTATTTTAACTGATTATATCATTTGTTTCTTACCGATGTGTCAGTTGATTAATCAACATTTTAAAATAAATAACAAATGGCATTTAATTTAAATGAAAATTAAGTAGACCGGTTTTTAAATAAAATATTATTTCTTTTAAATGATATTTTCAGTTATTTTAACTTACAAACTTTTTTAAGTGTATTAACTCTTTTCTGTAAGAATTCTTCTTTGATTAATAAAAATATATGTTTTAAACAACTGTTCCGAAATACTATTGTTTTTTTAAATAACTGATAATAGTTTTTTTTTTAATTTTTCAAAAACAACAACAACTACTGATTACTTCTCAAACAACTGTCATGCGGTAAATGTGAAACTTTTTTAAAAGCAGCAATATGCCCATTAGATTGAGTGAAGTAAAGTCCATTTGGATCTATCTTAAAATATCACACATTGTTCCCCATATGCACGCTATCTTTATAGTTAGAGCAAATTTAGGGCGCATGGGCCACATGTTGTCATTATAATACTTTGCAAAACACTTTCTTCACGTACACACAAATATTTCTACGGCTTAAACTTAGGATAGATGGCCAATGTTTTGCGGTGTGATTGCAAAATTATTTAATTAGCTAAAAAAAAAGTGTAGCATGAAATTCGGCCGTAACTCAACAACTGATATAATTTGGATATGCTGCAGCGTAGACAAAATTAATGCAAACATAATTCTTTAGGTTTTTTCCTTTCTGCAAAAAATTATGCCTTGTGAGATTTTAACATTTTTTTTTATTTAAACTTAATTTTTATTTATTAATTACATATAATATAATTACAAATTATATCTTTATAACGAGCACTAACCACGAAGGCTATCGGCTTGTTGAATCATAAACAGACCTGAGCCTCCGGTGGGAATCGAACCCACAAACCCCACACTGATAAACTAGCATGCTACCAACTAGTATTGAGTACTCAAAAGTCGGTATCGAGTAAACAAAAAATTTGGCAAAATTTAAAGAACAAATTTAAATTGTAGCGTTTTCCATTTGAAAGTTTTTTATAACAATTAACACTTCGATAATAAATAAACGCGCAAAATGTCTGCTGTTTTAACAATAGATGCTTCAGCTATTTTAAATGCAAAATTTCCAGCCTATGAAAAATTAAAATGCACAAGGTAATAATATTTTAGCATTCTACTAGTGCAAAATTTTTAAAAAAAAAAAACGTTACCCATTCAAATTGTCACCTTTTTTTAGCAATAAACGTAAGAGTACAGTTTTCTTTACATTTTTCGGTTTTTCGAAGTACTTATCGAAACTATCAAAACCCTATTTGGGTTTTGCTAGTTTAGGCTGCCGTTCAAATTTTAAGGCCTCATGTATATTTTGGCTAAAACTTGAATGGAAGCTAAACTAGCTAAACTAGCGAATGGAAGCTAAACTAGCAAAACCCAAATAGGGTTTATATAGTTTCGATAAGAACTTTGAGAAATTCCACACAAGATAAAACTTGCACTCGATGACTTCAAAAATGTTGCACAGTGTAATTAATATCCACAGTTATTTTGATGTAAATTTTACTCATAGCTAAGGTTAATGACCAACTTAGCTATATTCAAACCAAAGGGAAATTTTGTATTAAAATAACTGTAAAATAAGTGTAAAATCGACGTAACTTTAAGAAAACTGACCTAAATATGATATTGGACCGATAGAAAATGCATGCTTCCTTAATTTTGTCTCCTCAACAACATTTCCAAAAAGTAGACCTTACTTGTAAGACATTTCCTGCACGTCATGTGACTGGTTTAATGTGATAGGGTCCGGTCACGGGAGCGGTTTTTTTATATGAAAAGGTCCAGTCACTTTAACATAGGCTTGTCTTAGGACTGGTCTAAAAGAACATGTCACACAACTTAAACCAATGAACATATCACAAAACCAACGCAAGAGAACATGTCATGACATTTAAACCGGTCACGTGGTACGCACGTGAAATCGATCCTCTTTTAAACTATCTCTTGATATGTATTTTCGAAAACTGTTAAGTTTTCACCTATCACGGGACAGGTCCCAACAGACCCTTGTTTTTCAGCAGGGTTTCTCCATATATTTTTATCCACACAATTGCACAATTCAAGCATTTTATTAAATTTTTAATAGCTTTTGGATAGTTTCGTATACTTCCCAAATATTTTTCCATTCTATACACGAATCTGCAGTAAATAAAAAATCTTCTCAAACAAAAAAAAAATAGGTCACTTTGGATATATGAATGCTGGCAATTCTATCCCTTGATTAAAATAATTTTCCTGAAGCTTTGCAAAATTAAAGTTTACAGCTGCAATTAAATCATTATTCGAAATAAAACGCTTGCCAGCAAGGAAGTTTTTTTTAGATTTGAGAATAGGTAGAAGAGAAATAAATTAGGAGAATAAGGTGGGATGTCAAGCAATTCGTACTTCAATTACTTTAATTTTGTCATTGTTTAAACACTTGGTGCGTTGTCTTGATGAAAAACTTTTTTCTGTTGCAAACCAGGTAATATTTTACATTCAATTGATCCAAAAGGTTACAATAATATTCTGAATTTATTATTTTATCTTTTGAATATAGTTGATCAATAAAATTCCTTTGTAATCCTAGAAAACCGTTGTCATAACCTTACCAGCCGATGGAATTGTTTTTGCCTTCTTTCATTGTCCCATTGTTTTGTTTGCTTGTATTATCTTAAATTTAAAGGGTTTTTTTCTGCTTTCTACAAATTAACATTTTTTACAACTCCTACCTATGCATGCGACCCTGCATATTCTTGCTCATATTTCGATTGTGTAGCAGTTAGCACTAGAATGTATGTGGTTTATTTATGCGTCACTGAAATTGTCATATTTATAGCTCGTATCTATTTTACATTATGAAGTCATATAGAATTTTTTTTGTGCTATGTTCTTTATAATTGCATTTCGGTTTTAATCACAATTAATATTTTTAGGGGGAAAATACTAGAAAAGCTATATTAACAAAAATGATAAGTTCTATTTCTGTGAAAGATTTAACATCATGAAAATTTGATTTTATTACAATGTTAAACCAATTTAAAAAACAAAAAAAACTTATGTGTTAAAAGTTCCAAAATGTATGTTATCCCCTAAGTTTTATGTAGAATTTTAAGTGCTAGTTTTTTCATATACCGTATATGTATCCAAATAAAACAATTTAAATGTTGAATAGTTGAATTTAGATCTTCATCATATTTTCACCTTTTATTTAAGTTTTTTTTATTATTTTATTTTTTTTTTGTACACCTTTATACTCACGTGCCATGCATTCATTCTATGGCACTCATGCTTTTAGCATAAAGTTTTTAAGTGCAGCATATTGCAGTTGTTTTTTTTATTCTACTGATGCTGTTCATTTTTCCTTTCAACACATTTATATGAAGTGGTGATTTGTGAATTTGGTTAATTGCTTTTAATAACCTGACAAATATGTATGCAGGTAATCATAATATCGAAGTGTCATCTTTTTTTATAAAGCTAATTATGAACCAATAACATGGAATAAGTGTAATACACTTGCTCCTAGGTGGTGTTTCAACATCACGCTTTGCTTCAGACGAACAATAAAACAAGAACAAAATATATGCAATACCAAAACAAACCTCACGTAGTCTGTTGAAAACCCTGTTTTATTAAATATATTTTCATGGAAATTTTGTGTTTTATTTTCATTTCCTTAAAGATTAGATTTATTAACTTCCACAGTTTAAATAATTTATATTAAGATAATGAATTAATCGGCGTTTCATTTTATTCGATAAATCGTTCAAACAAATTGAATAAAATTTTAAAATTGATCGATTAATCGAAAAAAATTTATGTAAAACAAGTAAAAAAAGGCTTTAAATACCCTCCACTAATATCCTTAAAAAGTGTTCTCTACTGTTTTTGATACACTCAGAATATTATGTAGTTAACTGTTTGTAGTTTAATAAAAAAGTTTTCCGTTCCATTTAAAAATAAAGGAAGATACATTTATTTTTCAAAGAAACATCTATATTAACTTTTTTATACATTTATTCGAAATAATTTACTATCATTTACCGATTTTTTTCAGTTTCATTTTTTTTTTTTTCATTTGTTTGAAATTTAATAAAAATTTACCCACAAAACGGAAACTTGTGGTTTATTTGTGTCCGTAACAGTTATTACAAATTTGAATTTTGTTTGCTGTCTGTTTCAAAAAAAAAAATATTCAAAAAATTTCAATTTGTTTTTTTATTTAAATTGGTTGTATATATACAAAATTTTTCAATACAATTTACAAGAACTTCATAAACACACATACATATACAAATACATTCCCACAAAAAGTGTTTATAGCTTCATATGCATACATACATTTTGTATTGTACGAGTATATTAAAAAAGACGAAAAATACAAAAACGGAAATAATTTCAAATAAATGAAAAAACATTTATTTTTAAGGATTGGTGGGTAAAATTTTGACATTTATTTTAACTGATTATATCAGTTGTTTCTTACGGATGTGTCAGTTGATTAATCAACATTTAAAAATAAATAACAAATGGCATTTAATTTAAATGAAAATTAAGTAGACCGGTTTTTAAATGAAATATCATTTCTTTTAAATGATATTTTCAGTTATTTTAACTTACAAACTTTTTTAAGTGTACAAATAATGTAAAAAACTTTTGTTTGTTGTGGTGTAAAAAAATTTAAGTGGTAATAAAAATTTTTTGAGGTGAAAAATATTTGAAGTAAATACAAAATATTATTAATTTCTAAGCGACTGTTATAAAAAAATATGAGAAAATTAATTTTGTACCTATCGCTTCTATGAAATTGTACTAAAATACACACATTTTCACTCATAACTTTTTAACCGCTGGACCGATTTTGCTCATTTTCAATACCAAACTGTTCGGAAAGATTTTATTTATTTGCCAAGATGTTTATCACAGAAGTAAGGCTAGATTTCCAACAATCCAGGTAAAAATAGGCACCCCCGCTTGCGTCTTCGCGTCGTGATCACCATTTCAACAGACAGACAGACAGACGGACATCGCTAAATCGACTTAGAATTGCATAAGGATCACGAATATATATACTTTATGGGGTCTTAGACCTATATTTCGGGATGTTACAAACGTCCTCCCGAGCGGTTTGGTATTGAAAATAAGCAAAATTGGTTAAGCGGTTAAAACGTTGAGGGAAAATGTGAAGGTACCTCTTCATATTAAATAATATTTTTAGTTGTGAAAGCCAATATTCAGTTAATACTAGTGCGGATCAATAAGTGCGTGACTTTTTGAATGAAACACAGTTTTTTTTTTGCAAAAAAAAAAAAATATTTTTCAACATAATCTCCTTTTAGCTCAATACATTTTGTCCAAAGTTTCTCCAATTTTTGTATCCCTTCCAAAAAATTGGATTTTTCGAGGTACATAAAATAGGCATCAATAATTTCATCATTGGAGCTAAATCTCTTTCCACCGAGCCATTTCTTTAGGTTTGGCAATAGGAAATAGTTACTGGGGGCTAAATCCGGAGAATATGGCGGATGAGGTACCAATTCGTAGCAAACGCGGCTTCCATCTTGCAAACAGCTTTCTTAAATCCAACTGATCATTTAAAATCGAAACCACCCTGCCATATGAAATGCCTATGGCATCAATAATCACTTTGTCTTTTCGATCGGCCAACCATATCGTAGATTTTTCCGACATTTTCAGGTGTATTGACCTCAATTGACCGTCCAGAACGTTCAGCGTCATTTGTGCTTGTGCGACCACAACGAAAGTCAGTAAACCACTTTTTTACCATTGAAATCGATGGTGCAGAGTCCCCATAGTATTTATCAAGCTTTTCCTTGGTTTGATTGACGGTTTTTTTTTTCCAAAAAAGAATGTTTAATGAGCACTCGAAATTCACATTTTTCCATTTAAAAAAAAAACCACGAGGTTGTATGTTTTGAACAGCTCTTAAACGCAAAGTGAATGACGGAACTTGCTTAAAATTTGACAGTGGTCTATTAACAGGTGGTACTTGATGGGAGCAGTGTTGCATTTCATATAACTACAAGGAAAGTTCGAAAAGTCACGGACTTATTGATCCGCCCTTGTATTTATATTCCATATATGTTATTACGTATGGCTAGATGGTAGCGTGCTGACTTTTGATTACCACCAGAGGTTCCAATTCATTTACGCCGATAGCCTTCATTGCTCGGTTAGGGTATTAGGATATAATTTGAAATTATATGATTAATATAAATTAAAAGAAAGACAGAAAAAATATTATTACGTGCCGCAAAACTTTATTTTAAGAAACATTTTATTTCTAGAATTTTCCTAGTTCAGCTTCTTACTACACCAAAACTAATTTTAATTTTCTTAGATATTTTTGTTATTCAAACTTTTGAATAATTTATTTAAATTAAATATATAATTTTAATGAAGTTTTTTGTGAATTGTTGATCTGTTATTTTGCAAATAAATAGTATAGTAGGATTTTAAATCATATAATCATATTCTTATTGCAAAGAAATATGAAAATTTTTGAGTAAATTATAGAGAATAAAAATTTTCATGTTTTTTTGCAATAAAATAATTTATAAAAAGAATATGATTATATGAACTAAAATCCTACTAATACTATTCATTTATAAATAATTTATTTAAAATAATGCTTGCCTTTTCCGGGATTTGGAGTACTTAATGGCTAATATAGAATTTAAATAATTTGTAAGGAAAACAAATAAAGGATAAAATTCGTTTACGAAGACTAATCATTAGCGGCGTCTGTAATCAATACAATCCACAATTCGGTTGTTTCTACTGAAACGCTAAATTAATGGTATATCCGATCGGGACATCCGATCGAATATCGAGAATTTTTTGATTAGTTTTATAGAATGTAATAATTTGCTAATACATTTACTAAATAAATCGGTGATACGAATATATACAATTACTAAACAAATTTAATTTTTAAAGTTGATTGAAAATTTTAATAATTGGATTTTACACCCAAAAACCAGTATCAGTTCTGGCCACCGAATTTGTTTCCAATCGAATTCTTGCGAATACGACAACTATCTTCATATTAATTTATATTTTTAGTTGTAAAAGCTAATATTCATTTGTCTAATTTAATCTTTATATTCCACATAAATATTATTACGTTCCACAAAATTTTATTTTAAAAAATTTAATTTTTAGGTTTTTCCGGTATCGAACCTAGGCATCCAGATTCATATGTACACTTGTACTTAGTGCACCACAACTACTATTAATTTCCTTAGCTTTATTTGCTATTTAAACATTTTAATATTTAATTTCAATTAAAAAAAATATACATATTCTTTTTATGTTTGCCATTGCTGAGGTTTTAACTCGGAAATTAGGAGTACTAATCTAGCTCTTTACCCACTAGCCCACAAACACTTATAAATTTTGATGACTAATATTGAATTTATGTAATGTTTTAGGAAAATAAATTTAATTCGTTTACAAATACCAATCGTTACAATCATTCAATACAATCCACAATTCGGTTGGCTCCACAAACAGTTACATTTTCTTTAATTCCTAATTTAACGATGTATTTGATGAGGATAACCGTATTTGTAGTTATCACTTTCGAATATCGACAAATTTTTAATAAATTTAATAGATTGTACTAATTTTTTAGTACATTCACTAAATAAATGATTTCTTCTACGTTTCGAAATTTTCTAAACGAATTTTATTGTTAAAGTTGATTGGAAATACCAATAGTTGAAAAATAGTATCTTTTTTGGTTCCTTTTCCCTCTTTTTAGTTCCACATGCCATATTTTGGTATAATAATAGATTAAAGGTTATTCTAAATAAAATGCTTACAAATATAAGTTTATGGTTTTGATCAAATTGCAACCAATCTTTTCTCTGGGTGTTGGAAAATTATCATAAAAGAGACAATGTGACAGTAATAACACACAAATCAAAACAATTTAATGAAAAATCACTAATGACGCCTGTAATAGAATAAAGACAGAAACTATTGTAATCCGATTTAAAACAGTGTTTTAAATACTGGTGGCTAATCAGTGTTTTAATCACTAGTGTTTTTAAACACTTTCAAATGTGAAATCAAACGAACACAAAAGCAAACAAAACACAAAATGAATAAGTGTTGCTCTATTTTAGAATGAAGGGACCTGTAGAATATATTAGTGAATGATGCTGCAGCTTAGATAATGCATTCGTATATTTGGAGTAGCTCTGATTTAAGGATCATCTGTTAGATCATCTTGTTTCGCTATGCTGTCATAAAAAAATATATTTAATATAATATTTAGCGTTATTACTACTCGTATGAGCCGGATTTTCTTTCCACTGGCAACTTGAGACTGGGATAATTTTTAGTGCATGAACTTTCTTGTCCAGTACACAACGTTAATCGAGAAACTAAAATTACCTTAAGATTCTTTGATTTATATTTTCTGTTGACTCTTAACTTTGCAATATGTGTATTATTTTTTCTTGGTTTATAACATTTCATAAAAAATATTTTCATTAGTGTTTTAATATATTTTTTTTCTTTTCGTTTTGCCACACATTTGTAAACACATCATTAATTTTATTTACCCCAATTTTTATGGAGGTTTTAAAAGGGTTGAGTAATACAATCTGCTAAAACATTATTAAAATTTTAACTTTTTTTCTTTATTTTTTTTTTTTTTTTGCTACACACCATCCGCCTTTTGATAGAATTAAATGCCAAAAAAAAAAAAAAAAAAAAACATATGAAAACATGCAAGCATGTGAGAAAACAAGCAAAACGAAAAATTACAATAATTTGTAACTTTTCAAATAAAATTCAACACATACTTACTTTACATACATTATTTTTTATTCTTGTGTTTTATTTTTCCTTTAAATTTTGTTTATCTTCTTACACTTCTTTATTTTCAAAAGAAAAAGCATACATACTTTACAACTACACACAAAATATATTCTCAAGATGATCAACAAACAGTTACATTTTCTTTAATTCCGATTGTGGTTAACTATGCAAGAGTTTGTAAGATTGTAATCTTCAACTTGAGCAGGATTTTCAAACATACAATTCTTTCATTTCCATCATTGCTTTCAAAGTTTTGTATACAATTCACAATATCCGCAGTTGGAAAAGAATGAAATCTTAAAATTACACTAGTTTACAAATAGGGCTGACTGCAAATATTTGTTCTTATGAAATACGTTCTTTTAAACTCGAAAATCGCATTAAAAAAATTGAACGATTTTTATTTATTTTTTAAAGATTTTTATCGGAGACCATTGGAATATATTGAATATTTCTCAGACACAGAACAACCAATCTGTTCACTGATAAATAAATAAAAAACAAATAAATAAAAAACAATCGCTTGATTAGTCTAAAGGCAATGGACAATATTATGAAAATAAATTGGTGTTGACCACACAACAGGGCTTGAAAAAAATAATTCTTTTTGGAATCAATTCTAATAAAAATTAATTTTATGAATCAGTGAATAATTTCTAATTATGTCAAATCAATGATTTAACATTGAATAAAATGAGATAATAATTTGTACGAATTTATATTAATTGAATTTTGATTCAATTGAATAATTTGTTTTATGATTTAGTTCGCCAATGAACCATTTTCGGTGCAAATGATGCCTTAAAATTTAATAAATTTGTTTTATTATTTTAAAATAATCCACAAAAATTAAATTGATTATTTGCATATGATATTGATTAAATAAAAAAGAAAAGAAATCAATCAATAAAAACAATTTTCCAAATCGATTCGTTGAAAATTGAGTCAGATTTAAAAATTCATTCAAAACATAACTGACCACCAGAATGAAAATTTTTAAAATGTGTAAAAATTTAAAACAAAAATATTATTAAAATTTGGTCCTCTCTAATATTAACAACATTATTCACATAATAAACATGGTGCATAAACTTACATGCCACAAGTACAAGTGTGTATTTCATTGTTTAGTGGGTGTGGCATTCAACATAAATATTCTTCATGTTATTCTTGTTTGTATTTGTTTACCCTCACACACTTAAAAATCCGTCTTTACTCATACACTTTGCAAACAATGATAAAGTAGAAGAAAAAACCCCATTAACATATATTCATTGTAATCATGTGCTACATAGTCTGTTCCAAGTCATAAGGAGATCATCAGATATTTAAGCAGACTACTATGGGGTTATTCCGTAACTATATAAAAAGTTGCCACATCGAAATATGCAACTCTACCATATTTCGGATAGGAAGAGTCACATAATGTTAAATTTACTTAAAGGTATACACAAAAATGTACCTAAATATAATTTTGATATTAGTGACTCAACCTGTTCTAAATATTTTTTATTTTTATTTATATTAATCATATAATTACAAATTATATCCTAATAACCTAACCGAGCGCTAGCAACAAAGGCTATCGGCTCGTTGTAGCGAAAACAGACCAGAGCCACTGGTGGGATTTGAAACCACGACCCCTGCACTGATAAGCTAGCACGCTACCAACTAGGCTACCGGGGCGCTCCTGTTCTTAATATATCAGAGTTACATATTTGAACGTGATAAATTTTCACGTAGTAACAGAATAACCCCATAAGATACACACTTGTACTAAGTAACGCGTACTCTTTATTTTTGGTCACGTTTTTTAAGAATAGGTTTTCTAATGGGGGTTTCTCTTAAAACAAGATCGCTAATATATCGAGGGAACCGTGAACCCTCTAAACGTATGTACGTATGGACTGCCTGATTTAAGACCCCAGTTGGGACTACTTGTAATAATACTAGCTTATGTTCTGCATTACTTTAAAACATCTAATAATAAGTTACTAATAACTTGTTTTTTTTTCATTAATACAAAACAAAAGTTCTACGTTGCCCACAATTTTTTATTTTTATTATGATAAAAATCTATTTTTAGAAAAATTTATACTTTTGACGAATATATGTATATATTTTTAATACACTCACAAAATATTTTTCGTTACTAATTGTAGTTTATTAAAAAAGTAATACGTAGAGTTTATTTTTAAATGAAGAATCAATCAAAATTCATAGAAATATATTTTTGAACTATTTGAATCAATCATTCAAAAAAATAAACTATAAAAAACATACGGACTTTCGGTATAAGTTAATATTTTCAAATAAATGTAAAATTTTATGTTTTCTTTATCTAAAAATAGAAATTCTAATAATTCCTTTACGTTTTTTTTATCCGATTATTTCATATTGCCTGCGGCTACGCCGTAGGTGGTCCATCCGTAAGCTCCAATTTTGGCATGCGTTTTTTGAGCATTTCGGCCAGTATCTCTCCCACTGGCAGCTGTAATGTTGTCTTTCAGGGCTTGAATTGTCGCTGGCTTGTACACTAGAGACTTCACGTAACTCCATAAAAAGTAGTCTAGTGGGGTCAAATTGCATGATCTTGTAGGACTGCTACAAAACGTAAGATTAATTGCTCACCAAACTCTCCTCTCAATAGCTTTATGATATCGCGTGCCTTGTGGCATGTTGAACCGTCTTGTTGAAGTCGCATGTCAATCAAGTCCAATTCTTACATTTAGTTTTAAAAAAATCGGTAAGGATCGCACGGTATCTTGCTCTTGAACTGCCTCTGGCTGCTCTTCAAACCAAATTCGGCAATTCTGTTTGTTGACATACTCATTGAGCCAATAATGAGCAGCAGTATTCTTCTCGTTACACATTCTTCGCATACAGGTCCAAAAAAGTGAAACTGGTGCGAAATTTAGTCACAACATCTTGAATAGCTCGGTCGGTGGGTCGATTATGACGACCATAAAATTAACCTAATTTACGCAACACATTTCTCACACAGAACGAATTTTCATAATAAAATTCAATGATTCATGGTAAATGGCAAACACTTCTGAACATTTTTGTCATTTCCACTTATCACGAATATCTATTTTATACTGAAAAACCAAATAGCAAAAAATAAACACTCTTTACATACAAACATAGAAAATAAAAATATATTTCTCTGTGTGTGTTGTGTTTTGTAATTACAACTTTCAATTTGAATACCAAACTATAAAAAATATTTTTCTAAAAACGTGACGATTGAAAATTGATGACTATTTTACTACTTTTGTCGAATGAAAAATCAGTAGTCCCCTTTTTAATTGTATTTTCGATTAATTTAATAGGTATCTTAGATTGTTTTTAACGAAATAATATTGTGGGTGTAGAGAATCTTTGCCGATTCATATTTGCTGCGAAGTCAAGGAGAATTTTAAATTAAGACAAAACAATATCCGACCAATCATTTAGTGAACATAATTTACAATTGACATCAAAATTCTCGCCAAAGCGCATTCAAATGTTCGTCGCAGTTTGCTTTGTCTTGTCCGATGGATTTTGCGCTTCCTGATGCTAAAACCTTCTTGGTGAAGTGATCAAATGAAGCAAAGTAATTTGTAAAAACTTCACAGCATAATAGCATAAGAGAGCTATAATAAGTGCGATTTACTTTGCATTGTAAATGATAAATTATCTTTCATAGTCTTTACAAATATGGGACAGACCGAATGTGTTTATGTATTAAGTAGGCTATTCAATCTGTTAGTCGTTATTCGATTAATCGAACAATTTTAAAAATAGCTGTTCGAATAATTTAAAATGCCCAAATTTCGAATAAAGAATTACTCATTTCGAATAACGAATATGTCGTTTTAATCGTTTAATCAGAATATGTTTTTTAAAGGTTGATATAACACAAATGCATTGACAATATCTTCTAGAATTAGAAAATTTCAAAGGCAAATAAACCCTGCGGGAAAAAAGGGATCAGTTGGAAATTGCGACCTGTCCCGTGATTGGTGAAAACTGGACCAGTTCCGAAAATAGATAGGTGAAAAGAGGACCGGTTTCTATAGTACCTACCACGTGACCGGTTCAAAAGTCATGACATGTTCTTTTATACCAGTCCTCTGACATTTGACAGAGGACAATTGACCCCCTCCTAGGACAAGCCCATGTTAAAGTGAGGGGTCCCGTGGCCGGTCCCTATCACGATGAACCAGTCACGTGACGTATCCTGGGATAGGTCTTTTTCCCGTAGGGAATCTACACTCACAATATTATTATTCTTTATGTGTGTACACAGAATAAAATTTCATAGAATATTTTTGTAAATACAAAAGAAATATTTTTTAAAAAGGCACCAACAATGGAAGCTGTTAACAGAAAAAAGTTTTTGTTATTTTTTTGTAACTTTAAACTTAAATTTTTTATTTTCAAAGAACACAGAAAAAAGTATCAGCAAATTTTAAGTAATTAAAAATATTTGTTAAAATTCGAATTCGATTTCCAACAATTTTTTGATTCAATTGTTTGTAAATTGTTATTTTTCATATAAAAATTCTTTGAAAATAAAAATTAAAATTACAAAAAAATAACAAATGGTTTTTTGTATTTACAAATTTCATTGTTGGTGACTTTTTACAAAAATATTCTAAAGATGTTCAATATTCCAAACAGAATTTTGTAATTTTATTCTGCGAATATTTATAAAATAATAATTTACAAACCTTTCAAACAAAAAATTGTTAAAAAATGCATTTAAATTTTAACAAATATTTTTAATTACTTAAAATTTTGTGATACTTTCTTCTGTGTATGTTTATTTGAAAAATATCTTGTAAGTTTTATTGAAATAATTTTATATTTAAACAGACTATTTTGAAAAAAAAAAAACAAAAAGGATTTATTTTAATTTCTATTTTTAGACACAGAAAACATAAAATTTTACATTTAACAGAAAATATATTGTGAGTGTACAAAAAAATTGTTTACAAGATTGTACTTAGTCAAACTTAATATCCAATGGAAACTAAATAACTTTTAAAACAATTGAGCCAACTCTTTTAGAAGAAATTTTAACAAAATTAATCACAAAAGAAATGTATACTAAAATCAAATATAGGGACAAGTCAATCGTCAACAGAATTTCTGTCTGCATTTACGTTTTTTATTTGCTCACTGCATATAAAAAGACAAAAATTAAAATACAAGATATTTTCATTTAAATGATTGAAGCCTTTTAGCTTATGTCAAATTACCAAAGTTTAATGCTTTACTACACTCTAATAAATTTTTGTTGAAATTTACCCAACTTATTGTAGGAAACTCTACTCCCATTATAAAGTCGGTAAATTTACTCTGTGTGCATAAACGAAAAAAAAGTACACACATTATGCGTAAATTGGTACACACATAATGGATAATTTTACATGAAAGTGCGTAAAAATTAAATGAAATTTTAAAAATAATTTGCGAATTTACTAAAATTATGCGTAAAAAACCTATATAAAGGTTAAATATACACATGAAATGCCTAAAAATGCATACAAATATAAAAAATACATATTGTTTAAATTAAACTCCACAAAATCTTTTTTTTTTGATAAGAATAAATTTATATTTTTTGAGTTTACTAAAACCACAAAATTGTATATTATTTTCTTCATACATTTTTTTGTTTAATCTATTAATTTTAAAATTTTATTCGATTAACCGTCTAAGAAAAAATCCGAATAATAATTTGAACGATTAATCGATTAAAATGAAAAGTCGATTAATTGAATACCCTAGTATTTAGTATAACTCTTTTTGTTGTATTTTCTTTTCTATTTAACCTTCTTATAAATTTTCTTGCCTCTGTCAAATGTTCAACTTGCTATAGTACAATTAAAGTGTTAATTTAACATTACTTTTTCATCTTAACAGCAGCACACCATATTTTACTAGTGACTGACATATACATACGATATAAATATACACAGGAGTGTGTGTAAATATGTATGTAGGAAAGATTGTTAGTGCAAGCATTTATTATACTACAAAAAAAAACCCAAGCAAAAATCTTAAGCATCAATTCATAACATAAATCATTCTAGAAGTGAATTTTCTAACAAAAATTCTATAGAACAAGTTAAGTAGGGCCGATTCCTTTTTCATTATGAACAGGAAAGTAATAAAAAAAACTTTAACTCTTATGCCATATTTTATCACTTCACAGCTGTAGTTTTGGCCCTTAAAACCCCTACAGATTTCGGAAATTTTGTCTATAATAAATGAAATATAAATTTATATTATGGATTAGGTGACAACTAAAGTTGTGTCCCCATTAATCCTTGAAAACAGAAAATGTTGCTGGGCTCATTCTGTGGATTTCATCTATAGCAATGAGTTTTAATTATTCAGTTTAAATTCAGTGTGTGAGAGAATGAATGAATGTGCATTTCTTTTTTATGCACGCATTGCATACTTTGTGCTTTTAAATTCACATGTTAATGTGTCAAATGCGTTTAATAAACTCATATGTATTCGTGCACATACACACACTCACATACATATATACACACATTTACGTGCACAAACTACATAGGCAAACATAATTATGTTGCTTCTTAAAAGTACCACATTTAAAAATTCATTCAAATCTATGCACAGAAATTTTTTGTAAATGTTACCAGATCGATAGTTATAAAGAAAACAATGTGGGGATTTTGTTTGCACAACTAGTTGCAATGTATTAAACTGTATTGCAAGTGATAAATGTATTAAATAGTTGTATGTTTAGCTTAAAGTAAATATTAAAATAGATTATATTTTTCTATGGCAACTCTAATCAAATTTGTTGGTAAATTAAAAACTTTATACTATTTCTGCTCTACTAAATCTAAAAGTTTTCTAAATTAAAAAGATATGTGGAAAAGACTTTTATGTTTTTCATTAAGAATTTGTTGGTTACAAAATTAAAAGAAAAAAAACTTACAAATATTATATGCAAATAAATCACAGGCAATAGCAAAAGGATGCACTGGATATTGCCGCTGCAGCAAATTCTTGACTTTATGATGTCGAAATCGATGGTTGCGCGTAAAATTAAAAAACTTTTTTTTTTTGGTACGGACGATATCCTTCTCTGCGTGGTCCAAAAAGGGTTGAATATTATCGTCCGACACCTTGTAGGATTATTTCGTTTCAGTCTGTTCTTCCAACGACCTGAAGGGAAGTACCTAAAGCGGACAAGACATTTGAATAGACCGATAAGTCTGAGTCCTTTACTCTCAAGACAATGAAGAAGATTTTGGACCATTACCTCAGGTATGTGTACCTTAAGCTCTTACCGATTCATGGAGTCCAGTTTGCGTATCAGCAGGAATAATGTATCTGAAATTAAGAAAACCTTAGAGGCGAAACAAATCGCTCGCCCTTTGTGCTTTTATACGATGAAACGGCATATGATGTGAACCATTGAGATGCTAACATCCAGGATCAGTTCATTGAACATAGGTAGCTCATCCAGGACCATAAGTACTACTAGGGCCAGCATAAAGGGGGATTTTTGTCGTCTCTGCTTTTGTTATTGATAAGCTACTTGAGGAACTGGTTTAAAACCTATGGCTATGCTGTGGTCTTCATCACTGGTATATAACTTCAAATGGTGGCAAGAAAACAGGTTATCCATAAACCCATCCAAGACGATCCAGGTACCATTCACTAAAGGTAGAAGGCTCAACTTGGTGTAGCCGACGATAAATGGCACGACCATGGTCTTTTCTGACGTTGTTAGGTTTCGTGGGGATTTTCTGTATTAGACCTGGGAGATCTCAATTATATTTTGCAATCATTCACATGTGTAATTTGTTTATTTTAATAATCCTACTCCTACGCTCACATTTCTGGGATCATTATTTTCCATGTCTAATATTCAAAAATTTCATATTTTCCAAGGAAACGTTTAATCCCACAAATGTGAGCGTACCCAGCGAAATAAGAGCTGAGGAAGAAGTAGTTAAACACTACATCTACTTTTTTTTTTAATAAATTCATTTTTTAGTTTATTAAACATATAATTACAAATATATCTTAATTCCCTAAACGAGCACTAGCAACGAAGGCTACTGAACCCGAAATAGTGAAAATTTCGGTGAATCATTTGATGATTTTAACATTTCGGTGCTATGAAAAATCGATGATCAGATGGACTTTTTCATTAATTTATGGAACTTGTTAAATATATGGAGTGGCTTTCTTTTAAAGTTAAAAAGGCGATTTTGAACACGCCAAGAATTATTATTCCGACCAGGACTAAGTGTATATCACTGGTAAGCAAAATATATTTTCAATAAGGCATTTAATGATTGCAGGAATTAACCATTTATGGATCAACTAAATAATTGTTTTTTTTTTAACTATAATTATAAATTAATATTCAATTTTTTAAGCTAAAGATCTTTTTCTTTTTAATATTAAAATAAGATCGAATAAAGTTATATAATGTAATTATAAATTGTTATAAATAATTATTAAAATTTAAAAAATTATATGCTTTTCAATGGAATTGTTACAAAAATTTTTATTCTTATGACTTCACAAGCAGGAAGTTTAAAATGACTTCTTACAAATCGAAAAATTTGCACTAATTACTTGTTTGGATGTTCTGAAAAAGAGATTCGCAAATCCATTTCATTTTGCTGGGTAGGTCTAATAGAAGGATTATTAAAATAAACAAATTACACATATGAATAATAGCAAAATGTAATTAAGATCACCCAGGTCTGCTGTGGATAGAACCATTACCTGGAGCCCCACAGAGAATACAGATTCATTGTGACAACCGAATTTCTTGCTAACATAATATCTTGATTGTAGCAACCGAATTATTTAGTTGTTTCAAGCAAATTTTTTCCTAATGCAATTAAAATATTTGGTTTTAACCAAAATTCTGTTACATTAACAGAATTTCTGTTGCGACAAATAAATACATGGAAGGCTTCAACCACTGGTCTTTCAACAACATCTTGAGGTCAATGGCTACCAATGCTGCTTTGGTATGGGGGCCTGAGATAGAGCAAACCCTGGCACAAATTTTGCAGGCAATTCGCTTAATATACCTCCACTAGATATCTAGGTAACTGAGGACGCTTGTATAGGTGTTCTGCATCTTCGTGAGTTTGATGAGGGTAGCCGGTATATTCATTAACTAGCCATACACAAATTTCATTAGAAGCATTTCCTTGTAGGCCCACAATAGTTTAAATCTTTAGTAACATTGTTATAGTTTTTTCATTTCAAGTTAAAGTTCTGCTTATTAAACTTAGCACGGTTTACACTTTTGTTAGCTTGCATTAACCATTAATAAAAGGAGTTCATCTCTTAAGCGTCTTGGGTTTAAATTAAAACAATCATACTTAGTGTTGTTTTCTTTAACAATTCCTTAGTGGTACTTGGCATGTTTCTTTACTCGTAAGCTCGCAAGTAGTTTATTTTTCCTCAAGTAAAAGCGCTGAGATTCTTAACTTTAGCATACAATTTACTATTTTTTTCTCGTTACCGCCTTCAAGCTTCTTAAATTTATGCAAATTATAAACACACATTTATGCAACCAATTTCGTATAAGAAAGGAAACGAAGGAAAGAAGAAATGTTATTCTATTAAGAAGTTTCCTGAAGTAGTAGAAAGTAGCAGCAGCACCAGCAGTAGTAGTGACAAATGCATCTTTTATTAAAAATGCTAATTTTGTTGATGTTGTTATCAGTGGATGTGGGAGGATTTACAGTTATATTTTTTCTTTATTGCCAACATATAAACGAGGACTGTTCTAAAAGTAACAATTTCAAACTTAGTTTCTAAATTTAATAAAAAAAATAAATAAATGCATTTAATCGAAATGTGTCCTATACCTAAAAAGTTTGTAATACCAGCTGAAAATTTTGCTGTTACGACGGGAAATTTTACTTATTTGAGCCCAGTGGTGTTTTTTGCTACTCTTAGCAACACATGTCTGCTGACGTGTAGTACAATGAAATTAGTAGAAAAAATAAGTAGCCGCTACTCAATTTTAGTAGACTTTTTGTAAAGTGGAATTTAAAATATGTTTGCTAAAATCAGCAAAAAAAAAAATACTCAATATCGTTGTATTATTAGTACAAAATTACAATTTTTTTTGTCGAGCAACATTTTTTTATTTTATTAATTAAAAAAAAAACAAACATTTAAGACATAATTAAAAAAAAAAAACAAAGGCTTAAAAATAGTAAAAACATAAATGAATTTATCATTTTGTGTTAATTTTCTAATTTCTCTTTTGAACATTTTTTTTTGTAAATTTTTTGACTTTTTAGAACTAAAAAACTTTTTGGTACTATTTTAACCCATTAATGGCCAAATAAAATCTGGCAGAGAACTTTTAAAAAATATTTATTTATGTTGTAGGCAAAGGCGTCAAAGAGGTTAAAGTAAAATCCAAATTTAGAAAAATATTAAGATATTCTTATTAATTGTTAAGGAGCAGAAAGTGGAAACTGGCTCTCCCACAAACACGGTTTTGTAATTTGGTTTTGTAAAATTTAATGCAACATTTTCAATTAGTGCCTAGTGTTGATTTGGAATAAAACACAAATTGTTTAGAAAATTATTGCCATTTCTTTTTATTATGATAATATGGTATGGTTCAATTATGTATGGAACAAAATATCGGCTAAATGGCCGCCGCGACCTCGCGGCACACCTATCCGATGGTCCAAATTTTGGATGACGCTGAGGCACAATTGAGGTTGTATGCCGTTAATGTGCCAAATAATATTATCCTTTAGCTCTTGAATTGTTGTTGGCGTATCGACGTACACCTTTTCTTTCAAATAACCCCAAAGAAAGAAGTCTAACGGTGTCAAATCACATGACCTTGGCGGCCGATTGACAACGCCACCACGTGAGATAACACGGCCATTGAATTTGTCGTGCAAAAGAGCCATTGTTTCGTTAGCTGTGTGGCAAGTGGCACTGTCCAGTTGAAACCATATCATATCCTCAATTCCTGGCCACAATAAGTTCGTTATCATCTCGCGATAGCCAACACCATTCACGGTAAATGCTTGGCCGACCTCATGACACAGTATCGCGAACAACAGCAATGTTTTCCGCAGAACGGACTGGGCGAGCATGCACAGGTGTTTCAACAGACCCGGTTTGATGAAATATGCCTACAATTCTCCCGATTGTGAACATATTTGGTCGATTATGCTGACCAAAAAAAATCACGAAGTGTACGAAAAGCATTTTGATTTGAACGCCCATTTTCATAATAAGCCTGAATAACTTTAACGCGTTGCTCGATTGTGTATCTTTCCATGTTTCAAATTGAGTTAGTCTGAAATTGAGAAATGTCATATGAAATGCCGAACTTGACGTTTAGGTGTGGTTCACATTCAACATCGGCCTTAAAACTTAACCACCCTTTATATTCAAATTTTTATAACAAATTTCAAAAATTAAAATTTTACCTTAATGAAAAATGTTGCTAAAATTTTATACTTTTCATTTGCCATCAAACGATATGAATTTAAACAATAATAACTGAGATGAGATTAGAAAAATCTTTTGCTTTTAAGTTGTAAATTTAGTTTGCTCTAAGAAAATTATTTTACTCAAATTATAGGACGAATAGAGTCACAGAAAAAGGAAAAAATCAAGGTGTATCATTACTGGTACAGTGACCATTAATGGGTTAAGTGAATGTCCTAAGGTTTCTGAAATTAGCAGCAAAAATTTGTAAATGTTCTGTAAAAATTCTGTAATTTGTAAAATGTAAATAAGAAACAGATTTGCTAAATAATGTTTTTTTTTTACTGAAAATCAGTACAAAATTAGTAAAGTTTACAAATTTTTCTACAAACTTTTTTTTCTGAGTGTATTACTAGTGTAAATAACAAATAATATATAATTTGAAATCCTAACATTGTTAATATTTCTTCTTTAATTAAAACTTTTTAATCCTTTGACCAATTCTGGGTATTTTGATTTCGAAACTAATCGGATAAGTGGCAAAATTTGTTCTTAAGTTCAAGCGATTTCCCCTAAATAATTTATTTTGTACATTCCACTGCTTCTTCTAATCCATAAAAAGTTCAGTAATCATACACATGTTCTCATCGGGAGATTGGGGCGGTCATGACATGACATTAATATTATTATATAGATTCCGTCTGTCATTGTATCAGTTATGCAGGTTACGCCAATTCTACCGTCTGAAAAACAGCCCCACACCATAACAGTGCTGTCTCCGTGCTTTACTGTGACGGTGGTGTACCTGGGATTAAACATTTCGCCTTGATGCTAATGTTCTACTAGCGCTTCCATCTAAAAAAATTCATAGAATGTAAAATAGTCGTTGTATTAGAAAATATCGCTAGAAATTGAAATAAATAACTTGAACTTAAAAATACTCAAAATTAAAAAAAAAATATTAAAAATGACAAAATTTGCTAAAATTGAAAAAAACCTACAGTATTTTAAAAAATCGCAAAAAAAATTAGAAAACACCAAAAATAACAAAATAAAGCACTGTAATATATATTTTTATTTGGCCAAAACAGCTGTTGGCCTTTGATTATTTTATTTAGTTTTCGAGATACGGGCATTATTACCAATAAAAGCCTTTTCTCTATGTTTTTGAGATAAACGAAATCTGACAATTAAGTTAGATTTGGTACCAGTGTTTGGAAGTAGGTTTTGACCTTTGACGTAAGCTAGATATAGACAGATACATTTTTGTCTAAGCGATTTTTGCTTATGACTTCCTTTGGTCAAAACTATTGTCCATTTTCATTTATCCCATATAAGTTTGCGAGATACAAGCAACATTCCAAATAAACGCTATTTTCTTTCAATTAAGTCGAAAGTTGAGACTAGTATTGGGCAATTAGGGGAGGGTTTTGAGCTCTGTCTTAAATTTATATTAGCTTGGGAATAAATTCCCTGACCAAATTACAAGAATTCAATTAATTAATTTTTACATTCGATTTATCTTGAAGGAATTCATTTTATTTATTCAATATATTTAATTGAACTAATATGCCACTAACGCTATTTTAGGAGACAGACTTGACCTTTACTTAAATCCGCTTTAATTAAAATAACATTTATTTATTAAATTCTTTTGTGTATTAAGTGAAATGATTAAATTCGGGGACTTAAATGGAAAAGTTAACTCCATCAGTGTATTAAATTCCAATTGCTTCAGGCTATTAAATGCACAAATCTGTGATAAATTTTAACTTTTTGATCTGGCCTCGCAAAGGATGCATTCAAGTCTAGTCTGGCAATAAAAAATTAATCAATTGAAGCAATAAAAAATTGTATGTTGAATTATGTTTTTCTTAAAAAAAAAAAAATACAATAATCATATAAAATATCATAAAAAAAACTCCTAAGAAATTGTTCTTGAATAAAAAAAAACTTCCTGTATTAAGTTATTCTTTTTGTAAATACCTGTAACATCTTAATGCCACTCACATCTTTTTTCATTTCATATTTTCAACGTAAACAGCAGCAGCTAAAATTGCAATTTAGCGCGTTCTTATCCTTTGACTTTTATTTCAGCTTAAAGAAACTCCTGCCACTCCCTACTCTTTTCCATATTTTTAACTATGTATTTAAATGTACAAAGTAAGGAAAATATGGTATTTTTTTTTTGTACACATTTGGTTGGTTAAGGTTTCCATAGTTTCTTTTTTTTTTTTTGTTCTATCATATTTTTCCCTTGCAATTTGTTTGCAAGATATTAGATTTCCTTGTTGCAATTTGCACCTTATGCTAAAAATAAACAAGAAAATTAAAACAAAAAAAAAAAATATAAGAAAATTTTTAAATATGTACATAGAACAGAAAAAGCAAAAAGATTTGTAGGAAATATAATAAGGTAGTAAGAAGGGAAAACTAACCAAAGTTAAGCTGTCAAAAATCTTTCATAATAAATGTTGCCGACTTTAGGTGTTTTAAGTATGTAATATAAAATAAAATACATGAAAAGATTTTTTAAAACATATTTGGAATAGTTTATTATAAACAAATATATATAACATATGTTTAAAATCGGTTGAATGTACTAAAATGAAAAATAAACCATTAGTAAAAAAAGTTAAAGTATTAAATTCAGCTTTAAAGAGTTTAATTAAAAAAAAACTGAAATTGGAGGTAAAAAAAATTTAAGATGAAAAAATTTTACGTATATTGGAGTATATATATTATTCACCTTTAGGTTTTATTCACCACACGCTGATAGTGAAAGTTTACTAATATATATGGAAATTTTAGAGATACATTCACGGTTTCATGCATAGCCTTTATACCGCTGGGCCGATTTTTCTCATTTTTAATATCAAATTACTCGAGCAGATGATAAACAATCTCAGTAAAAATGAGCATTCCCTATTGTCTTCGTGCCGTCATTGTCATTTCAACGGTCAGAAGGACATAGCATAGTAATAATGGGTCATTCTATGTCAAACCGCACAGAAGACTGTCATTTTTGGATTTAACATCTTAATGAAATTCGCCACAAATATTGAAAATGGGTAGTGTTTATAAAATCATTAACCTTTCAACCCCAAACAATTTCGGTTTTCGAAATATGATGTCATGAAAATTGGCAAAAACGTCAAAATACTGAAAAAGTGTCCATACAAATTCGCCCATAACTTCTAAACTATACAATCTAAAATTTTTCTGTTTACAACCATTCATAACTCAGGAACCAAATGAGTCTCCACCTTAAAATTTTGGCACAAATGTAGAGAGGCCTTAGTTTTTAACATATATTTTTTTTCAGAATATTAAAAAAATTGGATTTTGAGATATGAGTCTTTGAAGATTAAACTTAAAAAAATTACCTTTAACCTTTTAATTTCATAAATTTTGAAGGTAATGTTTTCACTTTTAAAATGGTACCAATAGGTATAGTTTAGAAGTTATGGGCGATTTTGTATGGACACTATTTCGATATTTTGATGTTTCTTCCAATTTTCATGACGTCATATTTCGAAAATCGAAAGGGTTTGGGGTCGGAAGATTAATGATTTGATAAACATTACTCATTTACAGTATTTGTGTCGAGTTTCGCGATTTGAGCCGAAATTGCCCTATTAAAAAGAAAAAGCTTAATATAAAGGGTGTCCCAAGAAGAACGCAATTTTTAAATTTTAAATAAAACACAGATATTTAGAAAAAAATCGTGAAACTTTATTATATCGTAAAGTAGACAGAATGAGGTTATGTATGGAACAATATATCGTGCAGATGGCCGCCGCGGCTTTGCTGGCATGCACGCGATCTTTTAATGAAATTTTCAATGACCGTTTTGCATGAATGCTGCGGAAATGACTGATGCAGCAATTGAATTGTTTCTCTGGCTGTATGACATGTGGCACCGTCTTGTTGGAACCACATGCCCTCCATATTCATTTCTTCAATTCTAGGCAAGAAAAAACTGGTTATCATTTCACGATACCGAACACCATTGACTGTTTGCGCTTGACCTGCCTCATTTTCATAAAAAGAAGGTCCAATGATTCCTCCAGCCCAAAAATCACACCACACAGTGACACGTTGAGGGTGCATTTGCTTCTCGTGAATCACTCGAGGATTTTCCTCACCCCAAATGCGACAATTCTGCCTATTGACGAAGCCATCAAGATGAAAATGGGCCTCGTCACTGAAGATAATTTTATCGGCAAAATCAGCATTTTCATGTTGTCTCTCCAATACCCAATTAACGAACTCCCTTCGCTGTCCATGGTCAGTTGGCTTCAGTTCCTGAGTCAATTGAACTTTGTATGCATGAAGATGCAAATCTTTCGTTAAAATTCGCTGCAAAGTGGATTTGGAGACACCAATTTGCTGAGCTCGGTGTCGAATTGAGGTGGATGGAGTTTGAGCGACATCATCACGTACAGCTGCGACATTTTCGGTCGATCGACCTGGTCGATGGCGCGTTGTTGTCTTTACATCACTAACAGACCCAGTTTCGGCAAATTTATCCATTAATCTCTTTACAGTTGACTCTTTTGGAGCATTATTGTGACCCCAAATTGATCGCAATTTGCGAACTGTAGCCGCAAAACTTTCACCACTTTGGTAAAACAATTTCACAATGAGAATGCGTTGTTCATTCGTGTAGCGCTCCATTTTTACTAACCTCGTACCTTCTACTAGCAAACAATAGCAATTGTTCAAATGTCAAACAATGACACTTCGAATGTTGCCAGATTTAAAAATTGCGTTCTTCTTGGGACACCCTTTACATACTAAGGGTACACGGATTTTTCGAGATGAAATTAAAATAGAAACGATTTATATATTTTTTTTGTTTTGCATTTAAATTTATTGATAAGCATAAGAATAAAATATTCTTAAACATGAACACCAATTTCTAACAAGGTTGGACCGGCAAATCTTCCATCGCATTACGTATCACACATCCACAGGAGTAGTGTCCATTACCCGGATTGGGACGGGTTTATATATAGTCCAAAGCATTCAGGTCTGGCTTAATAAAGTATGATAAATTAATTTTAACTACGTTTAAGAGTTGGCTGGGACAGAGTTCTATTGAAAAATTCATGATTTTTTTTCGAACAATGTGCATTTAAGAGGCTTAAGCCTCTCAACTTTCTCGAAATCGTCAGATTGGTACCCTCTGAGCTCTTTATACCAGTTCTGATGCAGAATATTTCTGTGGACATTATTCGCGTACTAGCAAAGCAGTGCTTTAAATTACTACTTGCATTTCTACTCCAACTCCAACATACGAGTACATAAGTAGATGTCCAATATGACTTTTGTAAGCCCATACTTCTAAGTCATCTTTAATGATGCAACCCAGAAAAAAAAGCACTACCAAGTAATTAAGCAAGTAAGTAGCACACAAAGTATTTGACTATTTTTTTCGCTTAGTTACTGGTCATTACCCACTCGCTTGTAAATAAAGTGAGAAAAATTAGTTACCAGCATGAATTGTGTCTCACACTACAGTGTTAATTAATGCATGAAGTTCCTCAGTAACTGGGTACTTATTTAACCTATTGCCAGTAAGTAATTATCTTGCAAATACATATAAGTACTTATATAACCACTTATAAGTTAGTCATTATTTTGTATTTTAATTTAATGCAAAAGTTAATGACCAATCATTACATTGTAATCTATTTGCTGCTTTCGGAATGGATTTCGATGATTTCGATTTTTTAGGACTTTAATATTTCTGGGAGTTCACTTTCTGTGCGAGCGGAAAGATCTTGGACGGTCAAATAATCCACCAATATTCTCCAACAATTTCACAATACGATACACCAAATCCATAACTAACAATAAAAAATATATTTTTTTTGATAAGATTTGATTTTATTATTCAATATAGTTGCCTTCATGGGCGATACATGATTATAACTGTTATACAATTTGTCGATACCATTTTTATAGTACGATTTGTCTTTAGCCTCAAAATAGGTCTCAATTTGGGCTATTACTTCCTTATCGGCGCTAAATATTTTTCCAGCAATCATTCTCTTGAGGTCTGAGAACAGGAAAAAGTCGCTGGAGTCATTTCTTTAGAATACGGTGAATGCGGAAGCAATTCGAAGCCCAAATCTTATAATTTTGCTAACGTTTTCAGTCACACGATGCATTGTCTTGATAAAACAGCAGTTTCTTCCTCTTGAAATGGTTCCGTTTTTCCGCGAATTCGTTCTTCTCACGCTCCAATAACGCTATGTAATAGTCGCTGTTGATAATTTTTCACTTTTCAATATAGTCGATGAATATTATACCATGCGCATCCCAAAATACTGATGCCATAACCTTGCTAGCCGACTGTTGAGTCTTTCCACGCTTTGGAGTTGGTTCAGCACATGCAGTCCACTCGGCTGCTGTAAACAGGTTCAAACACAGCTGAGAATCATCAATTCGTTGTTGGTTTTGGGTGTTTGTAAGTTCGCGCGGCACCCACTTTGCACAGAGCTTCCGCATACCATATATTCATTCACGATATGTATCGGTAACAGTCTCTTTGGGGCATCCACTGCGTGCATCCTTGGTACTCATTTCGCCTTGTTTAAGCTTGGCAAACCACTTTTCAACGGTTGATTTTTCTGGTGCAGGGTTCGAATAATGTTTATCAAGCAAAACTTTGGCTTCAACAATGTTTTTTTACGCTAAAAATCAATGCTTTATTAACACACGAAATTCCTTTTAATCCATTGTTTTCAAACTAACTAAAGTTGCTTCACCCAAAATACTATATCTCACAAACTAATAGTCCGACAGCTGTCAAATTTACTCACGTGTCTTTCAAAGCTCAGGGCTAACTAAAAATCATATGGATTTCAAACTAGTAGCTCCATATTTTCAGCCAAACTGTTAATTGTCGACAAAAAATTTAACACGTAATAAAATATGAATGTCACTTGTAATATGTCCATAAAGATTGCGATTGTGCACTCAGTGGATTTCTGACAGTAGGGGTGTTTAATTGTTTACCACAACTAATGAAAGTACTAACTTTGTTTAAGCGCAGGTGTGTCAAAAAAGGACTTGGATAAAATTCGTTAACATTCTACAAAATCTATTATAAATATATTTATAAAAGGATTTTTAAAAAACAATCCCAACATTGATTTTTCTATTTAAAGTTCTGTATAATTTTATAAAACATCGACCTTAAATCACATTATTTTAAAAATGTGATACCTACACTCAGAATATTATGTAGTTTACTGTTTGTAGTTTAATAAAAAAGTTTTCCGTTCCATTTAAAAATGAAGGAACATACATTTATTTTTCAAAGAGATCTATTTTAACTTACTTATACATTTGTTCAAAATAATTTACCATCACTTACCGAATTTTTTAGTTTCATTTATTTTTTTCATTTGTTTAAAATTTACCCACAAAACGGAAATTTGTTGTTTTATTTTTGTCCGTAACAGTTATTACAAATTTAAATTTTGTTTGCTTTTTTTCAAAAAAAATATTAAAAAATTTCAATTTGTTTTTGTATTTGTATTTAAATTGGTTGTATATATACAAAATTATTTGAATTGAAATTACAAGAACTTCATAAAAGCACATACATACACAAACACATTCACACAAAAAGTGTCTATAGCTATGCATGTATAGACACAAAAGTGTCTATACATACATACATTTTGTTGATTTAAAAAAAAAATACAAAAAGGGAAACAATTTCAAATAAATGATAAAATCATTTATTTTTTAAGGAATTGGTAGGTAAAGTTTTGACATTTATTTTAAATGATTATGTATATCATTTGTTTCTTACGGGTGTGTCAGTTGTTTAATCAACATTTAAAAATAAATAACAAAAGGCATTTAATTTAAATGAAAATTAAGTAGACCAGCTTTTAAATGAAATATCATTTCTTGTAAATGACATTTTCTGTTATTTTAACTTACAAACTATTTATTACAATGATACACTTAGATCGCCTTACTTATCTAAAAGTAAACTTTACACGATATGATCTAATTATAATTTATTCCAAATTTTATTCTTGGTTTAGGTAGCCCAGTCGGCTTTTAACCTTAACTATAAGTAAAGTTAGGATGAAAATAGCTCTGTACAGTGTTAAATTGAACATACTTTGAAATAAATTATCCGACCGTAATAAGTTAATACATATTCTATCCCTGTCCAGTTTGATACCCATTGCGTATAATTTATTTTAATTTCATAAATTGTATAATATAAATATCACTCATACGTCTGGCGCATACACTATGAACATCACACCAAATTTATTTTCATTATTATTGTTCGTTGTTTTTCTTTTGTATTTTGTAAACATAAACCTCGATCAATTCCATATGCAACCAATTAATTTTATTTACAACAAAAAAAAAAAAAACTAACAACCAAAAATTTCAACAAAAACAAGTTAATTAAAATTTTCAGCATGTTACCATGGTTTTGGATGTTAAATTTTTAACGCAAACCAATGCAGAAACTTACAATTTTTTTAAGTGACAGGTAACACAGACAATGTGTATATTAGTGCGTTCATGTATAAAATGGTTTATCGTCAATATTTAATTAGTATTTTATATCTGTAAACAGTATTCGAAACGTATGTGTGCAGTTATAGTATGCAATCTATTTTAAATAACAAATTCCTAACTAAAATTTATACTCAATGCGTAATTTATTGAAAAATTTTTCCTGGAAATTTATTATTTTTATTGTAGGAGTATGATATTTGATGCACGTACAACGTTTATGTATAGAATAGAGTAGGACGATTATTAAAAAATTATCAATCCCATCTAAAAATCGAAATATATATGAGCATACATGATCGTACATGGGCTTGTATATGATCATACATGGGCATACATGGTCATATACGTCCATACATGATCTCATATATGACCATATATCTTCGGATCCGAAATTTGAGGGTATATGGTGATATATGTGCATATATTATCATACATGCTCATATATTATTCATGTATGCTCGTATATGATCATATACGTCCATATACCCTCAAATTTCGGATCCGAAGATATATGGTCATATATCAGAACATGTATGGTCATATATTGAACAATGTATGGACGTATATGACCATGTATGCCCATGTATGATCATATACAGGCCCATGTATGATCATGTATGCTCATATATATTTCGATTTTTAGATGGGATTATTTAATTTAGGTAGTGTATAAAAAGAAATTGATTTATGAAAAATCAGACTTTAATAGTTTTATTTAAATGCCCAGATGAAAGTATTTATATATGGTAATATATGGGTTAATATATTATTCTATATATGCTGGGATCCGTAATTCGAGGGTATATGGCTGTATATATAGTATGGCCACATGAGTACTTTTAAGCATATGAAAAAAAAATATAGTTTTTTTTTTTTTTAATAAAACTAAATGTAAATATTGGGTACACAAGTTAATAATGTCGATTTTTTTACTTGAAAAATGTATTTATTATGATAACAAAATGAATTGACACATTCTTCAAAATGTTGTTTATCGTTAGCAACTACTTTTTCCCATCTTTCTGGTAGCATATGGATTCTGCGCAAGAAAAGAACTGCTCCGGTTTTAAGGTAAAGAATGAATGAAGCCAATTTCTGATACCCTGTTCTAAAGTGAAGCGTATTCCAGTAAGGACGTTCTGCATCGATCGAAACAACATGTGGCCGAACGTTGTCATGATGGAAGATTATGGCCTCGTGTCTGGTAAATTTTCGTTGATTGCTCTCTTGAAACGAATCAATTGTATTCCGTACAGGTCCCCTGTGATCGTATGACCCGATTTTAACAGCTCATAACACAAAACACCCTTCTTATCCCACCATATACAGAGCATTACCTTGGTGCCATGGATATTCGGCTTCGGCGTTGATTTGGCTTTTTATATAACTTTTTGCACATGGGTTTATCTTCATGTATCCATTTTTCATAACCAGTAACAATACGGTGCAAAAATTACTTCTTTTTGTAGCGTTCAAGCAGCATTTCCGACATGCAAAATCGCCTAACAACGTCTCTCGGCTTCAATTCATATGGGCCCCAAATTCCTTGCTTCTGAATGAATCCCAATACTTTTAAATGTAGGGAAATGGCTTGTTGTGTGACTCCTAATGATAATGCAAGTTATTCCAGCGTTTAGCAACAATCTTTGTCGAGTAATGTTTCCAATTCCTCATCTTCAAACTTTTTCGACTGACCAGGCCTCTTCAAAATTCGACATTATTATAACGATTGAAAAAAATGTGTGTTTACACTTTGGCGTCTATCGAATACTCCAAACACCAAAAAACTTCAAAAATGCCATATTTGTTATTATTGACACAAACCATATATAATAGTTATGCCAAATGTTGTCCAAATCGACATTATTAACTTGTTTACCCTATATTATACTTCTATTTGCATTTTGCTGATGAATTCATACGTTTTGAAGACATTTGGAAATTTTTAACGAACAAATTACGAATGTCGAACAAAAAAAATCAAAACAAAATAATACATAAATCACGTTAATTCATTTAGTTTAAAACTATTTTAAAATAAATTAAACGTATTGCTAATACATGCTTAAAAGAAAACTTATAAAAAGTAAAAAATTATAAAAAAAATGAATAAAGAAACAGTTTTTTTTTCGCAATCGTGTCGTTTTTGGAGCCGGTTAATTTCGCCAATTTTTTGGCTTATTAGCTATTTATATCGAAGGTACTCTGTTGTACCTAACTTCTTTTTTAGCCATATTCCACATAAAACTAAAAAAATAAAAATAATAGTGTTAAAATTACAAAGTTGATTGTTGCGTATACTCACCAACAACGGATTGTTTTTCTTTGACATGTAAACATTTATTTTTTACCGTTTGAAGCTCTCGGCCTTGGAATTTCGGAGACTCGCCTGCCTTGGCAAAATGGATTCGTTTTTGAAAATTAATATTTTTTCAATAACAAACATTTTTTAATCTGTATTAAAGACCTTTGAAATATTACTGGTCAAATAGGGATAAAAAAAGAATAAATATTACTAAAAGTCTTATGTCCACACCAATTTTCGCTTAAAATTTCGAACTGTATCTTACATGAGTAGAACAAGAGTTTAAATTAAAAAAAAAAAAACTTTTGCCTTCATAGCTATATGGCCATATCTGATAAAAAATAAAACATATAACTTATATATTTTTAATTTAATCAGGCTCAAGATCATAATTTTTTAATGATACTAACGAATAGTAAACACTAATTTTTTTATGAAATGGAAAAAATTGTAAGGATCAGCGCTAGAGGCAGTGCACACTTTCGACCTCCTTCTGAACCACGCAACACAAATAACTCATGGTTATGAACAGGCATTTATATCACACACTCTAAGGAAAATGACTATGTGAAATTACATTTTACAGTTAGTGAATGAAAACATATTACCCTTATAAGGAATAATAATATGCATTCATATATGAACATATATGGCATATACGAATGAATGTATGAAGCAATATATGCAATATATTGTCATATATTGCCATATATGGAATCATATAATACCATATATGAACTTTTTCTTTGAATGTATTTACCCATTTATGCTCATACATGAAACGGTATATGAACATATATGATCATTTTCACCTGGTTGATTTTGTTTTTTTTTATAACATTTTCACAATATATTTCTTTGATATTCGATCCACTCTTACGTACAATGCGTTTATTGTAGACAAAATAAATTTTAATCTGTGATCAAAATTCAGCATTAATTTAAATTGATAATCTGTTGATGTTAACATTTATATTTTGTTTTTATAAATTTGGTACATCAGTTTTACCCCAACTCAACTTAAAATTGAAAAAGAAGTCATTTATATAGCCAGCCATCCAATCAATATAAATAAATTTGCGAAATATTTTTGTTGATTTTTTTTTTATAAATATTTTGTTGAACAATTCAGTAAATTAAAATACTTTACAAAACATTCATTTATATCAGATAAATTTTTAAAATATTTAAAAACTGCTTTTGAAGGGAAATTTTGTGGGAGTTGCTGCTATCTCATAATTTTTAAATTCTTAAAAACTTTAGATTTTTTGAAATTTTGAAATAAATAAGCTAATAATAACATACACAGAAAAAAATATCACACAATTTTAAGTAATTAAAAATATTTGTTAAAATTCAAATTCGATTTCTAACAATTTTTTGTTTGAATTGTTATTTTTCATATAAAAATTCTTTGCAAATAATAAAAATTGAAGTCACAAAAAAATAACAAAAAGTTTTTGGTATTTACAAATTCCATTGTTGCCTTTTTAAAAAATATATATTTTTATTTTTTGTATTTACAGAAATGTTCTATGGAAGATGTTTAATATTACAAACAGAATTTTGTAATTTTATTCTGTGTATGATAGAAATATAAGGCAGTAACAAAAATAAGTTGTTCCTCTATTTTAAGTTTCCATTTGATTTGAATAAAAATAAAAACGGTTAATCGAGTAAACAAAAAAAGTTTTGTTAAAAACAAAAATTTAAACAAACGTCCAGTTTTTAAGTTATCCAGACAATCGAATTAAAAACACTAATTTTCAATTAAATATCCTTACCATTCTTTGTGTTGTATTCCGTACTTTAAATACCTTTAGTAAATTTATTTTTAACTACCAATATTATGCATTTAACTGTTGAAATTGAACGAAATAAAAAGGTTATATGCAAATATAACTATTTTATGTCCATGTTTTGGAAATGCATGTACACTTGTACATGCATTTGAATAAACTGAAATTTTGTTACTACTACCATCCCTTATTCATGATATTAGTTTTGCCATTATTCAATTTGCCAAACCAATACAGTGCAGCAGACAAATAAATCCAACAGCAAAAAGCAGTTTTATGCAATTAGTTGCTGGCTTTAGTACAATTTGAAAACTGAATGTAAAATGTTCTAGTGTTTTTATTACAACGCGCAATATTGATAAATGGTTATAGTGAGTTTTATTTAAATGGAATATTTTTTTTTTATTGTTGATACTGAAAAATATTAAGATCCTTTTATGAACTAAACAATTTCACTAAAAACAATAAATCAATAAAAAATCTGTAAAACTCTTTACCTTTAATTAAAAATTAAAAAAAAAATAAATTTAAATTATTTATCCCATCAAATCCCGTCTGTATTTATTTATTTAAAAATAATATTTAGATTTTGAAAATTATGTTTAATACACTTAGTCCAATACTTTACTAGCAATTCTATTCCTTAATTAAAATAATTTTTCTGAAGCTCTGCAAAACAATAGTTTACAGCTGCAATTGCATCTTCTGCCAGTAAGGATTTTTTTTTTTTGATTTGGGAACAGGTAGAAATCAGTTTTTAAGCAATACATTTAATTTATTTTAAAATAGTTTTAAACTAAATGAATTAACGTGATTTATGTATTATTTTGTTTTGATTTTATTATTTTTTAAAAATAGATATTCTTTTTTTGTTCGATATTCGTAATTTATTCGTTAAAAATTTCTAAATGTCTTCAAAACGTATGAATTCACCAGCAAAATGCAAATAGAAGTATAATATAGGGTACACAAGTTAATAGTGTCGATTTGGACAACAGATGGCATAACTAATATATAGGGTTTGTGTCATTAATAACAAATATGGCATTTTTGCAGTTTTTTTGGTGTTTGGAGTATTCGATAGACGCCAAAGTGTAAACACACATTTTTTTCAATCGTTATAATAATTTCGAATTTTGTGCCTAAAAAAGGTGTTTTGCGGGAAAGTCTGATAGTCTTCTTTCATTTGAAGAAAACTGCTGATGAAAGTTATCAATTGTTGATAGAAGCTTAAGGTCAACATGCACCAACTCAAAAAACTTGTGTTTTCGACACAGAAGACAAGAAGAGGCCTGGTCAGCCGAAAAAGTTTGAAGATAAGGAATTGGAAACAGCTTAATCAGGAAAATAAGGAGGGTGTTCCAGCAATTCGTACTTCAATTCGTTGAATAATGTCATCGTTAAAACACTTTTTCTGTATCTGATGCGTGAAGTTTTCGTGTCGAGAAATTCGTGGTCACCCTTCTTTATAGATGATGACTTAATAGATGATAAAGTTGATGGCATTTTTCCTTGAAATGTATAGAATAAGGTGGCCTTTCACATGGTTTTTGGGAAAACTTTATTGATACGAGAAATACAGGAACAAGGTACAGGTAATTTTTTTCGAATTTCTACCTTCAATTGATCTAAAAGTTCTGAATTTATTGTTTTACCTTCTTGAAGATAATAGATCAATTAAAAATACCTCTGTACTCCCAGAAAATTGTTGCCATAACCTTACCAGCCGATTCAATTGTTTTTGTCTTCTTTGGTTCACTTCCACCAGTTTCAGTACATTTGTGTCTAATCCTATTTAAGAAAAATTCTTCCAACATATGGGATGATCAATTTTGACTTTAAAAATTCTATATCATATTCTATTCATCGGCACCAAAGCTATAAAATATGTACGCTCAAGAAAATAAATATACTGTCAATACTAAAATGTCGTTTAAATTTCTAAGTATTGAAGATAAAATTATAAAGTGATATAGTGATATGCTAAATTCGCATTTCAAATTTATTACAATTGCTAATCGAACCATAATAAATTATAAATTGGTCAACAAAAAACAGCTGTTGGAAAATAATTTGTTTAGGTGATGCCACATTGCAAATAAAATATTAAATGTTACCAAATACAATTAAATTAATAATTTTGTCAAAATCATTATGGTGCCATCATGTTATTAGACATTTCTTAAATCAGATATTCATTTTAATTTTGTTTTGTGATTAACTAAACTAAGTTATATGATTTTTTTCACTTACAAATTTTTAATTTTTAAAAATTTTTAATTTTAATTTTATATTATTCGCTTAAGCTAATTCTGCCTTTAAAATTGCTCAGGAAGTTTAAATTTGGTATATAGGCTCCACCTCCGTCGTAGACATCCTCTAGAATGGGATTTTTAGAAATTCTTGCTAGGAGGTCTAGAAACCTGAAATGGAAAAGATGCATTCCCTGGGGTACAGTTCATCTTCCTGAAAAGGTACATTTTGGAATTTTGGAACCGAATTGACAATATACCTGAAATTCTAAATACGAATAATAATATGAAATTTAATATGAGTGTTCCTTAAGATAAGGGCTAATTTTCTAAAGTTAAAATGGGTTTAAAAAAGGAAGGTGCCCTTAATCACCCAGTACATAGAGTAACTCGATATTGACTATATCGATTCCTTCTCCGGCGTAGACATTTTCTATGACAGGTTTTTTGAAAATTTAAGCAGGGAGGTTGAAAAAGAAAAAATTATACCTCCCCCTTTTAATGGTATCCAAACCTCTTCGGCTTTAAATTTTAAACTTAAAGCATATATTCCCCGAAGTATGTAATTTATCTATTCACTGAAAATGTACCTTTCAGAATTTTAACCAGGAACGCTGCAAAAGTAAGGGCGCAAAAGCGGAAATTAAAAAATGTTTTCCCTAAAGAACGGGTTACATCACTAACAAGATACTTTTTAAAGTTTAAAAAAAAACATGTGCTAAAAGAGGAAAATTGTTCTCCTTATCACCTAGCCCCAACCGTTGGATCAACACGCAGATAAAAAACATGGTTGGGACAATCATATTCGAAGAGCATCATATATTTTTGGGTTTATGATTGTGCCAACCATAGTCGTACTATAATATGGTTATCATATTATGATAATAAAATAACCATAATTTTACCATAATATGGTCCCTACAGTTATATTATGATTAAAAAATTACCATATTGATTCTAAATAAACATATAATGATGTTGAATTTTAGTTTAAGTAAAAGTCCATAGAATCTAAAAATGTTTTTATCAGATAAATTTCTAAATATCTAGTATTCGTGTAAGAAAAATCTTTTTGTACAAAAAAAAAATCTTGAGCTCTACAGATTTTTACTTATAAAAAAAAAAAATTATTAATATTATAAGAATATTTTACAAGAAACGAATTAATAAATATATATTTTTTAAGAAATATTTCTTATTGTTTTTATTGAAACGAATTAAAAAATATAAAATCTTTATATAGAATCTTTTTGACAATGAATTGATTAGTGTAAATAATATTATATGTATAAGCAATTTTCTAAAAAAAACCCTTTAAAAAAGTCTAAAGTAAAAAAAAAACAAGTAAAAAAGGGCTAAATTCGGCTGTGCCGAATCTTTGAAAACCGCCACCATAGGGGTTGAAGATGATATACGTATATACTAAATTTTGCATGAACTGTAATATGAATATGTTTTGTCAATTTATGTAACGAACTTTTGTTATTTAGTTTTAGTAATGTTATTTATTTAGTTTAAGCAATGTTATTTACAGAGGTCTGCTCTGTTAGCGACTTTAACATTGTTGATTTTTACGTTAACTGAGTTATCAGAGTAACACACATATAGCTCTAAGAATGTTATTATTCTCATACTATGTAAGACAATAAATGTAATCGAACAATAAGAAGACTTAATAACATTTTTACTTACTTAACAGAAAAAAATAGATACAGAAAAATTGTACAAATTTGTATGGAAAATTTAGAGGTACCTTCACATTTTCACTCATAACTTTTGAACCGCTTAACCGATTTTGCTCATTTTAAATACCAAACTGCTCGGGAGGATGTTCAATAATCTGGGTAAAAATAGGCACCCCCGCTTCGCGTCGTGATCGTGATTTCAACAGACAGACAGACAGACGGACAGACAGACGGACATCGCTAAATCGACTTAAAATTGCATAAGGATCACGAATATATATACTTTATGGGGTCTTAAACCTATATTTCGACATATTACAAACGGAATGACAAACTGATATATACCCTCACCATATATGGTGGAGGGTATAATAACTGGATCTTATGGGTCAATTGATGAAATTTTTTTATGCCACATGAAAGGTAGAAAACCCATCTGACATTTGTCCAGTTTTAGACATTTTGTAGTAAAAACAAACTGACTGAACTGACAAAATTTTGGTTTTTATGAAAACAAGAAAATGTTACGACCTTAAATGTCAAAGTCATGTTTTATTTGATGTATAATTATTTATTGATTGTTGCCAGCATTTTATGGTTGAATAATTATCATATTTTTTTTCATAGCCAAAATTTTTGTTACCACAGTATGGTTACAGCCAATTGTGTTATAAAATAGAAGGTGTCAATCATAAAATAGTAAAATATTTACTATAATAATGATGGTAGCGAGACCATGTCGGTGGTTAAAAAACCAATAACATGATTGTGACAATCATACCCGATTGCAGCAAGCTTAAAATAGTAGCAGTGATCATGTTGCAACTATGTTTTTTCTCTGCGTGAAGGTACTTGAAATTTGACATGTAGATTCTTCTGTCAACATCCACAGGATTTTCGGAAATTCAAAATATTTAGTTTCCGATACTGACGGTAACAAAGTATCCGGCTTTTAAGCTAATTTCTTGCAAATGTTAATCTTTCCTGCTGAAATTTTGGAAAAAGAAATTGCTGAATAATTGTTAAGTTAAATTTAGTTAAATGCAAATAACAATCTATCCTGCTAAAATCAACATAAATATTTGCTAAAAAAAATATTAAACTGCTTATTTTAGAATCAAAGATTGTTATTTGCGTTACAAATAAAATTAAAAAGGAAACTTTTAAATGTAAAAAATTCTTTCCATATTTTTATTCTTCTACAACATATTTGTGTTTATTTTAGCAGCCCAGGGGAAAATGTTAATATGTTATTCCATATATTTTCGGATCTGTAATTTGAGGGTATAAGGCCGTTTATACTCATGTATGGACATATATGAAAGTTTATATATAATCAAATATGAGTACTTTTCAAAAACTTTTTATTTTGCAACAAAACTACTGTCTTTTATTAAAACTATAAATATAAATATTATACTTCTATTTACATTTTGCTGATGAATTCATAAATTATGAAAAAATTGAGGAATATTTAACGAACTAGTTTCGAATATTTGAAGAATATTTTAAAACTATTTCAAAAAATATTAAATGTATTGTTCAAAAACTGAATTAATAAAGAAAACTTATAAATAGTAATACAAAAAAAAACAGTTTTACTTAGCGATCGTGAGGTTTTTGGAGCCGTTTAACTTACCAATTTGTTTGGCTCTATTCATATTGAAGGTTCTCTGTTGTACCAATCCTCTTTTTAGCCATATTCTATAAAGTAAAGTAAAAAGTACAAAGTTGATTGTTGCTTATACTCACAACAATGGATCTTTTTTTAACATTATTTTTTTGCCGTTTGGTGCTCTTGACCTTGGGATTTTGGCCAAAAAGGTCTTGCCAAAATGGGTTCTGTTTTTAAAATTAATATTTCTTCAATAACAAACATTTTTAAATCTGGCCAAAGTGGGATAACGAAGAGAATGAAAATTATTAAAAGCCTTATGTTTACACCAATTTCCGGTTAAGAGTTCAAAGTGGATGTTAATTCGGTAGAACAAGAGTTTAAATTTAAAAAAATCTTGACCATATCTTATAAAAAAAAACATATAACCCATATATCGAATAGAATATGCATTCACATACATAGCATATACGAATCAATATATGGACCAATATATGCAATATATTATCATATATTGTAATATTAAATATCGATGGCTTAATATACAGGTTGGTTGAAAAGTTCCTGCGCTCGAAATGAAAGAATACTGTTTTTGTTACAAAATATATTTTTTTATTCAATATAATCTCCTAGAAGCTCAATACACTTGTTCCAATGATCTTCCAATAATTTTATCCCATCCTTATAATGGTTTTCCGGAAGCTCTGCAAAATAACCGTCTACGGCTGCTATGGCCTCTTCATTCGACGAAAAATGCTTTCCACGAAGGAATTGTTTGAGATTTCTGAAGAGATAGTAGTCACTGGGAGCCAAATCTGGTGAATACGGTGGATGTTCAAGCAATTCGTACTTTAATTCTTTGAATTTATCCATCGTCACAACACTTTTGTGAGCAGGTGTATTGTCTTGTGGAAAAATGATTTTTTTCTTCTTTAAACCAGGTCCTTTCTCACGAATTTTTTCATCCAGCTGATCTGAAAGGCTGCAATAATAATCAGAGTTGATTGTTTTACCTTTCTGAAGATAATCAATCAACAAAATTCCTTTTGCATCCCAAAAAACTGATGCCATAACCTTTCTTTGCTGATCGTTGTGTCTTCACCTGCTTTGGAGCTGAACAACCAGCTTCAGTCCACTTTAAACGTTCTTGTTTCAATTTAGGATCATGGTGGTAGATCCAAGTCTCATCCATAGTTATAAAACGACGCAAGAAGTCGGTTTTATTCGGCTTAAAACGCTCCAAATTACGCTGAGAAATTTGTTTTCGATCCAGTTTTTGTTGAATTGTTAATGTGTGCGGCACATTACAGTTTTTTCATACATAATTCTTCATGTAAAATATGGAGTACTCGTTCTTCTGAGATGCCTATGGCATTAGAAATTTTACGCTTAGTCAAACTTGGATCGTCACTAACCATATTATGTACCTGCTCAATGATTTCTGCTGTGGTTGCAGTTTTGGGTCGTCCTTTGCGTGGATCGTCTTTAAGGCTGGTACGACCACGTTTAAATTCACCAGCCCAAAATTCAACAGTGCGTTTTGAAGTTGAGGACTCCTTATAAACTTCTTACAATTGTTCATAAATTTCCTTTGCTCTTAAACCCTTCAAAACAAAGAATCTAATGACTGCACGATATTCAATTTTTTCCATATTAAAAAAAATCAATGACACGTCAACTTCAAATGGCTTGTAAACAAAGAAAGAATTGACAGAATGACTTGCAACTTTGCATGTGTTCTTAGGACAGTTATACCAATTTGAGAAAAAAAAAAGTTTGGAGCTAGCAGTGCCATCTCTTGGTGAGCGCAGGAACTTTTCAACCAACCTGTAAAAAGGCCCTAAATCGATTTTTTGTTACTTGACAGAAGAATGAAAAAACTAAATAAAATACGTAAAATTTTAGATGAAAAATAGTTTTAATGCTAATTTTAATAAAAAGAGGCAGCACATTTTTGAAAATTGCATTAAATCTTTTTTTTATCTAAAATTTTACGGATTTTATTAATTTTTTTCCTTCTCCTGTCAAGTAACAAAAAATTGAGTTGGGGCCTTTTTATATTAAGCCATCGATATATTACCATATATTATTATAAATATTTACCAATATATGCTTACATATATGTTCATAAATGAACATATATGATCATTTTCACCTGGGAGGGTAAATTGGCCTTCGCGATTAGCTAAAATTTTGTAAATTCAACCGATTTTTTTTTCTCCTGATCTTATTTACTAATGTTTAGCAAACAGATTCTACTGATTTCTGCAGGTTTTTCCGCAGGACCGTGTAAACAATTTTTTAGTACATTTTTTTGACGCTTTTTTTTCTATTAGTGTATTGTTCCATTTAAAATTAGTTGCAGGCTTTTATTGTTTGTGGCTAATTTATGTAAATTGGTTGAATTTTTGCCAACAAAAATAACAAAGTTGGTTGACTAATTTTTTTTTTTTCTATTTCCGCAAATTAAAAAATGGTATTGAATTTAGTATTTGTGTTATTTTAAAATTAATATTTTAAATTTCTATGTAGCTAATTAATTAAATTTGTGTACTTATTATTTATTTTTTTTCTCATTACAGGTAAATATACAATTTAAATTATCCCTATTATGTTAACCTGAGTAAGTTATAAAAGTTTTTGTTTTTATTTGAAAAATGTTTAACAAGATATAAGTTACAATTTGTAATCATTTTACTAACTTTCTATCTGTCGATTTAACTACAGTACACCATTATTTACTTGATGTTGTATTCTATTTGTAAAATTTATGTCATTTTTATGCAATTTCTGCTTTTGGCGTAACAAATCCAATTACAATATTTAACATTTTTGTTTTACTGCTGCTATTTATCTTTATGAACTTTTAACATAACAAACTTTGAGATTTTGATAACATTTCATTTATAATTATTTGAAAATACAACCTTTTGCTATGAGAATATATTTGTGTACAAAAAAAACGTATTAAATTTTCAATAATATTTTAAGTCTAGACCGGATCTTTAAATTTTAACGGAAATGGAATAAAAACAGGATAATAACTGTGTATCTTTGTGAATGTTTTTAATGTGTAAATTAAAGTTCTCGTATATAATACAATTTGTTTATGACCAATTCTTTGAGGCCATTTCACTACACATACAATTAGAAACACAATATTCAGAGCTGTTGTTCTGGTATTAAAAATAACACGTTTGCTCAATTAACTTTTCCTAAAACTCATTGATAATCTCTTTGATACTTTTTTAAAGATAATAAACTAATTGCAGATTAAATAAGGAACAATAATTTCGTTTACTTTACATTAACACAGTATTACAAACCTATTTTTGAGCCCAATACTTCCCTACCGCTTGTTTTAAATATCCAAATATATTAAGAATAAAATTTTATTATTTTTCTTAAGGATTTTTGAGCCCGTGTAACAGGTGAAACATACATAAAATGACAGTTTTGTAGCCGATAGTTGTTGGGCAGAATACTAATACCGAGATTGTCCCTTTTTTCCCCTACCCGCAAAAATTTTTAATAATCCTATTTGAGTGGATTTCTACACTTGAGGGGAAAACTTGATTACATAATTTTAGGGGACACTTTATCCGCATTTATCTCCATTTATGCCACGTTCTTATAAAGGGTGGGTAAATTTTAAGGGCCGATGTTAATTTTGAATAAAACACAAATAATTTAGGAAATTATTGTCATTTCTTTTATTATGATAAAACGGTATGGTTCAATTATGTATAGCCACCGCCACCTCGGCGGCACACCTCCATCCGATGTTCCAAATTTTCGATGAGGCTGAGGCATAATTGAGGTTCTATGCCGTTAATGTGCCGAATTATCTCATCCTTTAGCTCTTGAATTGTTGCTGGCTTATCGATGTACACCTTTTCTTTAAAATAACCCCAAAGAAAGAAATCCAACGGTATCAAATCACATGATCTTGGCGGCCAATTGACATCGCCACCACGTGAGATAACACGGCCATTGAATTTGTCGTGCAAAAGAGCCATTGTTTCGTTAGCTGTGTGGCAAGTGGCACCGTCCTGTTGAAACCACATATCGTGCAAAATCCATACCCTCAATTTCTTACTTCAAGAATTCCGCGATAGCGAACACTGACGGCGAGTCGAGGTTGACGGCTATTCTGCCACACTATCGTGAACAACAGCAATATTTTCGGCAGAACGAACTTGGCGAGCATGGACAGGTATTTTCTCATTTCCTACAGACCCGATTTGCAGAAAAATGTGCACAATTATCCCGATTGTGGACACATTTGGTCGATTATGCTGGCCAAAAAAAATCACAAAGTGCATTTTGATTTGAACGCCCATTTTCATAATAAGCCTGAATAACTTTAACGCGTTGCTCGCTTGTGTATCTTTCCATGGTTCAAATTGAGTTAGTCTAAAATTAAGAAATGTCAAATGAAATGCAGAAAAAAACTTGACATCGGCCCTTAAAATTTAACCACCCTTTATATATTTGCTTGTTTGAAATTTGAAAGGAGTCAACTGACAGATGCATGTTGATAGGAGCAGAAGCACTTTCAGGTAAAAAGTCACGGACGTATTGACTCGTTCCCTTTGTTTAGTGTTTTAATTTCCCTTGTGTGGTGTTTTAATTCTACTGGTTCTTCTATTTCACTTCTTCCCCATTGCCTAGTGTTTCGGTTACACTTGTTTCCCATTTCAATTCTACTCGTTCCCATTTCACTTGTCTTGCGTTTCAATTTCCTACGTAACCCGTTCTATTCCACAATTTTAATGTTTCAACTCCACTCGTTCTTTAAATTTTAGGTTTCTAGCTGAAGCGGTATGGTCAGGCCGTTAAGAGGTCACTTTTCTCTTCTCCCATTATTACCACGTTCTGGCAAATATTCCAAAAAGTACTTCACCAGTGAATTAGCCCTTACCCCAAGGAATACATATTTGAAATATCAGGTTTCTAGCCAAATACCTTTAGGATGGCCGTCAAGGGGGAGACTTCATATTTTTTGACCCTCCCTACAGAAATTTTCAAAGAACCTGCATTTACGAATGTCTACGCTGGTGGCCATTTTAAATTTCAAAGCTGGGCGATGATGAGTCAATCATTCAGCAAATAACATAAATTGTATAGATAAATTGAACGATATATTCATTAAAATTCAATTGAGTAAAATTAATTAGATCATCTTAAATAAACATTAAATATTTAACAACATATTACTTGTAGCCAAAATAAAAGGTTTGGTGAAAATGTATGTAAATTGTCCATGGTCTCTTTTTTAAATTTTCTACTAATCTTCTTTTGAGCCTAACGAAATTAATTAAAATTCAATTTAAATTTCATTATTAATTAAAATTATGTAAACGTACGCAGTATAATAAAAATTGTTAAATTATTTCCAAAAGTTAAAATATCGTAGTACGTATTATGTTCTTACAGGAATATGTTTAAATTTAATGGTTACACAGCACAAAAAGAGACAAAAACAGTATACAAAGTATTACAATTGATGATGTAGATGCGCTTCTTTTTTGACAGAAACTCTAATAAAGGGTGTCCCAAGAAGAACGCAATTTTTAAATCTGGCATCATTCGAAGTGTCATTGTTTGACATTTGAACAATTGTTATTGTTTGCTAGTAGAAGGTACGAGGTTAGTAAAAATGGAGCGCTACACGAATGAACAACGCATTCTCATTGTGAAATTGTTTTACCAAAATGGTGAAAGTTTTGCGGCTACAGTTCGCAAATTGCGATCAATTTGGGGTCACAATAATGCTCCAAAAGAGTCAACTGTAAAGAGATTAATGGATAAATTTGCCGAAACTGGGTCTGTTAGTGATGTAAAGACAACAACGTGCCATCGACCAGATCGATCGACCGAAAATGTCGCAGCTGTACTTGATGGTGTCGCTCAAACTCCATCCACCTCAATTCGACACCGAGCTCAGCAAATTGGTGTCTCCAAATCCACTTTGCAGCGAATTTTGATGAAAGATTTGCATCTTCATGCATACAAAGTTCAATTGACTCAGGAACTGAAGCCAACTGACCATGGACAGCGAAGGGAGTTCGTTAATTGGGTATTGGAGAGACAACATGAAAATGCTGATTTTGCCGATAAAATTATCTTCAGTGACGAGGCCCATTTTCATCTTGATGGCTTCGTCAATAGGCAGAATTGTCGCATTTGGGGTGAGGAAAATACTCGAGTGATTCACGAGAAGCAAATGCAAACAGTCAATGGTGTTCGGTATCGTGAAATGATAACCAGTTTTTGAAGAAATGAATGTGGAGGGCATGTGGTTCCAACAGGACGGCGCCACATGTCATACAGCCAGAGAAACAATTCAAATCCCGGTCGTGTTATTTCGCGTTTTGGAGATCAAAATTGGACGCCTAGATCGTGCGATTTAACACCATTAGATTTTTTTCTTTGGGGTTTTTTGAAGTCGATGGTTTACGCGAATAAGCCGACGACGAATCAAGCCTTAAAAGAGGAAATTGGACGCTGCATTAATGAAATACCGCAGCATTCATGCAAAACGGTCATTGAAAATTTCATTAAAAGATCGCGTGCATGCCAGCAAAGCCGCGGCGGTCTACTTTACGATATAATAAAGTTTCACGATTTTTTAAATAACTGTGTTTTATTTAAAATTTAAAAATTGTGTTCTTCTTGGGACACCCTTTATTTATAACATTGAGTTCTCATAGGAGTACAAGTGCAAAGAAAACCATTTTTCCTCAATTACAATAATACAAAAAAATAAAAATTTTTTGAAACAACCGAAATTATAGTTTAAAATAAAAGCTTCATTTAAAATATGGTCTACTTACTTTTTATTTAAATGAAATTGGTTTTGCCATTTGTATTTAAATGTTATTCAAATGTTTGCTTCAAAGTAATGTCCATCCCTGTGAACAACCTTTTCCCATCTTTCTGGCAATTTTCGGATACTAGCTCAAAAGAACCACTTCTCTTTTGAGGCAATTGAATCATCGACCCATTTTTTGCATTGTTAATATAAAGGGAACTTCCGCTGGGCCAGGCCATGTATAATCGAACGGAACAAGTAGTAGTCGGAAGAAGGGATGTCTGGAGGATATGGCGGGTGGGGTAAGACTTCCCATTTCAGAGTTTCCAAGTAGGTCTTGACTGGTCTTGCAACATCTGGCCGAGCGCTGTCATGGTGCAAAAGCATGTTGTAGTCCATGTTGTAGCTCGCGGCTCAAACGCATGAGTTAAGTCCTGACTGTCGATTTATTCACTACCAATGATTCTGACAACTGAAGCGTTTGGCATTCGTCCACATAAAACAATGATTCCAATTCTTCGTCTGTAAACTTTTGAGTTGATCCGGCCGGTCCTTGTCACCACTTTTAAAGCGACCAAACCACCTCCGAACTGTGATTTCTGATATACCGTTATCCCCTATAAACAATAAGTGTGCTCTTAGTTTTGCGTTGCCATATCATGAGGTAATATAAATGTCCCTAATTTTTTTTTTTGTTAGGAATTTATATAAAAAGTCATAATAATTTTAATAAAAAATGAAAGACAAACTTTATATTAAATATAAACATTACTTTTGTTTTAAGATTTTTGCTTACACATATTCAAATTGGTAAAAGAGATTTACCAACTTTACATGAATCCCTCCATATATGATATGAAATTTATTTTTATAAATATATTTTTAAATTTTAAGGAGTTTAAAAATATCTAATTCGTTATATAAATATTTTATAGTTTGTAGTTTGTAACATGTTGTTGACTTTATGGTTGACATTATTTTTATTGTAAATGCATTGTAAACATAAACATGTACATATATAAAATACATATGTTTTATTGATATTTTCAATAGGATATTAATGTATTTATTAAGTGCACAGAGAAAACAGATTCATTGTAACAACCGAATTCCTTGCCAACTGAATAATTTGGTTGCAGCAACTAAATTATTTAGTTGTGGTAATCAAATATATCCTAACATAATTGAAATATTTTGCTTTAACTGAAATTCTGTTGTAATAATCGAATTTTTGTTGTATTAACCAATTTCTGTTGCCACAAACAGAACCATTAAGTTGGCAAAACATTTGGTTGTCACATTGAATCTGTTTTCTCTGTGTGTACACTAACAGGATTATGACAATACACGCAGAAAAAGTTGTTGCCCCAACCTACTTTGGTTCGAACCAAAACGTTCGGTTGTCACAGCTCTATTATTGCTGTCTCAACTGAAATAGGGTTAGGACAACCAAAATCGCGTTGGGACAATCAAAATACGGTTGAAACAACCGAGCTGTGATTGTAGCAGCGGAATTTTCGATTGCAGTGGACGATCATTTCAAGACGATTGGCGCCAAATATAATATTTTTTTAAGAACCATCATAATATTTTTTTGAAGAACGACTGACATTTAGTAACTGCAAAAATTTTCTAAGTGTATACAATGCGCACTATACAAAATTTAAATATTACTACTAATACTTTGATATATATATTTGATACATATTTAATGAATTTGAATTTTAAATTGTTATTCAAACAAACCCAGGCAGAAAAATATGATCTAAACGGTGCTGACAAAGCGTTGGAGATGGTCGATTAATAAAAACGGCCAACCTATGGTTGGAGTGAGCTTGCCAAAGTTGGCATAATTTCGGAAATTCATAAATCAAATTCAATAAAGTGTGTATATTTTTATTAAAACGCACATTTAAAAGCAGCAAACCCGGTCACTTTTGTTTAAACGTGTAAAATGTAAAAAAAAAAGTTCATCAACCCACATAATTTGTGTTTTCAAATCGAATGAAATTGTGCAATTGCATTAAATTGAATTTAGGTTTCTCCAATTGCCATATTAATTTTGTTTTTTTTTCAAAATTAAATCCAAATAACCTTTAAAAACAGTTTGTATAACAATTGTTGAAAAGTAAATACAAAATGTTTTATCTTCGAAGTAATATTTGAAGTAAAACCATTCAAGGGTTTTTACGCAATATTCGAGCGATTTCAAAAAGGTTTTAAAAAATAATTCCTTTTTGTTACAAAAACAATGCTTAAAATTTTCTAAATTTAATTTGTTTTTAATATCTATTATTTTTGTTTATTCCCTAAATTCGTATAATTTGAAAAAAATAAACACACGCGATTAACTTTCACGTAAAACGAAAAGAATGTATTTGTACGTGATTCTTAGGAATCGAAATTTAGTTTAAGCAAGATTTCGAAATCTAGTTTGTGTATACACTCAGAAAAAAAGTTAGTAGAAAAATTTGTAAACGGTTTTTAATTCCACTCTACTATTTTTGTACTGATTTTTAGTAAAAAATTGTTATTTAGCAAATCTTTTTGCTATTTACATTTTACAAGTTACAGAATTTTTACAGAATATTTACAAATTTTTGTTGCTAATTTGAGAAATCATTTTACAAATTTTTAAAAACCGATTTGCTAAAATTAGCAAAAAAAAATACTAATTTTAAAAAAGTGGATATTGAAGGAAATGTTATTTCTAATTAAAACTTACACTTTCAAACTTAAATTGCCTTAAAATGCTACATAGATTAAAAAAGGGATCGGAAGTGAATATACCGACTCATGTCTGAAAATAGTACATCCACTTAAAATAGCACTAAAAAGTTTTTTTTTAGTTCTAAAAATCAGAATTTGACCTTAAAAGTAAAAAAAAATTGACAAAAATATTTTTCAAAACAGAAATTACCAAATTAAAACAAAATGATTAAATCGTTTTTTAAAAAATATATTCTAAATTTTTGATACTCGATAAGAAAAATAAATTCAAAGCTTTTTACTAATATTAATAAAAATTTAGTAATATTTTTTTGCTGATTTTAGCAAACAGATTTTAAATTCCACTTTACAAAAAGTCTACTAAAATTTAGTAGCGGCTACTAATTTTTCTACTAATTTCATTGTACTACACGTCAGAAGACATGTGTTGCTAAGATTAGCAAAAAATACCGCTGGGCTCAAATTAGCAGAATTTCCCGTAATAACAGCAAAATTGTCAGTTGCCATTACAGACTTTTTTTGGTGAGTGTAACAAGTATACAGATTTTGAGCGTATAACAGGGGCGAACAACCATTTAGTAGTTCTGAATTGACTACTTTAGTTCAATTTAACATATGCTGTACCTTTGGTTAGTTCTTACAAAGTGGGTTTTTACAGTAATTTTTTAATAAAATTTGTTCTGCCTGGGTATATTTAAAATCATCAAATGCAATATTTGCATTACACATGACATTTAGTATTTATCACAAATAATACATTTTTAAGCGAGAATTAGAAATTACAAAATAATTTTGTTATAAATATATATTTTATTAGTATTAACATCAATTAATTTTCCGCATTCTTTATGGAAATAATAAATACAAAATAATTGCTTGTAAATATTTAAAAAATTTATGAAAACTAAATTTGTATACTAAAAGAAACTACTGTTAATTAATAAATTACACTAAACAAAATCTATCTTTTTTTTGCACAGCCTTCTACTAAAACTTTTTTAAAGTATTTGGGTATCCTAAATTCGAATCTAAAGAACAAAAACGTTCCTTCTAAGTTTCTTCTATTGTTGTAGGCCTGTCTTCTTTTCTAACCCCTGACTCAGGGGAAAATACTCCATGTATTAATATTTTAAGGTACCTAATAAAAATAAGTATCTTAAAATATTTCACATTTTTTTTTTTATTTGAATTTCACATATAATAATATTTTATGTATGTATTATCATTTCGGGAAATGTTCAAGAGTGTTGTCAAAGATTAGAATCTTGAAAAATATCATTCTTGTAATTGTCTGTAATTTGTTTAAAAGGTTGAACTTTTTAAAACCACGGTCATAGAAGACACTTCTATAAATAAACCGAGAAGTCACTGGAAAATCTGCTCAAAAAGTTCATAAATATTTAAAAATATAAGTCAAAGTTATGAACCATTTTTTTTATTAAATTTAAGTATTATTTCAACAGAGCTTTTTTGACACCAGCTTTCTATTTAGAAGGCCAAAATACTTTTGAAAAGTTTTATTAAAAGTAAAAGACGAACAAAAATCAATAGATATCTAAGCACTGGTAGGTATCTATTACTTGAAATTACGGGCATAAATTAAGAATTTTTACACGAGTGCAATAAAATAACTTTTAACTCTCAGCACACCATGACAATGGATTTGCAAAAGAAATCAATTGGAATCGCCAAGAAATTGCAAAGGAACCAATTAAAAAAGATGCCGAAACTTTGTAATCTGCCCATATAAAACCAAGAGAACGTTTTTCACTACATAAGCGGCATCGTCATGGTGTGTTAAAATACACTAAGTCTGTTTGTGTACTTTTCCAGTAAAGCTTACTAACAATTACTCAGTAACAATATTACAGAGATTAAGACAAAATTCTGTCTCACAAAAACAAAAATATCCAAAAACAAAAATATCCAAAAACAAAAAAAAGGACGCAAACGGAAAATTTGTGAGATTTACGAGGGCGGAACAATAAGTCCGTGACTCTTTGAACTTCCCTCGTAATTATATGAAATTGAACACTGCTCCCATCAAGTACCACCTGTTAATAGACTACTGTCAAATTTTGAGCAAGTTACGTCATTTACCAAGGAAATGCTTTATTTGGACTCTGCACCATCGATTTCAATGGTAAAAAAGTGATTTACTGACTCGTTGTGGCCTTATAAGCACGGAGATGCCGAACGTTCTGAACGCCCAGTTGAGGTCTCTACATCCAAAACAATTGAAAAAATTCACGATATGGTGTTGGCCGATCGGAGATTGAATGTGCGATAGATTGTTGAAGACACTTGGGTATGAGAAAGCTTTCCGCAAGATGGTTGCCGCGTTTGCTCACAATCGACCACCAACGAAATGGTGTGACAGCTTAGCTTCCATGGAGTAGTTGCCCCCTCATTCACCTTATGGACCTCGATTAATCATCATTCCAATTACAAAATGCAATTATTTTAAAGCTAAATGGTATTTTTAAAAGTGTTCCTAATTATTAAACTCTATTTAAAAAAAAACATAATTATGTCAATGAAAAAAAAAATATATCCAAAAGTACAATCTTTCATACCATTATAATACTACTTTCAATAAAGTGAAGTTTTAGCAATTTGCACTACTTCCGTCCTATGACTACCCCATGTTAAAATCATGAATGTTTCACCACAATTTGAACTACATCTGAATCAGTATGTGGGATGTTTTACTTCAATTTTTTTCCTTTCTTTTTTGCTGGGTTAAAATAAAAGTAGTAAATTTTAGTAACAAATTTAAGATACGAATTTTTTGGCTTAACTTTTTACAACGCTAGCGGAAATATATTTTCAGCAAACTTATAATTACAACTTCTTACAAAAAAACCCTATCTATACAATTTATCTATGTATACCTTATCTATACTAGATATGCCGATCCCAATATCACTGTAAACTTTTTACCTGAAACTAAATCTCTTATTAAATGTTATAAAAAAATTTAATTTAGTTTAAATTAAAATAATTAAAATAGATTACAAATTAAATTTAAATTTTCAAAATTTTTAAAACTTATTCGAAAATAAAAGCTTTTAAAATTTGTAAGAGAAATGTTTTAATCAATTTTATTTGCTGATTTTCTCAAATCATATTTTTATGCCACTATTAAAATTTTATTATATCGTGAAGTATTAAACAAAAAAAATGTGATTAATCCCAATAAGCATTTTTGTTGGAATTAAAGCTAAAATCAAGTGTTATTCAAGTCATGTTTTCCAATTTCAAGCCATGATTTATACTTTATTACATTTTAATTCAATAGCATATTGCAGCAAAACAGGCACTTGAATTCAAGTAGAATCTTACAGTGAGAATATACTTTAATTCAAGCCTTGAATCACAGTTCAATTCAAGTTCAAACATCGTTATAATAACACTTGTTTTCAACTTTAAACAAAGCCATAAAAACACGGTAATGATTGGTTTTGGTACAATTTATAACATACCAATAAAAATTTTTTCTGGAATTAAAGCTAAAATCAAGCGAAATTCAAGTCATGATTTGCAATTTCAAGTTTTGATTTACCCTTGAATTACACTTTAATTCAATAGCATATTCCAGCAAAACGGACTCTGGAATTCAAGGCGAACATAACAGTGAGAGTATACTCAAGCCTTGACTCGCAGTTTAATTCAGGTTTCAACAACATAATAATAACACTCGTTCCATAAAAACACGGTAAGAATTGGTTGTGGTACAATTTATTAAAATATTCTTTTCAACATACACACATATTTGATCTTGATTTTTAATGTTTTCTTCACAAATTCTTTTTTATCTGGAAGCATAGAAATTTGTATAATCCTTCTGAAATATGAAAAAAAAAAATAATGTAAGGACGGAATTTAGCTTCAAATAAATGTGGCTTACCTTTTCGAAAAAATTCAGATTTTATAAAAATCTTCTCAGGAAAATTGTAAATGTTTTAATTTTATTTTGAAATATTGACAATTAACGAAAAACATGAAACAAATTATTTTTATTTGTATGAACTTGATTTTGACTGTAAAAAACACTTAAAATAATGTACAATACAAGCAACATTTAAAGCACTTGAATTTTTAACTTTTGGGTTTTATCTTAAGGCCAGTAGTTGGGCTAAAATCCATTGAGCAGAGTGCTATTCCCAGCAAAAAAAAAAAGTAGCAAAAGAAGAGAAAAGGAAGCAGTGATTTTGATTCCGATGTTGTGAAAATTTGGATCGAAAGCAATGATTTTTACATAGGGGTATCATAGGGTGGAAGTTTTCTTTTATGATCCTTTTACATTGCATCTAAAGCTCTTCTTATGGTTTAGTGAAAAATGAAATCTTTTGATGCTTTCAAACAAATTTTGAATTTGTAATTTTGATTTTAATAGGACATCAGTAATCGGGCCTTAGCCTCATTTTCACAATATTCCGTTAGCTTCTACCTGGGTATTTAACTGGCACATATGTTGTTGTTTCCCATATAAAGTTTGAGTTTGACTGTTGGTTAAATTATAAAGGGACATGCAGTAATCGGGCCTTATGTGTTAAATTACTTTAGTCGAAATTCTTGTAATTTTTACTACAATAATTTTTTTACTTTTTGTAGCAGTAATAACTACGATTTTGAGATCTTAAAATCAGGTAAATTGTAAGTTAGTTTGAAACAAATCACTTAAAATTAAACCATAGTTATAAGTGTCAAAATTATATAGAAATATCTATGATTAATGTTTAACTTTGTTTTTAAAATAAGTGTCCCGTCTTAGATTTAAAAAGTGTTAAATTTCATTAAAAATCACATTTTTGGAAGTTGTGAAAAAGAAAATCAGAACTAAACGATACTTTGGAATTAATGAAAAATTAATTCCTTAAGAATCACTTCTATTTATTTTTGCTGGGTTATGATATAATTATTCCAATTAGATTTGCTCATTGTTGGAAGTTTTTACCACTTCAATTACAAACTTTTTCACATTCGAATAATGCCTTTCGGCTAAAACTATTAGCTAATTTTTCAAGCTTAGTTTTGTGAGCTATTACTAAAATGATTACCGGATTTTTATGTAATTATACTTTTTCTTTCGGCTAGGGAGCCAAATAAAGTAAATCATGTTTGAGTGTACTAATTTTTGTTTTATACATATTTTATATATTTTGTATGTACACTGAAAAAAATTACGAAATTCTGTTTGTAATATTGAACATCGTCCATAGAACATTTTTGTAAATTAAAAAAATATATATTTTAAAAAGACACCAACAATGGAATTTGTAAATACAAACAACTTTATGTTATTTTTTTTTGTAACTTCAATTTTTATTTTCAAAGAATTTTTATATGAAAAGTGACAATTTACAAATGTTTCAAACAAAAAATAGTTAGAAATCGAGTTTGAATTTTAAGAAATATTTTTAATTTCTTTAAAGAAGAAGAATTGTTCAGGAGTGTATTGCTATGTAACAGAGAACTGCAAAATCAACTTTTTTCTTGATTTAATTATACACAAGAATTCTTGTTCACATTTAATTCAATAAAATTCACTGTAGAATAAAATCAGCATCATGTTTCTGAACGCGTAATTCGGATCAGTTTGAATCATCTGTCGATTATGTTTTATGCAAATGTAATCACTCAACAAAAAGTCATCGTTGAATAAATCAAAAAAAAACAATAAACAACGCGTATGTGTGTATTCATAATTAAAACAAAATAGAAACACATTTCATAAATGATATAGTGTACATTAGGGAGGGACTTAAATCCCTTTTTTTCGAATTTTTATTAGTAATACAATACTAAAAATATTCTTCTTTGTGAAATAAAAATATTTTTTTGGAAAAATAAATTTATTTCGATATCTCAGGCTTGTCTAATCCAGAAAAATTTAAATATTGTCTAAATTTTTTTTCATCTATTTTGATTGGAAAATTAGGCAATATTTAACTTTAACTGGATTGGGCGAGCCTGAGATATCGACCTAAATTTAAAAAAAAAATTTCACAAAGAAAACAATATTTTTGGTATTACTAATAAAAATTCTAAAAAACGTATTTCAGACCGACCCTAATGTGCATATACCATTTATGAAATGTGTTTCTATAAAACCACCCCCTCTTTATAGATAAGAAACTATTTTGTTTTAATTATGAATACATACATACGCGTTGTTTGTTGTTTTTTCTGATTTTTTGCACGTCAGCAAATATGTGTATTGGAGTACATTCAGCGTTTGAACGCAAACACATATTTATTCTTGTGTTGATTGCGTATGAACGTTTTGCAATCAGTAGTTGCAGTTCTCTGTTATGTAATAGATTTTTTTTGGCCTTGAAGGCTGTTTTGTATTACAATATTGATAGATAAATAAATAAATAAATAAATAAATAAATAAATAAATAAATAAATAAATATATATATAAATAAATAAATAAATAAATAAATAAATAAATAAATAAATATATATATATATATAAATAAATAAATAAATAAATAAATAAATAAATAAATAAATTAATAAATAAAAAAACATCACCGTTTGTAAACGCTTTTTGTTTGCTTCATATGAATAAAAAATAATAATGGATGCTGTAAGAAAAACAAAAAAGAAATCATATTCCAGGTAATAAGTATTATTACCTGGAATTTGTATTAAAAAGGTCGAAGAAATTGAACTGAATAATTTAAAAAGAAATCATCTAATATGATGATTCTGTTTAAGAATTTGGTTGAAGCTTACTTTTACGGGCACCCCTCAAAAATATATACCAAACCCTCGGGAATTAAAAAAGAATTTTTTCTATGTGGTGTTAAGGGTGCCGCTGCGACCCGCTAAGTCCAAACCCCGAAACACACTCAAAGGAAATTTTCTTACGATTCCAAATATACATTTTGTTTCAAAATCCGGGAAATATAATTCGCGTTTAGATGGTAAAAAAAACTGTAAGTTTTGAAAAATCGCGCTATTTTTAATAAAATATTCAATTTGTTCTATCAACTACACGCTGTAACGATAGCAACTATAAAACACTAGTATTTTTTAACACCTAAAATATAATAAAATGTACCTAAACCAAATGCTGTTGCTGAAACAAAATACATATTTGAAATTGTGAGAAAATTTCCTTTAATTTGAGGCGTCACACTTTCCATTTGGCCCCTTAACACTATATAGAAAAAAAATTAGTTTGTAGTTCCCGTGAGGTTGGTATATTTTTTATTAGGGTGAATGAAAAAGAAAAGTTTTGCCAAGACTTTTAATATTAGTGTATCATCCAGTTGTTCAATCTAATGAAAAAAATAAGAACGTAGTCGGCTCTAAATGGACAATTAAAAAAAATTAATATCGTATTAATTATGAAAATGACCTTTTACTCTGCAATCACTTATCAGAACATGTTTAAATTAGTGACGAAAAAAATTTCACAACTAGCGACTATTAAAGTCACAACACATAAAATCCAAATTGGACCATTAGTTTTTCTGGAAAAAAGGAAAAGGAAAACTATATTTTCGATTATGTCGTTTCAAAGCAGTTTTAATGCTACTAATCACTTCCTAATTCAGTTTAAACAAATGAAATATCCTTCTTACACGACTAGAGAACACACTTATATTAAAATTAAAACTGAACTCAGATGATGAGCATTTTTTGTAAATGCGCCACTTTCACAAGCCTAATGTTTGTTATAAAATTTCATTAAATTTACAACATCTAAATGTGATTTTTCCAATCCTATTACATTACCAAGTATTAACACGTTGGCTGCCACGTCGCACGCTTTCATGCGACACCCAGATGTTACCCTGAGGCCACGTCGCACATTTGCGTGTGACACCTAAATGTTACCCTGAGGCCACGTCGCACATTTTCGTACATTTTAATATGGAATTTTACATGAAATTTGGATTCTCTGGCCTGTGATGAACATTTTGGTGTATTTCCCATGGCTGTTGTGTATTTTTAATGGTATTTTTTTGGATAATAAAAAATTTGGATATTTAAATTTTGTCTTTTTATTAATTCTTTTAAAAATCAATTCATTTATGAGCAAAAAAAATATAAAAATATATATTTATGTAAATTCAAATGGAGATCAGTAGAAAAACAATAAGAAATTCAATTTGGAGATCAGTAGAAAAACATGTATTATGTTCTCCCAGGCCATTTCGCACGAAAATGTGCGACACCAAACCGTTATAACTTCAAAATTAGGGACCAAAATAAAGTCGCGAGTAGTCAAAACTTCTTTTTAAGCACTAAGAAACAAAATAGAACAAAAATAAGTTGTTGGCCTCAGGTGACCAAAATTGTTAAATGAGATTGCTACTGAACGACTGTTAGAAATTTTTTTCGTTTGAGTAACGGTTAAGTCGGGAATGTTTTTACTACGAATGTGCAATCTATAAAAGGCTTTAGAAGTGTTGTACCCATTTTAAGACCTTTAAGAAAATGAAAAAATATCAGTAAGAACCGTTCCAATTTTTGGCAATTACTTGCTATCATTTTATTGCACATGAAGACAGCGGATTACTAAAACAAAAACCGGGCATGTAGCAATTGCAAAACATTTCTGAATGAACTTTATTTCTAAAGCCGCAAAAAAGAAAAGGAAGGAATTAAAAATGTATATCAAATAGGAAAACAGATTATAAAAACATCGCGCCTAGAAAACTAATGTACTGTTTTTGCTGTTAAATAATCTAAAACTTATTTAATAAATGTGTTGCTATTAAAAACAATTTACAAATTTTATTTGTAAATAATTTATAATGATTTATGCCCCTTTACTAAATGTTCAGTTAAGATTTAACCACGGGTTAAATTAAGTTTTTATATGGAAAACAACAACTATTTTAGTTGAAGTCCCAGTTATTAGTGAAAATGAAGCTTACTATATAGTATTTGTTTTTTGTTTATGTTTTATATTTTTATACATTTTTTATGATGTAATCCGGTTGATTTAATAAAAATGTATATTATTTGTTAATAGCTGAATTGATTTTCATAACAATTATAAACAACATACCCCCAAAAAAAATGTTAAAATCAAGTCACGTGATAAAGAAAAAGATTATATTAACTGCCTAAACATTTTAAAACAGTACTGTCGTCCCCGCCTTGAAAATACAAACATTTATGCATTTTACATTACCAATATTGGTGTTTTTTTTAATTATTTTTATTTAATTTTTTTATAATACATATTTATTTTAAAAACTGATTTTTTTAACATTATTTCTACATAATATAATAATTTTGCACAAAAGAAATAAAACACTTAGTTATGAACTTAATAACCAAAAAAAAAAAAAAATTAACGTAATAATAAAACATTTAAGTGGAATAATGGACATCTATTCTTTTTATAACGAAAAGAAGAAAAAAGGGAATGGGTACAGTTAATAAAGAAAAATCTTTAAGCTTCAAAATATTACACAAGATGCCAAAAGACAAAATTTGTATTTTTTCCTTTTGTTTTGTTTAAAAACATTTTTAAAATTAAGTATATTTAAAGTTGTTGGAGAAAGTCGGTTCTCTTATGTTCTTTATACTTTAACAAAGTTTAACAAATTTTGAAATACTGAGGATGAAACAATTCAAAAAAGAAACATAATTTAAAACTAATAAAACTAATCTTCTAAATTTCTGAAAGCTTGTTGTAAATCTTCATGCAATTGTTCAAAATCAGCCTTGATTTTGGCTTCGCCATCCTTAACGGGATCCTAGAATGGAAATGAGGTAAAACAAATTAGTATTTTAATTTTAAATTGTTCATCTTTTAGATTTATTTTTTCTTTTATAATCTTTACCTTGAATTTCATGGAAGATAGTTGATACATAATGTTACCCATAGCCTCACGAATAACATTCCAGGTGATTTTGTTTTCTGACTGAGCGGTAGATTCTACCGAATGACGGGCCATATCATAAAAGGCAATAATGTTCTTTAACATACCAACACTCTTGTAGAATGGACAGAATCTGTCGTATGAGGAGTACGAATTTTGTTGCAAGAAATCATCCTTAAGCAATTTGGCAACTTCCAAAGTAATCTTATCAGTTTCAGCCAATGAAGCTTTACCGACCAACTGGACAATTTCAGACAAATCCTCTTCTTCTTGCAAGATTTCCTTAACCTTGGTACGCAATGGCACGAATTCGGGGAAGTTTTTGTCATAGAAATCGTCCAAAGCACGCATATATTTCGAGTAGGAAATCAACCAATTGATTGAGGGGAAATGTTTACGTTGAGCCAACTTTTTATCCAAACCCCAGAACACTTGTACAATACCCAAAGTGGCGGAAGTAACGGGATCAGAGAAATCACCACCGGGTGGTGATACAGCACCCACAATGGAAACGGAACCCTCACGTTCAGGATTACCCAAACACTTGACGCGACCGGCACGTTCGTAGAAGGAGGCCAAACGGGCACCCAAGTAGGCGGGATAACCAGAATCGGCAGGCATTTCAGCTAAACGACCAGAAATTTCACGAAGAGCTTCAGCCCAACGAGAGGTAGAATCAGCCATCATGGAAACATTGTAACCCATATCACGGAAATATTCAGACAAGGTAATACCAGTATAAATGGAAGCTTCACGGGCAGCGACAGGCATGTTAGAGGTATTGGCTACCAAAGCAGTACGTTTCATAATGGATTCAGTCACACCATCAATTTCTACCGATAATTCAGGGAAATCTCTCAATACTTCGGACATTTCATTACCACGTTCACCACAACCGACATAGATAATAACATCGGAATTGGAGTATTTGGACAAAGCCTTTACAGAAAGAAAAGAACAAATTTTAAAATTATAACAAAAAGTGGAGTTAGTGTCTTGTACTCACTTGTGAGATGACAGTTTTACCACAACCGAAAGCACCGGGTACAGCAGTAGTACCACCTTGTACACATGGGAACAATGAATCCAATACACGTTGACCAGTCAACAAGGGATGATTGGCAGGCAATTTTTCAGTTACAGGACGGGGTTGACGTACAGGCCATACTTGCAACATGGTATGTTTAGTAATTTCGCCATCGAATTCGGTTTCCAACACAACATCTTCAACAGTATAATTGCCAGCGGGGGCAATATAACGTACAGTACCCTTGGCACGAGGACTAACAATCATTTTATGTTTAACCAAGGTGTTTTCATGTACTAAACCATACAAATCACCTCCGGTAATGTGAGAACCAACTTTAACATTTAAGGGATTAAATTCCCAAGAGGCGACGCGCGAAAGACTGGGTACATTGACACCCTTAGGAATGTAAATTGAACTGGTTAATTCATTGATGTCTTTTAAGGGACGTTGGATACCGTCAAAGATGCTGCCCATAATACCTGGACCCAATTCAACGGACAAGGGTTTGCCAGTACGTAAGACGGGATCGCCGACAGTAACACCGGAGGTTTCTTCGTATACTTGAATGGTGGCCATATCACCTTCCAAACGAATAATTTCACCCACCAATTCATAGTAGCCTACACGTACCAACTCGTACATAGCAGAGCCAGCCATGCATTCGGCGGTGACGACTAAAAATTAAAAATTGAATAAAAAAAAATATAGAAATTATTCAATTTAACTTTAGAAAAATATATATTTTCATATATTTCTTTTTAACTAACCAGGACCAGATACAGCATATACGCGACCATATTTGGATTCCTCCTCAACGTCGTCAAATCGTTTCAAGTTCGACATTTTGTTTTAACTGTTTTTTTTTTTACTTTGTTTTAATAAAAATGGAATGCTTTAACTGAAAAAATCAAAAAGAAATGTTGGTTAATTAAAAACTTTAAAACTGAATGGAAAATTTTATAAAAATTTATTTAAAATTCTTTAACTTTCGTCTATCTCTACTGTCAGCTGACTTCGTGTTTTTTAGTTAGGTCACTTGATAAATCACACATTCAATGAAACTTTTATTTTTTTCATTCCAACTTTCCAGCTTGATTGTTTAAACAAATTTTTATTTGTTTTTTGTAGTAATTAATTTACTATTTTCCACAAGTTTTGTTTAATTTGCAATGCCACCTAATTTATATTTTAGATAGCTTAATTTTTTTTTATAGTTTTCCTTCCAAAAAGATTTTTTTTTATTTTTTATTACCAACAGAATTCTTCTCTGCCACAACGAACTACGACGATCAACGAAATAATGACATTACTACGTACTTATTTGACTGCAATAACTTGAAAAAAGCTTTTACTTCACGTGACAATTGGAAGTTCGGAGCTACTTCCCATATGACTGGAAATGTGTTGTGGTTACTTTTTAATTACTGTAGTGCTACCATACTTAGGGTTACCAGATGGATTTTGTATGTCGTAACGATATGTTTGATCTTCATTTAACTAAACAGTTCAATTTAATTTTTACATGAAAAATAACAAATGGGCACTGAATATAATAGCATAGTTTTTCTTAAATTATATATTCAAACTGAGATTAGGAAAACTGTCAATAATGCTTATTTTTCAACATATATAGCTAAAATTTTGTGTTAATTAAGCAAAAATAAATCAGAATATAAATAAATATAAAATTTTATTATAGTGTGACAACTGGTAAGAGTTAACTAAGTGGAATAATAATTTCGATAACTCCGATCGCTCCAAAATATTTTATCAAAAATACAAAAATTTTTTATAAGTTGGTGTCGTAAATATTTTACACCCACAAAATTTTCTTTCGGTTGGGCAGGCCTCTTTAATTAAAATTGTTTCCGCTAATATCATAAAAACTACTCAAGTGCTTAGGATTAAAATGACATCTGAAATTCCATTTCAACAATATAGAACACTATATGTAATATATTATATAAAACTAATCTCGTTATGAATGAATTCAAGATTTTTTAATAGTGTTCTTGTTTTATAAAATGCTTTTTATTTCAAATTATAACCTATAAAATAGTACATAAAGAACATTGAATTAATTAAATGAATCCATTAGCTTTAATTTATTTCTGAGTTAAGAAGATATTTGCGATATTATATTAGAAACATTTTATTATTTTTTCAAAAGAAAAGTATTTTCAAACATATTTTTTTTTCTCTCTAAAAGATAGAAATTTAATTTTAATCAATTTATTTTTTCTTTATTTGAGGAAACTGAAAAAATTTAGTTGTTTATATTATTTTGGTGTCTGATTCTAAACTCTAAATAAGAAAGTGTTGCGTATATGGTATTTTTGTCTAGACTTTAAAATCTCGTATCAGCTTAGTTTAGTGTAATGTTGTTAGCCCATCTCTGCCGATCGTTAAATAATCCAGAAACATTGGAAATTATTAAGCAAAGCTTTTAAAGCTTTCATTACACGTAACAAAAAACTATTAAATTTATGTAACAAGTGCTAAATTTTCGAAAATTCTTGTTAAGTTTGTATTTGCTTTTGATATATTATTTTAGTGTGCAAAAAAAAAATAAAAGTTGTATTGTATATCCAATGCATAAAAATTAATTTATCATAATTAGATTACCCTTTCGAATTTGATCTCCAAGTATTAGGTAGGACGAAGTGTTTACAAAAATTTTGTATAATCGAAATAAAACCATGTTGAATTGCTTTATAAATAAAAACTAAAAAATGTTTAATTTTTTATTAAAAATATTAAAAAATTAACTCAAAAAAAGTTTCTTATTATAATTTTGGTAGCTATTGTTACGACATTATTAGTTATTTTTACTGCATTTGTTAGTTGTTTATAACAGTAAAAAATAACTGAATTTTTTATCGTCTTTTTAACAGCATATACCTTTGTTTTAACTGTCATTGTCATTATAGTTCGGCTTTCACGAGAAAAATCTGTTATACTTCATATAACAAAAATGGTTTTTTTCACGAGAATGAATTTTTCGTGAAACTTAAGTTGTAATGATGTAACAGTACAATTTGTTTTCACACAATATTAATGCATTATTATTTTTCTAGTGAAAAAGTGAAATTTTGTCCCAACTATGGCATAATAATACCAAATAAAGTTGTAGGTGAAATTTAAAGTTTTATTTGAAATTCTGGGGATTTTTGTGTTTACTTTTTGTATGATCTTCTGAAATTTTTTTTGTTATTTTCGAGAGATTACAGTAGGTACTTTTCCAGTAAAGTTTAGTAAAAACTACCAAAAAACTAACAAAATTACAAAATTAAGTTTACACCCAAAAAGAAAAATATTCAAAAATTTGTAAAAATTAGTAAAATTTAACAATTTTGAGTGTAAATACCAAACAAAAAAAAAAATTAACTGATCAATATGGAAAATATGAATAAAAAACAGAAATTAGATGTGAAGTGTTCCCCAGGAACACTCCGGACTTATTAATATTTACATAATTTCTTTTTTTTTTCTACTTTTATAAGAAAATATTTAATATGTTTGCACAAATTGTACGAATTTGTAAAAATGTTTGAGTTCCCAAACACTAAATATATGATGATGACTTTTTAAAACTTAAATAACTGAATTTCGTGGATTAATTTTTACATTATTCACAGCCCATTTATCGTTTGCAATTCCCTAAATACAACAAATCACATAAATATTTGCAAAGAAAAATAAAATGCAATGTTTTTCAGTATGCCTCAAAAAAGCATTTTTAATTTCCTTTAAGAACATAGAAAACTAAAATAGAATATTGTAAATTTCCTAAAAGTTTTTATACCACATTTTTAATTTAAACATTTTGTTGATTGGTATGTGAACAATTCCTGGAAACTTTAACCATCGCTGGTATTTTTTTTTTTTTTTTTAATTTATCAATTATTTCTTAAAAAATTGAAAAATAGTTAATTGATAATCGTTACCAACAGTAAAGAATATCAACCTGCACATAAATAACATAGATTTCATAACCTCTTTAAACATTAAAAACATTGAGTTTATGCCATAAAACTAGAAACGTCAAGTAAAGCTTAAAACGGAGTTTGAGAGAACACAAAAGCAACCAATTAGGTGAAGCCTAAATTGGAGCTTGTTTATATTAATGCATTTTTGGTATTTTCCACTTAAATCGGCCATAACTTTAACGACCCTCACATAAAGTCATTCACACAAACGAACAAGAACAGCTTAAATGTCAAGTTATGTGTACACAAAACACCTTTGACCCTGTATGCACGTAATGTTGTAAAGTTTTTAGGAACTGTTCATATGTTTGTTCACATGTTCATTTTTTGAATTTTCAAATGGTTGTTGATGTTGGAAAATGTCAGTTGCATAAACTAAATGAATATTCTCACTTCTTTTATATTTTTTTGTTGGTGAAAAAATCACAATTTTTTCTATTTAGTGTTTGCAACAAAATTTATTTTATTTGTACTTTTCAGCAGTCTTAAAATGCGTAACTCAAACGAGTACAGTCAAAGACCGGTATAACGCATACTGGATATAGCGAACGTTCAAATTGTTTATATTGTTCATGATGATATATATCAGTGTCGGCCCAGAATAATAACACGACGTAGAACGATTGTTGCTGTGAGAGAAATCTCCAGTCTCTTCTTCTAGCTTACTAGCGACCCAACTTTTTGGTTTTTACAATTTAATTTTATAAAAACAATAACAACAAAAAATTATTTTAATAAACATTTTGAAAATTTTAACATTAACGATAAAATATCGTTAATGTTAATCTCACTTATCATATGATTTTTGTTTACAAAAATGTTTAAAAAGCGGAAACTGTCAAGAGTATTAGAAACAAAAAAACAAGAGTAACTACAAGAAAAAACGTTTTGGCAACAGAGTTGCCAGAAACTTTTTTGGAAATATGTTAAATCACCAAAAAATATTTTGAAATCTGCTATATCGTGGAATAATAAAAATATGCTAAAAACTCTAAAACAAAAAATACAAAAAGTGCTGTCTAATAATTAAATAATAACACTAAATCACTAACCAAAAAAATATGCTAAAAATCTTCTGCCTAAAAAATATTAAAATTGTTATGGCTAAAAATCTGCTTTTGATATACGAAATAAGCTATAAGGTATTCAGCATATTTTTCAAAAAGAAATATGCAATTTCCTAACTCACTCTGCTAAATATACCATAAAATATGCCGTGCTTTGACTGTATGTGTGATTAGTTTGCTGTAAAAGTAAATTGAAACTATTTTAAGTGAACTATTTTGGATTGTTTCTTCAAAATAGAGACGAAGGTTATTTCTTATTTTTAATACTGAATCTTGTAAATTTATACAGCTAATATGCATTTCTAAATATATTCACAAACTTTACCACATTGTTTATAGTTTTGTTCATTTATTACTGGTTATGTTATATAAATTTCATATTTTTGTTGTTCTTTAGCCCGAAAATTGTTTTCCATGGAACTTTTTGTTTTTTTCTTTGTTGGCAAAAAGTATCTTTTACATATTTATTTACTACTACAGCCTCAAGTATTTAGTTTGTTTTGTGAGAAACAAAAAACTAAGAATTTTTAGTAAAAGTATGCAAAAACCTCTGTCAGCAGGAAACAAATGCAAAAGAGCAACATTTTAAAACCGGAAGTTATGTTGGAAACAGAAACTTTTAAATTGCTTTTTTGCTTAAGTTCTTTAAATAGGCATGTGTGTGTTTATATGTAGGGCAATTAAAAGTATTTTTGTGTTATAAAATTATTTGTTATCCTTTAGTTTTTAAGAAATTTTTTCCGAAGTAATAAATATTTTTTAATTTGCCAAAAGAATGACACTGACTATTTGTCGAATTCTGTATTTTTGTGTATTTATTTTTAGTGTCTGACCGATAATATTGTATTATTCGGTCAAAAAAATTATTTTGCCGGAATTCGGTGTTTTAAAGAATTCTGGAATAATTTTGTTATTGAAAAAAAAGGTTTGTTGGGTAAATTGGATAGTTCGGCCGACGAACGTTCGGTCAAATCAAAAAACGAGCAGCGGCCGTACTTTACACCTAGACTTCGGATTTTTGTACAAATTTTACAGTAAACATCGCACTACACCGATTCAGCAAACACTTTTACAAATATAAAAAAAAACTGACCAAATATCGTTTTTTGGCCTAACTGTTCTGTCGGACACTATTTTGTACTTTTTTTACAGCAAATTCTTCTAATTTCTTCATAAACGAAACTTGTTAAGATGTTTTTATGCCGATTTAATTCTGTAGTAAAAAAAAATTAATCCGCTTTAAACACATAAATTCATTTGGTAAAAATTCAAAACCGGGATCTAAATTCAAATTTTATATGGAAAAAAAAAAACAACAACAAATGTGTCAGTTACAGTTTCAGTTAACAGCTAACGAGACAGGTTTCAAACGAAATTTTTTCGAATTATTTAAATATTTTTAACCATATTTATGATATCAGCTTGATTTGTGTACTTATAAATGATTTACTTTATTTTTGTTTACAGTGTATGAAAGCATATGTGGAATTTGAAATATCAGAAGGTGCCTATGAGATCTCGTGTCCCGATGCCCAATGTCCTGAACAAGGTGTTATGACATTACCCGAAATAGCAAATCTTACAACAAATAATTTAATGAAAAAACATCACAGATATCGTTTAAATAGAGGTAAGTTCAACAATAAAAAACGTTATTTATATTGATTGAGTATAATTGACAGTTTTAAACAAATTCCAAAATATAATATATTCCCTAAATTATTTTTCTATCCACCTCAATGATCGAAAGGGGTCTGAGGCGGCATAAAATGTATGGGACACTCCATGATAAACTCCTTTATAATTGAAACGGTAGCTCTAACGTATATTAATCTCGACATGGTGGCATGTCATCCAACAGACATTATCCCATTTCCGATTTGGGTATTGTGACACCCAAAATTTTCAACATAAGTCATAGGTTCATAATTTCTTGTGTACACTCAGCAAAAATATTGTGCTGGCAACTGAAAATTTTGCTGTCATTATGGGAAATTTTATTAATTTGAGCCCAGCAGTATTTTTTTGCTAATTTTAGTAACACTGCTGTCGTGTAGTACAATAAAATTAGTAGCTGCCACTAAATTTAAGTATACCTTTTGTAAAGTAGAATTTTAAATCGGTTTGCTAAATTCAACAAAAAAATTAATAAGTATTATTAATATTAGTACAATTAAATTAGTATAAAAAATTAGTAAATTTTAAATGAATTGCAAAATGTTAATTTATAAATAAAAATATAAAAATGCACAAATTATCTCATTCTGTTTCAGTTTAAAGCTGGTAATTTTTTTGAAATTGCCTTACGAATTGGAATATACAAATTTATATTTTGCTATTGAACTAGTTTTTATTTAATTTTTATTTTTCAAAAAATATTTTACACAAAGGCTTAAAAAATAGTTAAAACGTAAACGATTAATTAATGCAACAATTTTCAAATACTTCTTAAGATTAAAAGATTAATATTTTATATTAACGTGATGTTCCATGCCGTGCCTTGCAAATGTATTCAAAGCAATTTTGCTTCATACATAATATTTTACAGAATTTTTTTTTTTTTTTTTTTGTGATTTTCCAAGCTCGATTTTTTGCCAATGCAATATCTAGTTTAATGATATTAAACGAGATTTCAGCAGTCGAAATGGACAACTGATTTTCTTTATGAGATCAGAAATAACATTTCATTCAATATCCACTTTTTCAAAATTAGTAATAATTTTTTTTTTTTTTGCTAATTTTAACAAATTGGTTTTGCAAAATTTGTAAAATGATTTCTGAAGTTAGCAACAAAAATTTGTAAATATTCTGTAAAAATTCTGTAATTTGTAAATAGCAAAAAATTTACTAAATAATATTTATTTACTGACTTAGCAGTACAAAAATAGTAGTGAGATTAAAGACCGTTTTTTCTACTAACTTGTTTTTCTGAGTGTAGCGGTATTTGGCTAGAAAATGATACACTTTCTGTTTAGGGATTATGTCATAAGCCCCCATATTAAAACGGGGAAAATATCCGTAAATGTTATGAAATATCACCATCCTTCTGCATCTAAACTTTCTTAAGGTAATATTCTAATTTTCGTAAAATTTTACAAAAAGAGGGGTAAAAAATGGGCATGTCGACTGCTTATCTGATTGAAAGTCAACTAAGTTGAAATGAACTGATGCCAAAATTTGTCATAGTAAATCTTGTAGAAATATCTATATTTGCGGCATGTAGCGTGCGAACAAGCATTATAGTCAATTTTGATTCTAATTGAAATCAATAGGCTACGTTCTTGGGCCCATATGAGTCGGCGTAAAAATTTTTATTAACTTGTGTTGATATTTGCGAACTGAAGCATGGGAAGAAGCATAAGGGACAATCTTTGAGGACTTTTATATAGAAATTAGGTCTAAACATGTACCAATGATTTCCGTTTTTGCATATAACCATATTCGAAATAAAAATTTTTTTAAACTTGCTCCCCTCTAATGTATAATTCTCTATCGACTTAAGTTATTTTTTCAAAAATACACAGAATATATATGTACGTGGAATAATTATTTGATTTTTATTTTTATTTTTTTCAACAGAAATCGAACTGGATAAAACACGTACCTGGTGTCCCCGTGCTGGTTGCGAAACAGTATGTCTTATTGGTTCAACATCTTCACAGTCGGATGCTCCCTCTACATCAACATCATCACCAGCAGTGTCGGCAACATTTGCTGTATCGACTCCTAGTGGCATAGATGCCACAGCTTCTTCATTGTGTGCCGTACAATGTCCTTCGTGCAAGGATGAGTTTTGTTCATCGTGTAAAAAGACGGTATGCAAGAAAGGCAAAACAAAATCATTAAATAAAAAACCATATCGTAACAAAACATATTAATAACAATAATATTTATCTGTATATTTCCTTAGTGGCATCCAAATATTACTTGTGAAGAACATAGTCGTCGTTTGGCAGCAGATGGTCAAGATGATATTGGTATACCCTTCGATAATGACCTTATCAAATGTTGCCCCATGTGTGCTGTACCCATTGAAAAGGATGAGGGTTGTGCACAAATGATGTGTAAACGTTGCAAGCACGTTTTTTGTTGGTATTGTCTGGCCAGTTTGGATGTAAGTATAATAATTGCAAGTAAACATTTAGTTTTTTATATGTATATAGGGAAAAGGTGTGATGAAGAGGAGGGTGGGGTGAAATGAAAAATTTTCGGCACATTTTGCATTTTCGGCAATTTTAGCTTCTGTATCTAGTTGCTTGTTAAAATATTAACCCTTTTAGCTATTTATATTCTAGAGCGTAGGTTTTGCGAGAAAGTTTTTTTTTTTAAAAAATTATAAATATTTTTTTCGCATTTTTTATATATCAAAATATGTAATTCCTTTTACATTTTTTATAAGAAATAAGAATAATAAGAAGAATTTAGTGATATTTTCCTTATGCATTGTATATTTAAAATGCAGAAATGATTTCAAAAAATAATTTTACATTGCTGAATTTGTTTTCTTGCTATTCTCTATATAGAAAATATTGTATTGTACACTATGAAATCAAACGACCAAAAAGTATTATAAGTGCGTGCTTTCAAGGAGATAAAAACAAGTGATGCCCACTTCACCCCATCTTCCAATATATAGAGTTTGTTTTTATTAAGTTTTTGTGGATTTTTTCTTCTATTTTATACCAGGATGACTTTCTACTGCGCCACTACGACAAGGGACCATGTAAAAATAAACTTGGACATTCCCGTGCTTCGGTGGTATGGCACCGAGCTCAAGTGATAGGCATTTTTGCTGGTTTTGGTATTTTATTATTGGTGGCTTCTCCTTTACTTTTGCTAGCAGCTCCTTGTATTATATGCTGTAAGTGTCGTAGTTGCAGTGGTTCAAAAATTGATGAAGGCGATGGTGAAATGGACGAAGCCACTGCTTTACAAAGGTAATTTATGTAGTTGAAACGTGGATGTTCAACTGGATTAAATTGAAAATAAAAATGGACAGAATATTAAAAAATGAGTTTAGATAAATTAACAATTTTAGTAAACAAATAATTAATAAAAGTTCTCCATAGACATTGTTATTTTTCAATTTATGATTGTAGGTTTATCAATTACATTGAAAAATTTGAAGTGATTTTGATTTTTGTTTCTCAATTTCATATTAGTATGTGGAAAATATTGAGTTATTATGTTTTTTTTTTTTAATTGTGTCTTATTTAAATGTTTGTAGGCATATAAAATTAGCATTTGTAATCAGACGTCAGTTTTCAAACAAAGATTTGCATATCAAGTTCTTCAAAAATTCAAGTATATATTTAATAATTTGTAACCGCTCCAAAATGAAAATAATGTAGTGTTAACTTACATCTGTGATAAAGTCGCACAAAATCTTTTTATTTTCTTTTAAATATTTATCAACATTTTGGTGCCGAAATTTGTCAAAAACAAGCGTCATGGCAGACGTAGTAAATTTAATAAAGCTACACTACCTTGAATTTTTTGAAAATTGGTCGTCATTAATTGATTTTTACTTGACGTCTACATGGGATATAAAATCAATTTTAAAGCACCAAAAATACATGCAAAGCTATAACAAAAAATCTACCGTTTTTGTTTTGCATGAAGTTTTCTTTTTTTTTTAATTAATTTTATATCCCATTCCATGTGTCTACTTCAAAATTTAAAAAAAAAAACTATTTTGTAAAATAAATTTTATTTCAAAACATTGTACATGTATAAAACAATAATTATATTTTATTAACATATATTTTTTTGTTTTTATTTCAGCCTCAACTGAGTACAACTGCAGTTATTCTTTTAAATTTTTAAGTATTTCAATACCTGTATGTAAATTAAAAATGTATTTGTAAGTTTTCTTTGACAAATAAAAGAATTAACATTTCTTTTTTAACATAGAACAATAAAATTGTATTTTATGTTGTTACAATAAAATTTAAATCAAATCTAATAAATCGGAACAAAAAATATTTAGATATATACATATATTAAATATACTAACACTTTAGCATTAGCATTATATTGATATTATCTAAACAAATTAATGAAAATAAAATATAAAAGCAAAATATTAAAAATATGTTTGTATATTTAAACATCATGTGAATGAATGTTTTTTGTTTATCTTTATTAATTAATAATTATAATTTATCATAATAAGTGCACGTATAATGTTAACTAAAAAAATTGTGATATTTACAGTGATTCGTTTTAAATAATGTAAATTATTTAAATCGATAGCTTTACACAAAATGTTTTATTGCTTTTGACTTAAACATAATAAAAAGAATATTGTTTTTTTTTTATAATTGTAATGAATTAAATGTAATTGAATTGTTTTCCTTTTTTTTTTTTATTATTTTCGTTGTTTTTTATCTATACTTTAATTCAAACAAACTGAACAAATAACAATTTCTGTTTATGCTTTTAAATATGTAATTAATTATTAATATTAAAAAACAAACAAATGTATTAAAAGGCACTTGAATGTGTTTATTATTATTTTTTTTTTCATAATATAAAAAGTATGTAGTTAAATCACTTATATAATTATTAAAAAAATATATACAATAACACATACGTATCTGTGGAATTTTGACAAAAGCACTTAAGTCGACTTAAGAAAATTTTCCAATATCCTATTGTCAATAAAAACTTTTAAATTCGCATATTTCTATCTGATCCTTGCGTTTCTGCATATTTTTACACATTAGAAACCCCCCTAAAACATTTTTTTTTTTTTTAATTTAATAAATTTCTGTTTGACAAAAAAATTATTTAATTTTTAACATAAGGCTTGTTTACTTCAGCGATTTTTTTCTATGCCAAAAACTAATTTTTAAATATAAAGAAAAGTAATAAATTGTTACGGTTTTATACAAACACTGTTATACAACGGTAGATGTGTTTTTATCTTTCTGAAAATATGTGTGTTTTTGACAAAACCTTTTAAGTCGACTTGAAAAACTTTTACAGGATTTTTGTAGTCATAAAAAAACTTATTAATGAGCATATTTCTGTCTGATCTCCCCATTTCTACAGATTACATATATACTATCTAATATGAAACTCCCCAAAAATCATCTAATTTAATTTTTGTCTGATAAAGGAACAAAAAAAGAAAGAATACATTGTAACATTTTTATATGGAAAGTTTTATACAACGGCAAGTATATTTCTTAGTTCTCCTGAAAAATTTGTGTTTTTGAATTAAGTGCTTTTCAAAAGTCCACTTATATTCATTATATACAATATGTATGTATGTATATTTTAGTTATAAATTATAGTTAGCTCCTAATGTCTTTTCCTGTAAATGCAATTTTTATAATCGTTAAAAAAAAACTAATGTTGGTATTGAAACGGTATTAACTTAAAAGCTATAATTCACAGTTTATTGTTAATACACAATTGCATTACATATATCTAAATATATTAAAATATGTATTAAAAGGAACACCATAAACTACAAATAAGTGTAGTTAATTGTAAAAATCAATTTAAAGATTTATACTATTATTATGTATTTAAATATGCTTATATAATACTTCTTTAGCTAATAATTGTGCAGTTAAAAACAAAATATGTACTATATAAGTTATACATAACATATAATGAAAATATATTTAACAGAAATATTAACCCTTAAATGTATAATAAAAATTCGATAAATTCTAAAAATGTTTAAAATTCTTTCGTTTTTCTTTTAAAATGCAAAGTTAAGGTTTGTAGCAATCCTGGGACGTGTATTTATTTATTACATTAAGAAAATTTTTAAAATAGCTATTTTAAAAAAATAACCTTAGTTATTTTAAAGACTAAGGATTTTCAAGAATCAATAGTTTTTTCTCATTCTTTTGTATAATAAGTTTTTTTATAAACAGTTCCCTTAAAAAATATTTTCTTTTGATTCAGTAGTTACTGTGATATAGAATTTTAAGAAATTTTTTGATAAAATTACGTTAATTCTGCATTTTTACTTTTTCGGTAGAGTGGTGGTTACAAAATAGTTTCAGTAGTTCTTGTGAAATGGAAGATTAATAAATACTGTATCTATTACATTTACAGCCGTGAAAAATAAGCATATTATTATTTTTTTTTTTTTTTTTTAATAAAATTTTATTAAAAATTCATCAAAATTGGTTTAGTAGTTTCCGAGCTATACAAATTTGAAGAAAATTTCCCAAGAATTATGAATAATCCCCCGTTTACATGCCTCGAAATTTTAAAAGTGCAAAATGATTTGCAACTGTTTATAAGCGTTGAATTTTACATAAAACACACATATTCTTTGGAATGAATATGCTTCTCTTATAATATTTTTTAGGCAAAATGTCTCAGTGATGCCAGAGCTAAAATCTCTTGTCGTTTCTGTCAGTCTGGCTACTCACTTTTTTAGAAAGCTATATACCATCACTAATATAGATAACTTAACATATGTTTGTGCTACATCCACCACTAAAAGCTTTCGGCATGAAAATTTGTTTTGCTTGAACATTACCGGCACAAAAAAAAAATATATTTGTTTTTTGCTTTCTTCAATTTATTTATCACACACCATGGATGATCAGGCATGTCCTCGTTGTAAAACCACAAAATATCGTAATCCATCATTGAAGTTGATGGTAAATGTATGCGGGCATACATTATGCGAATCATGTGTGGATTTACTTTTCTTGAAAGGATCTGGCTCTTGTCCAGAATGTTTGGTACCGCTTAGACGCAACAACTTTCGTATACAGCTATTTGAAGATCCTATGGTTGAAAAGGAAGTTGATATACGAAAACGCATCTTAAGAGATTATAATAAAAAGGAAGATGATTTCAATTCATTGCAAGAATTCAATGACTATTTGGAGGAAATAGAAACTATAATATATAATCTATGCAATAATATTGATATAATTGGCACAAATAAACGTATTGAACAATATAAAAAGGAAAACCGTGATGTTATACAACGTAATAAAACACGAATGGGTCGAGAAGAGTACGAGATAGAGGAAATGTTAGAATTAGAAAAGGCACAAGAGGAAGCCAGACGACAGGAATTATTAGATTTAGAGGCAGAACAAAAGAAAAAGAAGGCACGAGAGAAGGAGGCTCTAATCGATGAGCTAATGAGTAGCGGCAAAGAAGCCTCTGCTATTGTTAGCGAATTTGCTGAAAAAGTTGAAAAACTAAGAGAGGAAGAAAAACAATTGCCACCACCAAAACCAGCGTCACAATTTTCGACTGGTATTAAGTTTGGTCGTTCAGCAGATCACCAATTTCTACCTCTGCCTAAAATTGAAGAAGGACCTGTATACATACATGAGACTCCCATACTCTATATAGAAGGACCACCATGTCCTCCTGTACAAGAAATTGAAACCAAAGGTTATATGGCTCATATACGAGCAGAAAATAATGCAGAACGTGCGGGTGGCTACCGGGCAACATATGCTTGTCAACGAGCTTTATTGGAAGCAATGCAAGGCTTATTTCATGGTTCTGTTACATATTAATAAATTTGATTTTAAATTAGTCTTAGTTTATTTGTTAAATAAAAAAATATTTTTTTGTAAAACATTTTAGTCAACCCGGTCCTCTTCTAAAAACTGAAATGCGATTTTCCTAATTTTGGTATAAAAATGTTAAGATTGTGTTAACAGTGCTTTAATGAAATTTTATGATTTATTTGTGTTTTTTTTTTATATTCTCTAAATTATTTATTGATAATACAGTTTTTATTATTTATATTGAAAAATAAGCATTGAAAATACAAATTTTGAACCACGAACGTTTAAGTTCGGCCGTGGATTGTATATAAAATGTGGTTTAGTTGGTTAGCTTGATTTTGGAAAGCTGTGTCGTATAAAAATAAGCCTGCATATAAAACGATATTTTTTATTTTGAAATTTGAAAGAAAATACAACTATTTCGACAAATCTATTTCAATTTTGAGGACATAAAGGGTAAACCCCCTTGAAAAATTTTCAAAAACGAATTTTTATTTAAAACGCCTGACCGTCGATATCGACAATGCCAACTGCAATCAGATTACTCCTTAAGAAACTGGTTTTGAACAATTTGACTACTACGAGTGCCTTAATTCGGGCCCAGATACCAATTTTTTTTTAAAAAACTTCGATATTTGAAAACAAATTTTAAATGTTCTATAAAATAATTATCAGGTTCTTAAGTAATTCATCCTATTCAATAATTAAGTTCTTTACATTTTCTGGGAAGAAAATTTAAAAAAATCTGTGTTAATTGTTTCTATAAGAAAATTTTGCGATACCATATTATTTTCCCTATAGAAAATATCTATGATTCTGAGACAATTTTCCTATTTAAAACTGATCAGACTATGAAACATTATTGCCACAGAAAAATTCAAAGATTTCCAAAAAAAAGTTTTTAAATTTTTAAGACATTTTTTCAGAGAAAAATTATCTGATTCTGAGAAGAGCATACACCTGATACATTTTTTAAAAATCCCTAAAAACATATATATTTATCTTTTTTAATACTTTAAATTTAAATCTATTACATCAACAATCAATAGCAGACAAATCAAGATCATCATCCCATTCAACTTGTGTGTTTGACTGCTGTGTACTAGTTTCCTTTGGCATTTCAATCAAATTCCATAGTTCATCATCATCATCCGCTTGCATAAACATGGTGGTTTCATTAGCCGATTGACTGCTTTTTATAACTTTGCGATTGACGCCACCAGTTTTCTTTTCTATCGTACGATTTCCCTGTACAATTTGACTCTGTTCAAAGTATTGATTTGGATGAGTAATAGCAACATCATCGGCCGATTCGTGACTTATTTGAAAAAATTTACCACAAGCCAATTGATAATGACCTTTGCCCACAAATGTCATAACTTCTTGTACATGAGCCGATGATAGGCCAGCAGCTGCCAATTTAAGCTTTAAAGTACTCTGATCATACAATTTATAAGGACAACCGCTTACACTTCCAGGAGCAGCATTTTCTTGAATAATTTTCAAACACGAATAAGGTGTATAATTAACCATAGAACCCTTTTTGCCATAATTATGTTCAATGTTGTACTGATAGCTTTTGCCAAATTTTTCCGGATCAATTTTCTTGCAAAATTCTTCACGCCAAAAACGTATAGAATCTTCTAAAGTCACACCAATACCTTTTAGGAAGAGACCATACTGCATGCGACCATCATGTTTAATATGATGATTGGATCGTATGTGTTCATGACAAGCACGCATACATAAAGGAAATGATTTCTTTGCCAATTGATCGAGAGACTCGATAGGTACACTAGCATTTTTGCTAACAGTATAATCTTTGCCAGTGTAAGAAGTATGTAAGGATTTGAGTAAATGAAAGAGACGTTCATCGGTTTCCACATCTCTTATTGATCGTTGCGCTGATTGTAGACCATGTTCAATTTCATCCATTTGCTTTACCGCCACAATTGATATAAAATCATGGGTGTTGACATAAGCGTGACCATCTTTTAAATAACAACGTCGTGATCTAACTAAATCCAAGACTTGAGTAAACGGTACTTTATAAAAATCTAACATTTCTATTTTGGCAACACTCTGACCCATAGTACTCTCAAAAAGACCATCCTTTACTTCATTCTTTTGTTCCATACTTAAGGGAGTATAATCCAGCTTATGCAACTCTAGAAAATGTTTAATCTCTGAGGGAGACATGGCGGAAAATTTGTATTTAAACAATTCCATTTCACGTGCTAAAAACCATCTAAAATGAAAAATAAAAATAATGTGAAATGAATAAAAATACCACCATCTTACCGTTTTAGTTCGATTGTCCTGCAATACACCAATCTTAATATAAAATGCGATATATAATCCCGACGCCTTGCCTGCAATTCAAACTCATGTTTACTCGCATTATTGGTGGCTGTATTGCCGCCATTTGTGCACAAACGCAAATAACCTTTTAAACCTTCGCGTGATAATTCTGCATGCACATATTCCTTCCAGTCATCCGTTAAGAAACGTAGTCCTTTAGTGCTTGCCTGTTCCAAGATACGCAATACTCTCAAACGCTCCAGCGCCAAATCTTCAAATTCCTGTATTTGTATATCTTCTATTGGTGGCAAACGATACAGTAACACATTGTGTGGATATTTCAGTTCGAGATTTTCATATTCAGCTTTAAATTCTACGCGAGGTTTAGATTTTTTTCTAAAATCCATTTTTATTTTGTTTTCTTTATGAACAAGTTAGTTTGTTGTTCCATCTGCTACAGTTTTGCGCCCTTTAGTTTATAGGGTTGCCAATATATACACAAAATGAAAGATATAATTATGTTGCCAGATTTTATGTTGTTTCAATTTTCTTTGACGGTTTTTCTTTTATGGCGGTTTTTGTGTTGGGCTCGTGAAAAAAATTACTAATTAAACAGCTTATCCGAAGGTTCTGTATGCAAAATGACGACTGTTAAAAATGAATTTAGACGAATCACTCAGATCGGGTTTAAATTTTAACCACAGTTGAAACTTGTTCTTGGGATTGCAAATAAAATTTATATTCTTCGACCTATCCCGGGAGTTATTTCGTTCAAAGTTCGTATTTGGACTTGATTATATCTCAGTCATTAATAATTGGATTTGAGCAATATGCACAACATTGGAAAAGGTATTTAAGACACATTAAAATTTGTCATATAAATAAACCGATAATAAATTTATAAAGACTTTTCAAAATTTTTCCTCCTCTAATAATTAACTTTTATATTTTTGTTATTTGAGATCGGATTAAGTTTGATTTTGTGGTTATGATTATCTTTTGCTTTTGTGATTGTAACAGCGGTACATGAATTGTGTTGCTGAGGTGACAGTCTGTGGCTGTAGACTTGAGTGCTCCGAGTCTTTTCGCACATACATCCGTTTCGGCATAGTGACGATCTTCAATATATCGGTTATATGACGACGATGGGAGAAAATGGTTTAAAATCGCTTTAATTATAATTTTTATAGAGTAAACCAAATTTTTGGGATTTTGTCCCCTCTTTAACATACAGGAGCTTTATTTGAGGGTTCGAGGATGTCCGCCCCAAAAGACTTACCTTGTAAGCGTAAATTATATACAAATTTCGTATAGATTTTTTATGCGTATACCAAAACTCCAGTTTAATTATTAACAAAAATATACAATCAGATCATATTTGAACCAATTATATACAATTTGATAGAACCAACTCAGCATCAAATTGTATCAATTCTTTTAACCAGATATTCATTAAAATTTAAAATTTTCTCAAATTAAATTGGAATTTACTAATAAAAATAATTGGTCAATTGACACATAAAATAACCACTGATCAATGCTTGAATGGGATTAAACTGATGTAGTCTTTAAGTCGCTTGTGTCTGTTAAATTTAGCAATTAAAGTTTTTTTTTTTTCTTATTTTTCCTGTGAATGAACTCGAAATATATTAATTACAATTGTGTTTATGACGGTTACATACACTTTGTTCGAATCTTAATTTATTTTGAATTTTTTCCCAATTTTCAATGAAAAACTATATTTCAATTGTTATTTCCTATTTTTTTTTTTCAAAGTTAAAATTTTTCAATTTAAGTCAGACTGAACATTTAAAGTTTTTCTTTGTACGCACTTTACCCTTGACTTATTTTGACCTGCTTTGTATATTTTACTAATATAAAATAAAACATTCGGTTATTTTGATTTTTAAATATGTGTTTACTTAAAATTTATAAGTCATAATAATAATTTAGTAAGGAATAAATGAGTTGAGTGCATTCGACATTAATAAGCAAATGAAATGATGAAAAATAAAGCATAAAAGAGATACCTTTTATTATATTGTATATGTTTTAGAAACGTATCTATTTCTTCGTTTGTTTGCTGGTGTTAAATATGTACTAATGATTTTGTTGCTATATTTACAATGTTTTAATAAATAATTTGGAATGTGGCAGCTTTATTTTAATACATAACTATTTTTCGGTAGCCATTTCAATATTAACAAACAAACAAAAATTTAACTTTCCTTCGCAGTTTTTTTAATAAAAGCAACAAAATCATAGATTTGTAGATATACAATTATAATTTAAATTAATTAATAATAATTATATTTTTGAATAATATATTTAACACTACAGTTATTTGTTTAATTAATTATTTTGTTATAAACTTATGTTTTAATTTTATTTATAAGATTTTTCAATACATTATTATTGGATAATATACTTATTTTGTATATATAGTATGTAAATAAAAGAACATGAATTTATAAAATAAAAATAATATTTTTATATTTTGTTTTTTAGTTTCACAAACGTTTTATTGTAACGTTTTAACAGTAACTTTTTTAAACGCTGGCGAAATTGTTTTACAGACAATTTATGCTTAATATTGATTTCATATATTTGTTGTTGTAGTTCATAACCCAGCACCTTAAACGGATAACACAGTAAAGTCCATAATATGATCTCCAAATTATCAAATAACTAAACAGAGTCGTCTGAAAATAAACATAAAAAAAATATTAAAATTCATTCTTAAGGTTCATTCACAATTCTGGAATAATCCACATCCAAATACAGTAAGTGCGAATGAGAAAGGAACAAAATCCGCTATGCAAAGCGAATAACTCCATAACTGTGAATGGGCCTTTATGATAAAAAGGGTTCTCAAAAAAAAATTACTGATTTATTTTAAATTTTAATTCTTTATTTTAATCTTAATGAAACGAATATTTGAATTAAATTAGTTTGTTCACAAGAGTTATAATAAGTGTTGTATTGTCCTATTAAGGCACTCACAAGAAAAGTACCCCAACCTAAACTCTCTAATTCTGATAAAATTTGGATATGTGATCGAAAAAAGAAATAGTTTAAGATTGATTTGGTTAAAGATTTTAAAGGTATTTAAGCTAAAGAAACTATATGCAAGTGTGGAATCATTGAAAAAATATGTTTGAAGGCTTTTACTTGTACCATTTTCGGTACTTTTTACCTTTAAAAAGTAGTATATTACTATAGCTGTAAATTTTATTCCTTATTAAATTTCAGCGGACACGTATTTTTCTATATTTGATATTCAAGTATTTTGCTTTATTTTGCAACTTTTTGGAACAACTTGATAACCCTATACACCTTCTCATTTGCCGAATATATTACTTTAAAGCAGTTTTTACATCAGAGATATGCAGAATTAATTCTTAATTAAATGATTTCCAATTTAACAGATTTAAATTTTTATCTAAAGTAAATAAATTCATGTTTTAAATAAATCAAAGGAATTTATTCAATTGATTTAATTCGTCAAATTTCAATTTCGAATACAAAATTGAATTAAGGAAATAACTCTTCAATGCTCTTTCCGACATACAGCCGAATAAAAAAGGACCCTAGATTCCCTAGTAATGATATTTAAATTTTCTATTGCATATTGCATACTTTCCTTGTCAGTACACCATTTAAATTCCTTTAATTAAAAAATATTTTTTTTACAGAATTTTTGAATTAATTCTTGTAAGCAAAAATTTCAACTAAACTTACCATGATACCACCATTTAGTCTTTTTGGGATTCTTATTACATGTCTTAACATACAGTGTATTATCTGGGGGACGTTTCTTTTCACGACAACTACTTAACATCGATGCTATACTTAGACACACCGACTGTACGGATAATGCCGGTGACCAGTCTTCTGTTAATATTGATAGGCAGATATGACCATTTGAATAGACATGCGGATGTACGGGTATATTATTGCCAATAAATGTTACTTCCGGCGAATCAAATGGATATTTATTGTTGAATTTAAATAATAACTGAAAGTGTTCACCTTCATAAAGTGTTCCTTCGAAACCGTCAATATTTATTTTCCATCTAAAATTAAAAGAAAAATTGAAATTAAAATTACAATAATGGTGCAGAGTCTTTAACACTCTCCTAAATAAAAAACACGACATTTAAAAATATTGTAGCTCAAAAATGTATTTGAGTTACAAAAAAATTTAGTTGAAAAAAGATTCTCGAAAAGAAAATTGTTTTTTGCGCAAGTTATATAGATTGAAGTTGTGAATATTATTGCCAGCAACGATGATTCGGAGAACTTTCCAGGATGTGTAAGACCAAAACGTGTAATCCTTGCTAGCGGCTAAATGTTTCTGTAAGAATTTCGTGGTCTCGGCTAAGAATTTATTTTGTAGTCGCACTATTTGGCATCAAGGGTGGCTAAAATTTTGTTAGTTTGTTCACCCTGGTTTAAAGGGTCCTTGATTCAACTTTAACATCCTGTAACTGAATTGAAACAGGATGTTAGAAAATATATTACTCCAAGAACGAGTTTTTGATATGTAAGTTAAATTTGGTTTATTTAAACCGAAAACGAATTTTGTCAACCATTTTCAAGTTTATACACATACATTTTTCCTATTAAATAATTTTGGTCCTTACTGAAATAAAACAAACTAAACTACATTTCAAAAGCAATATTCCAGTGACAAACTCCGTTAAACTAAATTTGAAGATAATATACATCCTAAAAACTCGACCTACTCGTTATCTATAAACACTTACAAACACTTATAGCATAGTAAGTTAATCAACTTCAAGCAGATAAAAAACACTTTAAGCCTAAGTTAGCTACTAACTGACATATTAACTGACACATTTATTGTTGTTTACAACATAAAATTTGGATTTAACTCGTGGTTAAATCTTAACAGGACATAAGTGTTATTAATGTATTCAAAAATATATTGGAGGAGTTAGGCATTCAAAATGTCTTATTTGAGGGTACTCTGTTTCAAGTCAAGGTAAGATATAGGACGTCAAATTTGGCTTTTTGTGCATTGTAGTTTTTAAAAATGTATCTGTTATCATTTTTGCAGCTGATGTGGTTGACTTTGACACCCTGTTGGGCATTGTGATTTTAAACAGTGTGGATCGGGACACATTACTCTGAACTTAGCCTTCAGATTTTATACCAGAGATAGTAAACTTTGACGCCCTGCAAATCACCCTGTATTATATTCGAAATGCCCAACTCCTCCCCTTTTATCACCCAATATAGTATATACCAATAAGTTTTGGAGTTAAGTAGAGCAACTACAATATATGGTAAAAATAACAGTTTGGCGCTACTAGTATGAAATCCATATGATTTTAAGTTAGCCCTTACCTTTGAAAGACACGTGAATAAATTTGACAGCTGACGCACTATTAGTTTGTGAGATATAGTATTTTGGGTAAAGCAACTTTTGTTAGTTTGAAAACAATGGATAAAAAGGAATTTCGTGTGTAAATAAAGCATTGCCTTCTAGTAAAAAAAAAAACACTGTCGAAGCCAAGGCTTGGCTTGATTAACATTTTTCGGACTCATACATTTTAAATATTTCTGAAAAATTTTTGGTTCTATGTATATTTGTTTGCATTTTTAGGTATTTTTTTGAAGGAGAACCACATGCTTTGGTTATTTTTTCTGTATTTTTTATTTTAGGCGATTATTTGGCTTTTTCATAAAAGTTTAACCGAAACCCGTGTTTTCAATAAGGGTTAACTGACAAACTGTGGTTTAAAGTAGTCCGGTTTTTGGCAACACTAATTTGCTTATTGTAAATGAGGCGAAATGAGCACCGAGACGATGCACGCAGTGGACGCCCCAAAAAGGCTATTATCGACGAAAACATCAAAAAAGTCCACGATATAATTTTGAATGACCGTGAAGTGAAGTTGATCGAGATATTTGAGACTCTAAAGATTTTAAAGGAACGTGTTGGACATATCGTGAATGAATATTTGGCTATGCGAAAGCTCTGTGCAAAGTGGGTGCCGCGCGAGCTCACAATTAACCAAAAACAACAACAAACTGATGATTCTGAGCGATGTTTGAACCTGTTTAATCGTAAAAACCCGAAATTATGTGACAATGGATCAAACATGGCTCCATCATTTCACAAAGGAGTCCAATCGACAGTCAGCCGAGGGGACTGCAGGTGATGAACCAACTCCAAAGCGTGGTGGCATCAGTATTTTGGGATGCGCATTTTATAATATTCATCGACTATCTTGTAAAGGGAAAAACCACCAACTTCGACTATTACGTAGCGTTATTGCAGCGTTTGAAGGACGAAATCGCTGAAAAAAGGACCCATTCAAAGAAGAAGAAAGTGCTGTTTCATCATTACAATGCACCGTGTCACAAGTCATGAAAACGGTGGCAAACTTATATGAATATGGCTTCGAATTGCTTTCGCATCCACCGTATTCTCCGGATCTTGCCCCCAGAAACTTTTTCCTGTTCTCAGACCTCAAGAGAATGCTCGCTGGAAAGAAGTTTAAAGCCGATCAAGAAGTAGTCGCCGAAACTGAGGTCTATTTTGAGGCTAAAGACAAATCGTACTATAAAAATTGTATCAAAAAATTGTATGACCGATATAATCATTGTATCGCCCATGAAGGCAACTGTGTTGAATAATAAAATCACATTTTATCAAAAAAATTGTTTTTCTATGTTAGCCTACGAACTTTAAAAAAAAAAAAAAAATATAATCAATAAACATACTCTGATAAATTTGTGGCTATACTCTCGGTATCGACTGAAACTCCTGGTGGTGGTTCCTTAATCAATGACATCAATTCTTTTTGTAGTCTTTTCTATAAAGAGATAAAAATAATATTGTAAAATTAGAAAGATATATCTTTTATAACGCAAACAATATTAGTCATAGGAATTTTTCACAGTCATCACGATTCATATTATATTTGACGTCATTGTTAAAAGTTAAATTATGTACTTTCATTTCGAGATGATGACATAGTATTTGGAAAATTATTTAAAAAAAAAGAATATAGTAAAAGTATGAATGTATGACTTTGGTCATTATAAAAATTTCAGAAATTTTGCAAATAAATAAAATGCTATTGTTAGAGTACATAAATGGGTAGAACAATGGTTGTTTTTCTTTTTATTTAATTTTGATTAGATAAGATTGCTGGTAAATTTAAGAGGTACTTTTTTTAAATACAACTGAAGATAGTGTATTTTTTTCCATATACTGCAGGAAGAGGAGGTTGGAGGTAGTTTTTATCTTTAAGTATTTGGTAAAGTTGTATAATTTTATATGTATCTAATATCAGTGTTTCTTACACACACAAATTTTAATACATTTATTTATTTTTTATTTTTTTTTTTCAATAAAATAAATAAAATTTAATTATATTAATAATACTCGTATATATGTATTATAAATAATTATAATGATAGGTGCGAATTTCATATCATATATTTTTTTCAGTATATGCATAGTACCATAGATTATTATTTTTATTAAATTGATAAGTTTATACACAATAAGACCCAATGTAATTGAAATAATCAATTGGATTGTAAATATTGAAATTGTTATTATAAATTAATAAAATCAAAAATAAATGCAAAACACGAGTATATATTTTGCATTATATAATTAGCGTACGTGTTTTAAATCATGTTATTGGTACCAAGAAGCAATATGACCTGACGATGATGTAAAAACTGATTTATCCTTTAATACTGCTAAGTTAAGCTATTCAAATCTCTGAGTAAATGACGTGCATGCATTCAGAATTCGAAAACATTTATTACTAATTAAAAATATATCCAAACTGAGTTTTATTTAGAACATATAAAAATCCATAAAATTAGTTACTTAAAATCAAACTCTTACTATATTTGTATAATATTTTTGTGAAAAAGTAGGAGGGATCATTTGGCTCTTTTTTCAAAGCTCTCTCATTTGTGAACCAGAATTTTTTTTTAATTATTTTAAATTGCGTACACGTTTTCTGTCATTTTTTTAAAATGATTTTCAAAGCAATCCAATCCCGCTAATTGAAAACCTGAAATTTCGGTTAAAAACCCCACTTTATTTTCCTCGCTGAACAGGTTTTTATTTTTGTTTATTTCAGGCTTAAAATAAAATAATAAAGAAAATAAGTGGCATATTTGCAAAAAAAAATGTTTGTTTATACCAATTCGAACCTAAAATATGGGAATGTCAACTATAAAATTTCATCTCCGAATTTAGATTTCTTAGCATTTTCTGAGTTGTTTATGTAATATCAAAAAACCATACTTAACAATTTATACGAGGGCGGATCAATAAGTCTGTGACTTTTCGAACTTCCCTCGTAGTTAAATGAAATGCAACACTGCTTTCATCAAGACCACCTGTTAATAGACTACTGTCAAATTTTGAGCAAGTTCCGTCATTTACTTTCCGTTTAACAGCAGGTCCATAAAATAGGCATTTGTTTGATCAATAATTTCATCGTTGGAGCTAAATCTCTTTCTTTAGCTTTTGAAATAGGAAATAGTTCCTGGGGGATAAATCCGGAGAATAAGGCGAATTAGGGGGAAATTCGTAGTCTACTTCATGGATTTTTGCCATGGAAACTAAGCTGTCACACGATTCCGTTGGTGGTCGATTGTGAGCAAACGCGGCAGCCATCTTGCGGAAAGCTTTCTTATACCCAAGTGATGGTTCAAAACTGAAATCACTGAGCCATGTGAGATGCCTATGTCTTCCACAATCTATCGCACATTCAATCTCTGATTGGCCAACACCATTTTGTGAAATTTTTCAATTGTTTTGGGTGTAGAGACCTTAACCGGGCATCCAGAACGTTCCGCATCTTCTTTGCTTGTAAGGCCACAACGAAAATCAGTAAACCACTTTTTTATCATTGAAATCGATAGTGCAGAGTCCCCATAGTATTTATCAAGCTTTTCCATGGTTTGATTGACGGTTTTTTTTTTGCAAAAAATAATGTTTAATGAGCACTCGAAGTTTACTTTTTTCCATTTTTAAAAAAATCCACGAGGTTGTATGTTTTGAACAGCTGTTAAACGCAAAGTAAATGACGGAACTTGATCAAAATTTGACAGTAGTCTATTAACAGGTGGTACTTGATGGGAGCAGTGTTGCATTTAGTATAACTACGAGGGAAGTTCGAAAGTCACGGACTTATTGATCCTTCCTCGTACAAAAACTTATATATTTTGAAAACTCTGGGAATATATCTGTCATAACATATTTATGGTTTTTTAAGCTCCCCATAAATCTTAAATATTATTGGTTGCATTTTTAGGTTTTTTTTTTTGAAGAAGAAGAAGCGCATTTTTTGGTTATTTTTTCTGCTTCTTTTTTTATTTTGGTGCGGTTATTTGGGTTTTTCATAAAAGTTTAACCGAAACCTGTTTTTTAAATAAGTGTTAACCGACAAACCAGGTTTTAAAATAGTCCGGAGTTTGGCATCACTAATTGGAGCTAAATCTCGTTTTACAGAGAATATGTGGTGAGTGAGGTAACGATTCGTGTTGAGTTCATAGAATTTTAAAAATTGTCACACGATAGCGTTTATGGTCATTTATATCACAGAGCTATACATGATATGATGGCTACTCGTATGACACCAGTAATCAAGCTGCCAGTGTTGTTCATTTACACTCATGCATATTGTAAAAGTAAAATCCAAGAGACATGGTATAAGTAGCTTTTTTATTAATAGTCGGATCTATTGTCTCAAACATAAAAGAAGTGTTATTAAAATTTGTTCGTAAATAAAAAATAAAAAAATCGCGTCAAATAAATTTTCACCCTCCACAGAAGGAAAAATTTTTAATCTGAAATATCTTAACCCTTAAACCCATATTGGCAGGGAAAATGTTAGAGTGAATCCCGAAAACTAATTTTTAAGCATTAAATCAAAATTTTTTTTGTAGTTTGAGTATATTTTTTAAGATTTTACAGAATGTAAATTTTCATATTTTTCAGCACTTCTCGTATTACAAAAAATATAAAGTTAAAAGATCGTAAGCTATTAACTGTGACTTTAACTAATGCATGTCTTGTTTTTTCCTCCCATTCAAAAATTGAATTTAAGTGTTGGTTAAATTTTAATAAATATAAAATAATCGATTCTAAATCATATATAATATAATCCTAACTACATTGAAAAAAAAAATCATTATACAAATTAACACATACTTTTAGAAGAAGGTTTTAAAAAATCGTAATTTTTGAGAAAAAAAAATTCAATAATTTTTTAAGACTTCAACAATTTTGGACAAAATGCAGTTAAATTATATTTTAAATACTTGCCTCCCAGCGTAAATTATCCAATACTAAAGGTTTTCCACATTTTGTTAGAGGTTGTGTCGGCTCCCTTGGTTCGGTTATGATCTCCGCTTTTTGAGGTTTGTCTTTATTACTTTTAAATAATTTAACAATTTTCGACATTTTTCACTTTTTTCTTTATTACTTTTTTTAATTTAGACTATTAAGTACTTTTTTGTATTATTTAGTAGTTAATTTACTAATATTTTATTTCAAAACGACATTTTTTTTTTAAAATTCTCTATATAAAATGGAAATTGAAAAAAAAAAAAATAGTTACTAAATATTAAACTGAAAATAGTAATTTCCAATTTATGGCACAAATTGTTTGCACGTTGCTTAATGTTTTGCTAGCAATAAGAGAATAAAACAAATTGGTACGAAAAATATAACAAAATGCGGTATAAAAATTAAACATTTTTTTTATTTTGCACTATCAAAAACAAAATATTTACATTAATAAAAAGGCAAAAAAAAAAAATAGTAAAAACAAAAAAAAATGCTTATAGAGGTGTTTTTTTTGTGTAAAAAATAAATTCATATTTCTATTTACAAGGAAAATATTCCAACCTAAACACTCTGATTTTAATAAAAAAATCCTGTTTCGGCGTTAGGACCACCTTGGGAATTTATGTTAGTAATAAAAATCGGCATATTTTTCTCTCTTTTCATAGCATTTTCGTGGGAATAGGATATTACTAGTAGCATTTATATACCCTCCATTAGGGTATACATCATTTTGTCATTCCATTTGTATGTATAACATCAAAATAAAGGTCTAAAACTCTAAAAAGTATATATTTACATATATTCATGTTCCATATACAATTTAAAGCTAATTTGAGTGTGTCCGTTAAAATGCTGATTACAACTTAAACCCCAAAGCGGAGTTGCTCATGTTTACTAAGATTATTTATTGTCCTCCTACATAGTTTAGTATTAAAAATTAGCAAAATCGATGTGACGGCAAGTTTTGAATAAAAATGTGAATGTACCTCTAAATTTAACATACAAATTTGTATTTTTAAATAAGATTTCATATTAATTTCTAGAGATAAATAATATTTAATATTCACCTCAAATATTTTTTGACCTCAAAAAATTTATTTTTTTATTTTTCCTATCACAAATAATTTTTTTACATTCAAAAACGATTTTCATCTCAAAATTATTTTTTTATATTTTATCTGTAACATAAAACCGTTTGAAACTTGTTTTTGTCTTTTTGTCGAAGTGTGTAAGTTTGTGGGTATTTGAATGTATAAGTACGTATTATTAAATTCCTTATTTAATGTAAGCTGTTCTTTTTATTTTAGCGATTTTAACGAATTTTCCGAAATCCTTTTATAATTCTTTTAGCAACAACTGGCTAAAACATAGTCATGTTTGAAAGTATTCCAAAATTTCTTACAACCCAAATTCTTCCAACTAAGTGTCAAGCTTGGAATACATTCCTTGTTAGTCTTTTTATTGATTGTTTTTTCAATCAGCTACGCAGTAAGTGTTTTAATATCGTTGGAATAAATGCCAAAGTGTAGAAAAGAAGAATTTTTTTTTTAAATTTATCATTAACATATTTAATTTAAGCTGTAAATATTTAACCAGTTTAACCAATTTAAATAAAATACTGACAGATTTTTTCGGAATTGATTTGATTTCGTAAATTCTCTTTTGTACAATTTATACTGGATTTGCATTTTACGTTTTAAAAAACAATTTTGTTGTAAAATAAAGTTTTTTTTTTATAAAGATTTGTGATAAAAAAGTTTAAAGATTATTCAGAAACGTAAGAAAAGATCGTTTTCATTCTCCAGGCTCAAAATTTGCCTTTGTCTCTGCAATCACCTCTTCATTACAATTAAATCTCTTTTCAGCAAACATTTTTTTGAGGTCTGAAAACAGGTAAAAAAAAGCTGGGAACCAAATCTGTCGAATACTGTGGGTGCGGAAACAACTGAAAGTGTGTAATTCGTGTAATGGTAGCCAACGACTTGTGACACGCCGCATTGTGTTGGTGAAAGAGCACTTTTTTTTTCTTCATATGGAACCGTTTTTTTGCGATTTCCTACTTCTAACGCACTAGTAGGGCCATGTAGCGATCGCTATGAATATTCTGACCTTTTTCAAGGTACAAAATTCCAGCCGTATCCCAAAATACTGATGCCATCACTTTACCAGCTGACTGTTGCGTCTTTGGCTTCTTCGAGTGAGGTTAGTCAGCTTCTGTTCAATTAACTGGCTGCCGAATCAACTCTGGAGTGAAGTGGCAGATCCAAGTTTCGTCCATTATTATATACTGTTGAAAAAGTCAATTTTATCTCGCCGAAACAGCTCCAAATAGCTTTCAGAATCTTCGACACGTTGTTGTTTTTGGTGCATTGCGAGCAAACGCGGCACTCATTTCGAAAACAGCTTTCTCATGGACAAATGTTCTTGCAAAATAAGACCGACACATTGCCTCGATATCTTTAAGGTTCACTTTTCGGACTGCCAAAACGATTTTTTGGATTTTTTTTTGACGTTTTCTAGTATAACTTCCTCTATTTGTAAGACCACGTTTAAAGTCAGCAAATCACTTTTCTACCATTTGTCCAAATAACACTTATTAAGCTAAGCTTTGGCTTGAACGGTGTTTTTTCCATTAAAAAGCAATGATAAATCGAATTTGCTTTGAATCCATTGTTTTCAAAATGGCAAAAGTAGCGTTCACTAATAAACGAATTGTAATTAAATTTTGAAAGATATCTTCTGAAGGTTGGTAGTTCCAAAAATCATATGAATTTTTTATTAGTGTCGCCGCATATGTGTCATCCCACGGATTTTTCAGCCGATGTTTAAATATCATCCTACGGATTTTACAGCCGATGTTTAAATATCTATACTTATTTATTATATTTGGTTTAAATTTGCAAAAATACAATTTCTTTATGAAGAAGCAATTTTCGTTTTTAATTTTACTTTTGAACGAAATTGAAATCTGTGACATCCCTGCACAAGTCGACTGTAAATTTTATGGAAAAACCCAAAATAAAAACATTTTTATATTTGCATTGAAATTTATTAGAAAGAAACCGGTTATTTTTAATTTCAGATGACGACATTTAGTATAGTGCTATTGGCTAAACATTAAACAAGTACTAAGGTAAGTATGTTTGTATGTATGTATGACTAGCTTATTGTTTTATCTTATCAGTTGGAATATTATACCAAAACACAAATTGTTTTTTATATTTTACAAATTATAAAAAATATCAAGTCCTTTAATCAATTTAAAAATGACAATATGTTTTACCATATTTACTTATTAAACACAAAAACAGAAAATAATAATTTTAGAGCTTTGAAAACAATTCTTGTAAGAAAACGCACACCTCTTTCTTGGAAATGTTTTGGCATTTGCAGTTCTTCTGCATCATGTAAAGGGTGTCCCAAGAAGAACGCAATTTTTAAATTTTAAATAAAACACAGATATTTAAAAAAAATCGTGAAACTTTATTATATCGAAAAGTAGACAGAATGAGGTTATGTATGGAACAATATATCGTGCAGATGGCCGCCGCGGCTTTGCTGGCATGCACGCGATCTTTTAATGAAATTTTCAATGACCGTTTTGCATGAATGCTGCGGTATTTCATTAATGCAGCGTCCAATTTCCTATTTAAGGCTTGAGTCGTCGTCGGCTTATTCGCGTAAACCATCGACTTCAAAAAACCCCAAAGAAAAAAATCTAATGGTGTTAAATCGCGGCCAATTCTGATCTCCAAAACGCTAAATAACAGCAATTGAATTGTTTCTCTGGCTGTATGACATGTGGCGCCGTCTTGTTGGAACCACATGCCCTCCACATTCATTTCTTCAATTCTAGGCAAGAAAAAACTGGTTATCATTTCACGATACCGAACACCATTGACTGTTTGCGCTTGACCTGCCTCATTTTCATAAAAAAAAAGGTCCAATGATTCCTCCAGCCCAAAAACCACACCACACAGTGACACGTTGAGGATGCATTTGCTTCTCGTGAATCACTCGAGGATTTTCCTCGCCCCAAATGCGACAATTCTGCCTATTGACGTAGCCATCAAGATGAAAATGGGCCTCGTCACTGAAGATGATTTTATCGGCAAAATCAGCATTTTCATGTTGTCTCTCCAATACCCAATTAACGAACTCCCTTCGCTGTCCATGGTCAGCTGGCTTCAGTTCCTGAGTCAATTGAACTTTGTATGCATGAAGATGCAAATCTTTCGTCAAAATTCGCTGCAAAGTGGATTGGGAGACACCAATTTGCTGAGCTCGGTGTCGAATTGAGGTGGATGGAGTTTGAGCGACATCATCACGTACAGCTGCGACATTTTCGGTCGATCACCTGGTCGATGGTGCGTTGTTGTCTTTACATCACTAACAGACCCAGTTTCGGCAAATTTATCCATTAATCTCTTTACAGTTGACTCTTTTGGAGCATTATTGTGACCCCAAATTGATCGCAATTTGCGAACTGTAGCCGCAAAACTTTCACCATTTTGGTAAAACAATTTCACAATGAGAATGCGTTGTTCATTCGTGTAGCGCTCCATTTTTACTAACCTCGTACCTTCTACTAGCAAACAATAACAATTGTTCAAATGTCAAACAATGACACTTCGAATGTTGCCAGATTTAAAAATTGCGTTCTTCTTGGGACACCCTTTATAAATACCTGACCTATAGCACTTTTCTTATTGTATAAAAATAATTATGATCGTTGTATGGCGTTTATAAAGAAATAAATTTTAAGCTTGACAGACAAAACTACATAGCAAAAAATTGTCATTGTTTTAAAAAGTCATATTCTAATCCAAATTAACATAATTGAATGCATTTATGTTAAATTCCAAAGAAAAATGGTCCAAATAAAAGATTGTCAAAAAAGTAGACCAAAAATCTAAATATGAAAAATGTCCAAAACTAAAATGAAAAATTACCTAAAATAAAAAATGAGTTGTTGGCAAAAAACACAACAACAAAATAGATTTAAAAGATTTTTATAAAGAAAATATAACTGTTATTAGTATTATCGTAATTTTATTATAATCATTGAGGATGATTTTATGATCATTTAGAATCATATTCCCTTCGTATTCACAATCATTAACCATATTTTGGTTTATTTGATCATCATTTAATGGTCATTTAATCTGTAGGAATTAATTAATTTTTAACTGCGGCGCAATTGTCTCAATTTTCCAACCATTATCTGAAAATTAATTAAAAATTGTGAAATTTTCAGTGTTCAATTAAGATTGTTGCGAGTGCGATTTTGGTTTAATAAAATGGTTTACCTGTGTCGCAACTCTCTCAATTCTACAAAGAAAAAGTTTTGTTAATATTTAACATAAATAATCAGTAGTTGTTTAAAAATAAACGTGCGATTTTTCTCGCTAGTAATATCGTATAATCAATAAATTTGAAAGAAATACAATTGATTAAAACAAAAACTTGGAAATGGCTGTTTTATTTATAAACTTTTATTCCTATTTACAAAAATTAAGAAAATTATGCGATTTTTCGTATTTAATTTTTAGGTGGCAATAAGAAATAACCCTCAATCTGTATTTATGCAATTAAACTCAAAAATTGCAAATTAACGCCTAAAAAATTCGGTAAATTTTCTAGTTTTTCAAATTTGTACAACATGAAAATTTTTTGTGCAATTTTTATTTTTGGCCTACAGCCTAAATTCGTACAAGGGAATCTAAAGAACTTGTAAACAACTCTGTTGGTTAGCATTAGCATTTGAAAGGATTTGTAGGCTTTTCCAAATCTAAATCCAAAATCTGATCAAAAAAAAATTTGTATTTCCAATTATTCGACCCTGCCGGTTATTAGGTGAGGTTGTTATACGAGAAATGAAGAAAATTTAATAATAGGTTATTCGGGTCGATTAATCGGAAAAATTGGCGGTTAATCGATTAATTGATAAATTCAAAATAAATGTATTTCTTTCATCAATAAGAACACAAAGAGCTGCAATTCAAAGCATCCTAAGATTTTTAAAAGAGTCATGCCTTATAATCTTGTGTCTTTTTTTTCAGAGAAATCTGATGACTCTTTAAAAAGAAAATGCCAGACGTGTTCATTGGAAGTAAAGCCTTAAAACGCAGTGTAGATAGTGTTTTATCGAAGTCGGGCATTTTGTCGATGAAATTGGTTATTATTTTTTTTTTTCAAAATAAAAAAAAGCCTAAATAAACAAGAGCTGCCTTCAAAAAAAAATCGTGACAATTTTTTTAAAATATGGTATGAATAATTTTTGCGAAATTTATAACCAAAGTTTAATAGAACTGCCATTGTTCTCTGACTCTTTCACTACTTGGTTTAAGCATTAAAGAGGTTAGCTATTAGAAACGATATAAAAATCACGCATATTCCTGACAAGTCCTCACCTATTTTTCTGTGATTGTACAATTAAGAATTCAAATTTATATTATTATATTCAATTTTATATTATTATTTTATAATATAAGTAACGTCATAGTGCTTGTTGGGAATATACCTTGTCACGTATTTCATTGCTAAGGAGAAAAATATATATTTTAATAGGTTTTTTGTTTAAGCTCTGCTTAGAGGCTCTAGCTTTTCTTTTGTCAGCTCCAAACACATGTATACCGAGGTGGAAAGCTCTATTTCAATTTGGACATAAAAAAAATTCAGTCGATTGCAAATAATTTGATTGCATTTTAGTTGATGTTTTTTCTACGATTTTCTTGCCAAAGTTAAGAAAACTAAGAAGTTTTCAGTAAAAAAAAAAAAAGAAAAATTCATAGTTAACAGGTTAATCGACCTATTTTAATCGATTATTCGGGTCGAATAATCATTTGAGTTTTTAATTATTTGCTTCAACACTAACCGAAATAGATTCGATTAATCGAGGAATCGGTTAATTGATTAACCGAATTGGAAACACTAAAAGATAATTTAATAAATTTTGTACTTGTAAACGACTGATTTGCAGATTTTCAATTGTTATAATTTTTGATTTTTTATTGTATGAACATTTGCAATTCTGAATATCAATTAAAATTTGCTTTCTAAAAAACATATCAGAATCATTAAAAAAATAATAAAATTTCCAACAATAAATTGTACCTACTATTTAATATTACAAACTAGTAATTGACTTAATTGCTGGAATCACTTTCAATTGCAATTTACATTTATATTCCTATATCGTATTAAGCTCAAATGCATATTTGCAAAATATAAATTTAAAAAGTGCAATGCAGCGAAAAAATATGATTTCATTTTACAGACACCCATTCAACGCATGATACTATGGGTCAGCGTAATAATTTTATTGACCAAAAGAGTAGTTCAGGTAAAATCTGAAATCATTTCAAGAATCTAGTCACCCCAATTTTCGTGCTGTTGATTACAAATCTGATATAAAAATTTGATAAACCTAAACAAGTAGATTCTATAGGATCTTTAATATAATATTAAGCCTAAATAAGGAAATTTTTAAATCAATATAGAATGAAAATCTAAAGGAAACTAATTTGCCTATTCCCACTTTGAAAGTCAAAAGTCGCTACTTTTTATACAAATAACAATAAAATTAAGAAAAAATTTATTTTATTTATCAAAATTATTATGTCTGTACAAGGTCTTAATTTTTAAACAAAATTTTGAATACACATAATCACAATTGGGGTCACAGACATTTTCTTAGGAATAGGCACGAAAAAAACTTAACTTTACATCAAAAAGGTGAAAACTGCATCAGTTTTTTTGTTGCCGACACCGTTAATATGTTTGTTTTAAAAAATTACAATTAAATTTCTATGTATTTATAGAAATTTGAATATAAGAAATATTGCTAAAATAAATTGAATTTTAATTGAATCAAATCCTTATTCAAAATCACGTAGAAATCATTTACGAAGCGCTTCGCTGCAGTTTTGGTATACCTTTTTGTGATAAGCAGCTCTAAAATTACCCTGGTGGACAATTTCAACAAAACCAGAGAACATACAAATTTTGTCATCCACAGAATAGCTGGGCTATTCTTAAAAAATAAATAAAAAAATTAAAAATAATAATAAATCCGGACATGCTCCCATACAAAAATACCTCCGTTTTTTACCCCTACATTTTACTAATTTAATATGACATTAGGCCGATAAGAAAAACGTGTTCATTAATTTAGATTCTCTACAACACATCCAGATTTCACTAAAATCGAAATGATCCACTCCGCAGACTTTTCTTTCAAGTATTATTTTTTACCAAAATATATTCTGGCACATAGTGCATGCTACAACAAATGCCAAGTTCGGCAACATTTCAATTTTGTTGTTAGTCATTTATTTTAAAACAATTGAGAATCAATGATGTATTTTAAAACTACAAAACAAATCTGTACAAATGTATGCCCATGTGATGAAAATCAAAAACGAAAACAGTTTTTCAATTTGGAATATTTAACTCGCGAAAATAGCATTAACTTGTATTACTCAAAACTTTTAATTTAGGTACTTAAAATAATTTTTAAAATATAGATCGTAAAATATTGAGAATTAAAAATCTGATTTCGATTTTCATTACATGCCTGAATAAATAAATAATGAAAAATTTTATTTAATATTCCATTAGATTTTTTAGCCTTGAACTTGATTTCAGAATACAACAACCTAAAAACATATGTAAATATAACAAATTTATAGCAATACTGCGAAACAGAAAAATAAATAATTATAAATAGCAAGTGCAGGTTTATTTTATTTTTTATTTATAAATCAAACGAGATCGTTGTCAATTCCTAAATAAATAATTGCTTTAACCCTTTTCAATACACTTGTTCACTACAGAGTACACTTCCCTGAAGTCTTATTTTTTCTAAGAAAAAATAGGCCACAATTAACTTTATCACGACACATTTTTATGTTAGCCATTTTTCGGATTTTATCTGAAATGGTAAATCTGTAAAAAATATCAGAAAAAGCTACTAAAAATTTGTTAAAAAGAGTCCTGCGGACAAATCTGATGAAATTAACAGACAGCAAAAATAAAACTGCTAAGTATAAAAAATTTTAGGGAATATGAGTTTAATTTCAGTCAATTGCAAATGACAATTAACCCTGCTGAATATTCAAGTCAACATATATATTTAGTAAAAAATAGTATAGAAGGGCAGACAGAATAAAAATTCATATTAAAAATCATCTAAAAACATTTGAATTTTTTGTGAAGATTTTCAGTAATAATTTCTGCCTCCGTTGGGGTTATGTCAAGTTACTTTTCGAAACCCATCTAGTATTGTTTTCTAAATATTAGGGTGCCTAAGAATATGAAAAATTTCAATCATAAAAAGAAAATATTATGAACTTTTAGTTTTTTTAACAGAAAATAATTTTTATAGAATCTTTTATTTTTAATGATATTTTTTTATGCCTACAACAGCCAAAACAAAAATACCCAGCAATAAAAATAAACTACATTCATTTTATATGAAGTGCCTGCGTTTCTATAATTTCAATGTATTGTTTTATCGTGTTTTAGGGATTTTATGATTTTTTACGATCAATACAATATCATACATTTAATGTTTGCTGTTTTTAAGGATTAAACAAGAAAAAAATATGTAGTCGTTTGTTTAAAAATTCTAAAGGAATGACTTCTATTACCGTATAATTGAAGCCATGATTTTGCTACATCTTCGAAGAGGTGAATGAATTACTTTTATTTTCCTACTGAGAACTCATTTTATTGTTTCCTAGGTGTCATGAAAAGACGGATTTTACTTGCCAAAAAAATGTAAAAATTGTGTGGTGAAATAAATTTTTTGAGGTGAGAACAAATTGGATATCCCAAAACATTTGTCATAGTTGGAATTTTCATCTTTTATTTTAATTCTTACAAATGTAGTTGCTGAGGTTTATAAATATATAAACTAATGAGATCATTAGAAAATATATAACAAAAAAATTATTATCTTTTTCTACCACAAATCAAACCACAATCACTAACTGAAAGCAGAACAAAAAGTGATATGTATAGAAATATATATATATTTTTTTTATATTTATTTAATGATTTACATTTTTTTAATTGCATGCACAATTCACGTGCTGTGTATCCCCAATAAAAATACGAAAATAGTGTCGCATTCAATATTACAAATATGTATATAGTTTTATAGCATTTACGTAGAAATAAAAAGAAAACTATAACTCAGCACTTTAAACAAAAAAATTATACAATTAAAAATGTTTACACTGCAATTGCCTAAATAGACAATTGCAGTTATTTTTAGCTGTTCAAAAATAATAACAAAAAAAAAAAACAATTGACAAATGCAGTAGAAACAACTACTAAAATAAAAAAACAAATGAAATAAAACCAACTGATAGTTTTAATTTAGTTTTTCAAATTAAGCAAATTTATTGTGACAACTGAGTTTTAGGTTGCAGCAACCGAATTATTTGGTTGTTGTATTTAAATATATTCCACCATCAATTGAAATATGTTCCAAACGAAATTCTATTGTATTCACCGAATTTCTATCGCCACAACCGAATCTGATTTCCATGTGTATATTTATTTACATTTGGATGAAACTATATAAACAAACTATTTTACAAAAAAAAAGAAGACAAGAATTATAATTAAATTGCTTCTCTTTTTTTTTCAAAATAGAAAGAAAAAAATAAAATAAAAAAATTAACTACATATTTTAAATGTTACTGAAAGGCAGTAATTTTCGATAGTTAAATTTCTTTTAGTAAAATAACTGCAATTGCTGTTTAAAACAACCACTATTGAATAACTGATATATTATAACTGCAGAACTTCTCTGAGTGTTCGTATTCATAGTTTCAAATTACAATTTTGTTTTTTTACAATTAATAATTCACAATTTATTATTACAACACTCATCGTTTACAAATAAAATTTATTACAATTTGCAGTTTTGAGTTAGGGCCATCCAATAAAGCTACCAGATCTAATGGATTTTGTTGTATACTCTGGTATTTCTAGCCAATTTCTTCACATTTCTAATGAACTTTGTGATGAACTTAGTTCAGATCACTCTCCAATACTACTAAACTTTAATACATTTCTTCATTCGAACTCTAAGAAATACCAAATAGTTAACCGAAAAACAGATTTTAACTCATTTGGAAATTGGATTGATAGAAATGTTAATCTTAATATCCCCATTAAGTCGCCAACAGAATTGGATGATGTTGTTGAAAAATTTAATAACTTAATCCATGAAGCTGGATTCATATCAACTCCAAAAGAAAACATTTTTGATAGTCAAGATAAAATTGTTATCACTGCTGAAATTAGAGAAATGATTCAAAATAAAAGAAGGTTAAGAAAAGTGTGGCAAATCAGTAGAAACCCTAATGATAAACAGAGATTTAATAAAGCAGCTAAGGACTTAAAAAAACATCTTCTTGATTTGAAAAACGAACATCTTTGTTACTTTCTTAGAAATCTTGGAGTCTCTAAGAATGATGAATTTAGTCTATGGAAAGCAACGAAGTACATTAAACGTCCCACGAAAAGAAATGCTCCCATAAAGGACCTGAATGGAGTGTGGTGTAAAACAGACAAAAATAAAGCAGAAGCATTTGCTTTACATCTTCAAAATACCTTTAAGCCACATACATTAAGCAATAGCAGTCAAGTTGATAAAATAATAAACTTTTTAGAAAGCCCATGTCCTATGGATTTGCCTATAAAGCACATATCTCCTCATGAAGTTCAGGAAGAAATAAATAAATTAAAATGTAATAAAACTCCAGGGTACGACTGTATCAATGGAATTGTGGTAAAAAATCTTCCCAAAAAAGGAATAATATTTCTAACGCTGATTTTTAACACTATACTCAGACTGAATCATTTCCCTTCTCAATGGAAATGCGCAGAAATAATAATGGTAGCTAAACCCAATAAACCAGAGAATGTTGTTACATCACATAGGCCGATTAGTTTGCTGGTCACTTTCTCCAAAATATTTGAGAGAATATTTATGAGTAGATTGTCACCAATCTTGGAAAAATTCAACATCATACCTGAATACCAATTTGGTTTCAGGAACAATCATGGTACTCCTGAGCAATGCCATCGTATCGTAAATTATATAAGAGATACTTTGGAAAAGAAAAAATATTGTTCTGGTGTCTTCTTAGATGTACAACAAGCATTCGATAAAGTCTGGCATAACGGATTACTCTTCAAACTTAAAAAGCTACTTCCAACACCATTTTACTTGCTACTTAAGTCCTATTTAAGTGACCGACAGTTCTACGTTAAGGTGAACAAAGAAAAATCACAAATATATAATATAATGGCAGGCGTTCCGCAAGGCAGCGTTTTGGGACCAACGCTTTACACAATTTTTACATCAGATATGCCTACCACCGATAATGTTTTAGTTGCAACTTATGCAGATGATACAGCACTATTAGCTTCTAGCGCATGCCCAATTGAAGCCTCAAATCTTGTTCAAAGAGAACTTAATCAAATTGAAAAATGGTTGAACAAATGGAATATTAAAGTCAACACTGAAAAATCTGTTCACGTAGTATTCACACTACGCAAAGGTGTCTGCCCAAGTTTGTCTATCAACAATAGTCAAATTCCAAAAAAAGACAGTGTGAAATATTTGGGAATTCATATTGATAAAAGTTTAACGTGGAAGACTCACATTCAAGCTAAAAAGGAGCATTTAAAAATAAAAACCAAACGACTATTTTGGCTGTTAGGCCCTAAGTCCCAAGTTAGTACTGAATCTAAATTAATAATATACAAAACTATACTTAAGCCAGTATGGACGTATGGCATTCAACTGTGGGGTACTGCCAGCCACTCAAATATTGAGATATTACAACGATATCAAAATAAAACATTAAGATCAATTATTAATGCTCCATGGTTTGTTTCTAATAAAACTATACATAATGATTTATTTATTCCTAAGGTAAAAGATGAAATCAACAGATTCAGTACAAATTATCTGGAAAGGTTAAGTAACCATTGCAACACGTTGGCCATTTCTCTACTTGATGACACTGAAGAAGTTAGAAGACTTAAACGGCACCATATCCTCGATTTACCGTTTCGTTAATTAATTTATCTTTGGCAAATGTAATATATTATTATGTAATCATTCACATATCATTCTGTTAACACTCATTAATCGTATTAGAAAAATATTTAATCCATTTGTAAATTATTGTGTATAAACTAGAAAATTAGTATGATAATATGTTGTTGTTCTTGCTGAAGTCCAACAACCAATGAAAATGTTACTATATCTAATTTGCTTATTATCCTTAAATGGATAGATTGTAAATAAAATGTATTATGAAAAAAAAAAAAAAAGAGTTAGGGTCAAGATTTTTATTTTTAATTATAATTAAGTTTAAATTAAAATTTAATTGTTGTATGCGGCAGAAAAAAAGCAAATCATAATGACATTTGGCTGGACCCAGACAGAGACAAAACATAATCCTTTCCGTTTTAGAAGTATGACGTGGCGAATATTGAAGGAAACGTTAAAATTTCTCTAAAATCACTTATATCTTTTAAACTATGCAAGATATGAACAATTGTTCGCGTCCTTTTTAAGATGTAATTGTACCCTTTAATACTTTATGCAAATGTATGTTTTTGGGTTCTTGAATTCAAAAGCTATGACATGTTGCAGAACTTCCCTGTGGAATCGGACCTGTTGCAGGAGACGTCATTTGACTGGTCCTTTGTGTCACAGGAATAACACAAACAAAACATGTCAACGGATTTACACAAAAGAATCTGGGGAAAATAGATTTTCACTCAGTTAAACATTTAAAATAATCTTTGAGGCAAAAGATCTATCGTCAAAGCTTTTGTTGTCCACGCATATTTTAAGCTAATTGCAAAATTATATTGCAGAGGTGGGCACGCATTTCTCACCAAGGGCCAAAGTGTTTTTTCGTACATTATAAAGGTTGTGACCCTTAAAAAAAGAAAAAATACATACCGTTGTCTAAAGTGATATCCGACTAATATTTTTACTTTTGTATAGGAGATTTCATTTCAGGCCACGGATCTGAAATAGTTCTGAAACAAGTTCTAAGGGAACCGATTCTACTTTGGGATAATACAAACAGTTGCTTGTGAGGTAATTTATAGAAAATTATCGGTGTTAAAAGCTAACGAAACAAGTTATGACAGCATAGAATTATTCTAAAACTGATTATTTGCAACAGAAAAATATGCTAAGTTCTAAATAAGATATTGAGGAATGTGATCAAAATCGTAAACGAACAGCTTTTTAATCTTTAGTTTCGTAAAAATAAAATTGACTTTAAACTATTATATATTACCTTGTATTACTGAGATCTTTTAATTTAGACAATAAAATAAAATATTAAAAAAACATAGATCGTAAGATATTGAGCATTGGATAACTTGATCGTTTTCGTTTTCAAACATATTCACTTACCAGAATAACTATATTGTAGTAAGATATCTGTTGTTTTCTGGCGTTTTTAATATAATTGTTAATTATCTTTTTATATAAATTTTATATATCTTTTTATATAAATTTTAAATCCAAATTTGATAAATTCTATAAATTAGCTTTCTTTCTATAATTTTTCAACAAAATTTTAAATTCAAAAATTATGGAACTATTAAAATTGAACTGTTTTTTTTTAGCAAGTTTGGTCTGTTTTAACAATATTTTTAGGAAAAAGTAATAATTGTAAATAGTCAAAATAAATATAAATTAAATCAACTCATGCCGTAAGACAATTTTTATTTGGAAAATCTTGATTTAATCATCAATTAGTGGCACTGACTTACAAGGAAAGTATGCCAATAGGTTATATCCGAGAGAAACATAAAAGACACGAATTTTTAACTGGCCCAATCTCACGTTTAGAGTGTAAGAAATAAGATAAAAAATTGCTCCGTTAATGTCATGGGTTAACAGCTTAAAAATAAAAAAAAAGATAATTCGATCTTGTTTTCAATCGAGAAAGCAATTTTCAGGGATGTGACAGTTAAAATTTTAATTCAGTAAAATTGCTTTTTGTTTAAACATTTTTAAATTTTTGTTAAATAGCCCTGTCTGATTTTTATTTGAACTAAAAATAAAAACATTTTAAAATATGACTTATATTAAATACCAGTTATTAGAATATTGTTTTCTTCTTTATTGATTATTCATTAGAATTTCCCAGTTTATGTTTACTGTAAGTATCAACTGGTGCTAAGTTTAGGTTGAACACAAGTTAGTCTGCATAAGCCAACGTATTTTTTTTTTAATTTTAACAGTTCTTTTCGGCTTTAATGATGAAATTTTTTCAAAATTTATTTAAAAATATACAAAAATAAACTTTTATTATTTTGTTTATATTTTAATAAGAAAATGCGATCCTTTTTTCCTGTGCTAAGAATTATACATACATACTTTTTTCAATAAAATCTAGTTGATTGGAACACGATTTATCGAGACACTATGGTTGCCAATAAATTATAACTTTTTTGCGCATTATAATATTTAAAACCATAAATTCTGCTGCGCTTCGAATATTTATTTAATGTATTCGAAAATTTAATAAATAAATTTTAAACCAGTGCAAATGTACAATAACAATAATAACACACTTTGCAAAAACAAAATTCTTTTAAAATACAATAGGTTAGTATGTTTAAATCTTTCAAGACCAAACATTTGGTACCCTACATCAATGTTTTGTCTAGCGTTGTACATCCGTCCAAACGGTCCATGTTAAATTAACGATTCTTGTAATCAAACTACAGGTCGTAATACATTAGTTGCAACTGCCCCAAGGATGAACCCTATTGCAAATGGTTAAAATCGGTCTATATTTTGACCTAGTCACCGTAGAAATATTTTCTATGAGCCTAAGAGTATTGAGCGTAAATGGTATTTACAAAAAGGCGATTTTAAGTGATTTCATCCATGAGTTCTTATTCCAGTTAAAACACCTAAATCCAACTTCGATTAAGTTCCGAAATTTGTTTAATAGCGTTTTGAAGACCGAAATGTCACTATACATATTTATTGCAACATTAATTGAAATTCTATTCCCGTAATTTCATCCACTTCATGAAATATGATCCATAAGCCCGACTTTTACTTTATTACTGATTTTATATTATGGTTTTTAAATTTTACACTGTTCGATGAACATTATTGTGAAAATGGTGATTATTATGGTCCACTCCTTAAAAAATATTTTGTTAAGGTTGTTCATACGATATTTACGGACCTCAGTCGTAAGAAATAAACTTTCCTAAAAAAATAAAAATTTTAAGTACATTTTACTCCAAATAAATAAATGTTTTATAAGAAAATTGAGCCCTTTCAATAAATAAAACAAATTACATTAATTCACGATTAAACCAAAAAGTTAGGATTCGGATTTAAAAAAAAATTGCCAAAATTTTCTATTAATATTCTTTTGGAAATAATTATTTTTTAATCAATTATTCCTTAGGCCACATTTCGTTAAATTATCACCAAAATTGACAGACGGACATCCATAATTCTTTTTCAACACTCTTAACAATTTAACACAAAATTCACATTAAAATAAGAAAAAATTTCATTTCATTTTTGTGTACAGAATATTATATTTTAATTTCTAAACATTCAGAAGTTCTTATGTATTATTGATCTGTTATTTTCGTAAATGATTGATATTTAATAGGATTTTAGATTATATAATCACATTATTTTATAAATTGTTTAAATGCAAAGAAACATGAAAATTTTATTAGTAAATTATAGAGAATTAAAATTTAAAAAATTCCATCAGAGCCAGCAGGATTGTTGTGTATTTTGTAAATATCATTTTGCGTTTTTAACACTAATTTGACCAGTTAACTAGTTAAATCAAATCAGGGAGTAACTTTAAGTCCATCAGTACTATATAATCATATAGATCAGCATAAACTGAATATACCCCCTAACACTGAGTGGTGTAGGGGGGGTATAAAAAAGAATTTAGAATACATTTATTTAAGGAAATAAATAATTGATTTTGTTTTATGTTTAAACAATGTTAATGCTATCAGAATCTGTTTGGGTGTTTATAGAATATATAATTAACCAGTCAAGCATCCCAAAAAGTTAAAGCGTGGCGTCACTTCGTTTTCACGAGACTTTTCAAAGTTTGCGTTTTACATATTAATAGTAAAATGCAAAATGATTTTGTGAATTTTTATAACGGCCTTATAAAACAAACTAATATTTAAAACAACAACAAAAATCCAACATTAGGTATAGATAATGTATAAATTATTGTTTGTGTATAAGAGGCTATATATTTTAGCAAAAATTATTATGAAAAATTAACAAGTTCAAATCAGGTATGGGAAATGGAATAGTGACTGTGATACTAAACAAGGTTGCCAATCTAGCCATTTTCCGGCTAGATTTACCCTCCGGGAAAAAAGGGGTCGGTTTTCGGGAATTCTAACCTGTCCCATAATAGGTGAAAACTGGACTGGTTTCGAAAATACATATCACGAGACAGGTTAAAAGAGGACCGGTGCTTAAAGTACCTACCACGTGACCGGTTTAAAAGTCCTGACATGTTCTTTTAGACATGTTCTTTAGGATAAGTCCTTTTCCTGCAGGGTAGGCATAATATTTTCATTTAGCCATAATAAATTTATAGCTTCTAGGCAGAATATTTAAGAATTTTTTGTTTAGCATTATTCAAAATATTGCAATTTGGGGCAAATCCAGTATTTAGCTGGCATTACATCAATTTTCATGCTGGATTTTTCAAAATAAATTGCATTTGATAGCCAACACTATGCTGACATTTAAATAACATTATTTTAAATTGTTATTTAAGTTTTGCTTAAAGAAATAAACTAAAATAAAAGTAGTCTCCAAAACCAGCAGCATTAATGCCTAATAAATTGTTTATTATACCCTCCACCATTGTCATTCCATTTGTAACATGTCGAAATATAGGTCTAAGACCCCATAAAGTCAAATCGATTAAGCGATGTCTGTCTGTCGAAATGACAATTACGACGATATGATGCAAGGATGTACCAATTTGTATCTAGATTAATGGACATCCTAACGAGCAGTTTGCTAATGAAAATGAGAAAAATCGGTCCAGCGGTTAAAAGGTAATGAGTGCAAATGTAAATTTTCCCTTCATACTGGTGTATTTTAGAACAAGTAAAATATTTTCTCTTGTTTTTTCACCAGTCGCTTAGAATTGAATAATATTTTATATTCACCTCAAATATTTTTGACCTCAAACATTTTTTTCACCACTAAACTTTTAAACCAAAGCGGTTTAGACAGACCGTTAACTTTTCCCCATTGGAACCTTCATTTGGCAAAGTTTCTGGCGAAAATTACAAAAAGTACATCATCATCCCCCAGCCACATATATTATAATTTTTAATTGCAGGCCAAAGCGGTTCGGGCAGGCTGGCCGTTAAGGGATTTTTATCATGAAAAATCAGAATTATTTTTATAAAGTTTTCACCAAATCTAAAAAATTTATAAAATTATTTTATTTGTGACTAATCCCGGAAACTTTATATTTTCAATTTTAGGCTTCCAGCTAAATCTGGTTGGGCAGGCCGGTAAGAAGAACAAATTGCCATATGTTGGTTGATTTATAAACGTAAAGTAATAATTGCATTATTTTTGAAAGGATTTTTTTTTAATAGATTACTTAGAGTTTTTTTGTAAGCAAAAGGGTAATGTATGTATGTTTTGACATAACGAACGCAACAATTAATTTATGTTTAAATTAATCAATTATTATATGCGTCGAGAGCTCACTGGGTAGAGTTCTCGGCTGGCAACCAAAGTAATAGGTTCGATTCCACGTGACACCGTTATATTTAATATATTTTTTTTATTTTTAGTAGTATACAAACCATTTTTGGCCCAAAGAGCTTGGTTCTTTAATATTTTAAAAAACAAATTTTTAATCTTTAAAACCTTTGTAATGAGTTTTTTCTAATAAAAAGTTTTTATATGAAAATCTATTTTTAACCTCGTAACCACCTTCGTATCACCTTTATTACCTTGGTAAGGTGTAAAGTAATGCTTGGGCCCCTATACAGTTTTTTACACAATATTTTGTAATGTGTGGTCTAAACTGTGTAGTATAGTTTGTAGTTTTGCTTGCAATTTAGCGATAAATCGCTAAATAATATTAACACTTTAATAAGTGCGTTTAAAAATCCTTAGATTTGACAAAAAAAAATAAACTTAAAATTACAAGTGAAGTAATGGTACACGTAGTAATAAAAATAATAATTTATATAATGTGTTTAAACATACAATTTAATTTTAATATTTATGATTCAGTTGTTTAAACTTTAATTAATTTTAATAAAACAAGTAAAAATATTAAATTTTGCTTTAACGAATTTTTTAAACTTTCCACAATATGATAAAATGTTTTATTAAAAAGGCGCTACTATAAAATTGTTCTAAAATACACAAATTTGTATAAAGGGAAGGAGTAAGTATTCTGTAAATTTCAAATTTGTATCTCGTAAAGAACATGTCCAAATTGTAGCCTGAAATACACACATATTTAAAATTTCAATTAATGATTTTTTTCATAACGTCCCTGGGGGAAAATATGGGTCAGTTGAGAAATGGGACCTGCCCGGAGGTAGGTAAAAACTTAATCAGTTCCAAAAATATATATGACGAGATAGGTGAAAAGAGGACCGGTTCTTAAATTCCTTCCACGTGACCGCTTGATTCTGTGATATGATCTTTGGAGTTAGCTGTGTGACATGTTCTTTATAGACCAGTCACAGAGGACAGTTGACCCCCTCCTAGGACAAGCCCATGTCAAAGTGACCGATCCATTTTCTAAACCGGTCACGTGACGTGTCCTGGGATAGGTCCTTTACCCGCAGGGGTGTTGTCTGCACCAGTCAATTTTAATTTTATATTCTTCTACGACATATGTATTTTGTATCTGAGAATTATTATATATTTATATTCATCAGCGCTAATACTGGAGTTTCAATACCATGTTATCTTTCAGATATATGAACTAAATAATTTTTAATTTTATTGTCAGAAACTCAATCTTTCAGCTTCAAAACGATACCTTAGTCGGGTAGATATCTCTAACAGAAAATTTTGACAGCTAAAATCGCTTGGCACAAAAACAGAAATTTTAAGTTACATTTTTTTTTTCATGAACCGGAAGTGGCGCGTGCAAAAAAGAAAATCCTTTTGTATTTTCGTTTTTGGAACCTTTAGGAATATTCCCACGTAATTTTAACAAAATCCAAAATGGTCCAGCAACAATTTTTATTTATTTTCGATGATTTCATAAAGAATGACTCAGATTAAACGAGTTTTTACCGACAACTAGCAAACAGATTCTGCTAATTTTAGCAGACTTTACCGCAAAACCCTTTTTAACTAAATATAACAATAGTTATTTTTCTAATATTTTTAAAGACATATTTCTATGAGTGTAACATATCAACTCATCAAAATGAATCACGTTTTTCAAAACTAAGTGATATTTTGTAGCATAGAATCCCTGCAACTAAAAAAATACGACAAGTCCCAAACAAAATTTTAACGCAGTTTCTTTAAATTCCAGCAAAACTTTGGTAGTGGGTGCGATAGGATAGCTCATTAGCTTTTGCATTATTTGCAAACTTAAATGAGTTACCGATCACTAATAACGTATTGCATGATTTATAAACGTAACTTTTAGATACATTTCTTTCCGCTTTTTTTTTTTTTGTAAGCAAAAGTGAAATGTATGTAGGTTTCGAAACACGAAGGCCAATTATTTATTTATGGTCAAAGCAATCAAATGCTCCAGAGTTCCCAGGTTTGATTCCAATCATGTTATATTTAATAACGTTTGAACTATTTGTACTTTTGAAAAAAAAACAATTATATTATCAAAATTAATTTTTAGATACATTACTTTTCCCATCTTTTTTGTAACCAATTACTTTATCACCTCTAAAGTAACCGGTCAATACAATACTTTGAGGCTCATCTCCTGTAAAATTCATCAATGAAGTAAGGTGTAAATAAATGCCTCGGCCTCTTTGGCTTTACATTACTATCCACATTATTTGGTAATGTGTGGTTTTGCTGAGATTACCAAATGGAGCAGTAATTATGAGCAAAAATATTAAATTTTCAAAATTCTTTGTCCCAAAAAATTCTGCAGCAAAGAGAATATGGAAATGACAATTTATTGTATTACAGTCTAAAAAAATATTGCTGAACATTAGCATATATTTAATTTTAAATTTAAAAAGTCCTGCCAAAATCAAAATTAAACTATTATTTGCAGAAGTGTAGATTTTTAAGTTCGTCTGAAATCTTTTACAATGACAGTTAAACGAATTTTCTTGCCGATTTTTTATGGTCTATTAGCAAAATTTGATATTTTCAATAAAAATATTCAACAGAATCTAATTGAAAAATTAAAAATAAAAATCTTTTGCGTAATTTTTATATATGTTAGATTTTGTAGTATAGTAATTTTTGTTTACTTGTAACGTTAGTTTAATACACAGGAAAAAATTAAAAAAAAAAATTGTATTATTAAACACATTTTTTACACTTTTTATAAAAAAAAAACTTCTTAAATAGGCACCAACCATGGAATTTATATTTTTTTAAGGGTTTTATGTTTATCCAAAAACAATTTACAAACTTTTCAATCAAAAAAATAGTTCAAATAAAATTGAATTTTGAAAAAAAATATATTTTTAATAATGTAGATATGCATGAATTTGACAATTGTTTTTTCGTTACAAAATTGTTTTTTCGTTATAATTTTTTTTAATTTTAATTTAAAACATTAAGCTTAGTATGCGCCATTTAAAAATTGTGTTGTTTATTATTGTTTAAAAGCAGTTTGTGTGATTTATTTTTTTCATAATAATTTCAACAAATGCTATTAAATATTTTTATGATATTTTCGTTTTCTAATAAATCTTTAATTACATTGAAATATTTTTTTAAAATATTTAGTACTCGTATACCAATCGAACTCGCGTGCCAAAGCTTACTGATGCCAAAGTGGTCAGAGACCAAATTGTGAACTGACACTAAACAAAATAAATAAAACCGTTAGGGAGACAGACACAACATACTAAAATGGCAAGTGAGAAAATAAACACAAAAATATAACAATACAAAACTTTATAACACATTTGCAATAATATTATTGTGTATTTTAAAACAGTGAGGATTATTTAGAGAAATTTCAATACTAAACTCAGTTTTGAATTGTGTTGATTGTGGTGAGGTTTTTACCTCGATTGTGAAAACTGAATGACTAGATAAAATTTTAATCGAATCTAAGGGTTTTTAAAGCAAACAATTTTCTGAAAGATTAGGTATTTTTTAAAACAAAATAATTTTAGGAATTTAAGGTTCATACAAATTTTAAATATCATTTCAAATCATTGTTAAGTAAAATTTGCTTAAATTGTATTCATAAACGAATATTAAATTAAAATATCTTTTTTGAACCTTGTGGAAATAAGCGAATTTTAAAATAAGTTTACCTCCAGTTTAAACCTATTTTAAAGTGACATTTTTGCGAAAAATTTGTACCAAAAATAGTCATTTAATTAAAATAAGTTCCTTGATATTTTTTTTACTATATAATGGACATGCTATATTAATCAAAAAAATTGGTAAGAACCATTTTTATTTGAAAAAATTTCATGTTTTTTATTGTATTTTGTGTGCAATAGAAATTATTGCCAAATTTTAAGGGATCTACAGACGAAAGTTTACAAAAAGACAAGCGACCCGTCCAGACCTCTTTTCTCCTTATTTTTTTAATTTGGAATTTTAAAAATTTGATGTTTTTAATTGAAAGTTATGTTATTTGCACAAACTGAACTAGTGATGTGTAAACACTCAATACAAATAAAATAAAACTGGTTATTTGAATACTTTTTTAATTGCTATAAAATCATCATCTAAATTACACTTTTATCAAACATTTTGTTTGGAACCTTTTATTCATTAATAATCAATTTATCATACATTTTATATTTTATAAAATAAATATTTTTTTTCTCAATCACGAAAAAAAAAAATTATAGAAATGAGTAGCGTATCAATTATCATTGTTTATCATTGTTTTGCATCATTACGATTCAAGTGACAATTAAAAAATATAGTGTTGCCATCCTCGAATTTAAAAAACGTTAAGGCCCAATATTATAACTTGCCTTTAAGGTGCGTGTTAGTTAAAGGTAACTTTAGCTAAAGTGAGGAATAAAGTGACCTTTAACTTTTTTTGGTTATTACAACTTCCTTTTAAAATAAAATTAAGTTTTTTGAAAATATGGCATTACCAGAGCAAAAAGTTAAAGGTAAGATGAACTTACCTTTAGCTTATCGGTCACTTTTAGGTTAAAGTATACTTATAATAACGAAAAACTAATAATATGTCCGTTAACATCCTAACTTTAGCTATCGGCAAGTTATAATAATGGGCCTAAATCGTTTATTATTTAAAATACTGTATACCGAATTATTAACAAAGCTTTTTAAGGCTTAAAATGGTTTTTAACTACTTTGTATTTTTAAACCTTAATTAATATTTTTTATAAATACATAAATAAATATAAATAAAGTAAAAAAGTTTATAAATTTCACTAAAAACTTAGGATCAGTGTTATAGTCAGCACACAAAAGTACTTAAGTAAAATGTAAGCACTTAGGAACAGTTTTATAATGTGCGCTGAAAAGGATTTTTGACATAAATTTTACTAGTGTAAGAAATTTTTAAACAAAATTTTCCTTCTTAAGTAAAGTTTAAGTATAAATTCCTTCTAGTAAATGCTGACTATAATACTAGTCCTTAGGGCCAGTAGTATATGAAAGAGTTTCTATGTTTTATAAAAAACTTTATAGTCAGCACTTAGTAGCATTTCGACTTAATTTTTTTAAGTGCAATACAAATTGTCAAACAAAATTTTATATTTACGCGAAAGTTTAGTAAGATTTCCTACTAAGTACTAATAATAGGAAGTTTGAACTTTACTAAAGTCAGAAATTTTCAAACAAAATATTATACGATTACTTAGTAAAATTTAAGTAAAATTTCTCACTAAGTGCTTACTATAATACAGTTTTATAGTGAGCACTAACAAGGCAAGTACACCAAACTAAACATTTCAATTTTGATGAAATTTGGACATGTGATAGAAAAAGGAAGTCTAAGAACAACCTATCTCACTTTTACGGTCACCCCACGGATGTAGAGTGTAAAATAGGGGGACGAAATTCAGACATTTTTGGGTACTTTTCTGTTCGGCAGCATGTCGGGAAAGTTAGAAATTCTACATAAAATAATATATTGGACAAATAAGGTGAAAAATTATTTTTTTATAAGGAGTATAGCAGTTTTTCACATGTAATTGGATCACCTTTCAATGATTTTAAAAATTTTTAACGTAGGTACCCTAAGCGTTTCTGCAAACAACCTTGATCGAAAAACTCTCCGAAAGCAGCAAATATTGTTCCGGGAAATGGATATATTGTCGGAATAACAAATGCCCGATATGACCATCTACTTACTGTGGCTTTAGATTAGAATATTTTAAATTTTTGCAAAAAGTCGCATTTAAGAATTTTTGACTCTATTTGAAGAGGTCGGATCAATATATTGTAAAATGTTTTCAGGGTTTGAAAACTACGTAGTAAATTAACCTTTTATTTGAGTATAAACACATCACTAACTGCACAAAAATTGTTCCGTGAAATTGTTAGAAAATGTAAAAAATGCGAAGTTTTAGAAATTGATTTCTCTGTGGAAGGTTTTTGTTTCGAAACGATCCAAACAAATTGTTTTAATTATTAATATAACAATGACCATACTGTGGTGAAAGGTCAGAATTTCGGTTATACTCCTAATACGTAGTCGAAAAGACTGATACGATATTACTTTTCGCTGCCATCAAAAATAGTTTTTTTTTAAATTATTAATCATACATACAGAAATAAACTAAAGTTAATAAACATATATGAGAAATGTTTCAAAAATATTATAAAGCTTTACATTGGACGAAAATCTATGAACTTCATAAATGTGATGAACCTTTTCTCTGAGTTTTTGAAATTTTTTGTTGGGTTTTTTATATTCAAAATAGTTGACATCACTGCTTTTAATAGGTAAAACTCTACACTCACTATTTAAAAATATTTTTTTAACCCTCAAAACAATGATTCCACTTAACATTTTATTTGTGTCAATCAAAATTGCGTTATAAAAGAGAAATTTAAATTTAAAATCCGTAAAATTGGAGAGAGTATGAGAAAGTCATTTAGCTGACAAACAATGAGTAATTCATTTTCTAAATAAATTAAAAGATATTTCTTATTAAGATATATAAATTAGGAAGATGAATGAATTAGTACAATCGTACACTTTTGCGATGTTATTTGTTTTACAAAAGTACCAAATACTTAAATGGTATGTTTGTTAACTCATTTTTATGTTAAAAATTATTTAACCTATAGCAACGGTTTTTTTTAGATGTCTAACAATGGTTTTTTTAAATGTCTAACAACGTTTTTACTTCCGCTGAAAAAAAATCTAAAAAGGTTACTTACGCTTCTTCGCGTAAAATAAATAAACAAATCAAAACCGTAAAAGATTTGAGAAAATGTGTTGCCCAATTTTGGTATTTAATAAATAATAAAAGTTTTCTCGAGTAATTTAAAAATTTTAAAATATATTTTCTAAGATTTGTATTAGATTGGAACAGATATGATACTTTTTTATTACTTAACATTTCGTTTTGGCTCATAAAAAGTATGTATATTTTTCGTAAATTGGTCGTAAAAAGTATTACTTGACATGTGTTTAGTGCCAAAACATATTCTTTTTTTATCATATCTGACTTTTTATTCACAAATAGGTGAGTTTTACATACATAGATTGAACTAATAAGTAGCACGTATTACCAGAAAGCTTATTATTATAGAGAGATTTTGTACTTCCCTTTAATCTCTGGAAAATTTTAGAGACATGTCAAACCCGATATACAACATATTCTATTATTAATGAGAGGAGTTGCAACATTTTGTTAAACTAGTTTCAATTTGAGAATACCATATTGTTAAAGAAATAGGGAATGAAAATTTGCCGGCTTTAAGGGAAATTATGGCGAGTTTCTAGTTGTGAATAGAATTAAGGTGCAAGTTGTGCATTGAAAATTGTTAGCTCCATATACAATAGGGTTGGATACGTATTTGTCACAGAATGTTATTAGCCAGTTTTAGGAATTATTTTCTATGGATTTTTCAGTCTGTTTTAACGATAATTTTTAGGAAAATAAAAATTTTAAACAAAAATAAAATTAAATGTAAACACAAGCTTAAGTTGCGTTGTTGCTATATTCAAACACAAAAAAAAACAAAACTTCAAATATTCTATTATAAAATTTTATTTTTTATTTGGCATTTTTCACTTTAGGCCATTTGCACATTAATAAATGAGTCAAATTTAAACGGCTCACAAATTTCTTACTTCAAACCGAATTTCTGCAACTTGCAACCTAATTTATCCAACTTCCAACCAAAATTTCAGTTTATTAGAAAATTGTTATTTTTTGTTTGTTGAGTTGTGCAAAGACGGCGAACAAAAAAAAATAAAAGAGAACGTGTTGAGTACGAAAGAGTAGTATGGATGGAGTCTGTTATTACTTATTGTTAGTCATTAAAAAGAAAAAAAAAAAAAGAAAACGATGATTTTTTGATATTGATGCTACTGTGGCTATTTTCGTCATGTAAACATTTAATTATCACATGAAATTGGGGAATCCGTTGGTAGATTAGAAATTCTAAATGCATATGGTGTAAAAAAATTTTAAAATAAATATTTATCACGTAGTTTAAATAATGATTTTTGTTGTTAAGGTTAAATGTTACTAAATCAAATATTGCATAAAACTTTTAAAATTTGTTTACATGTGGTAAACAAACTAAAAACGTAACGAGCAAGTAGTGCAACACAACCAAAACTTAAAATAATTTTTTCTTTACGAAAGCACAAAAAAGACTTAAAATTGGTACTGCGATTTAAATGTATTGCCTTTATAAACCGATGGGATCACATTATTTCATTATATGATAGATGGCCTACCCCACGTCTATATTAAAGATACGATAGTTAAATATCTTAGCAATAATAAGGTTAGGTTGAAAAGAGGAAAGTCATTTGCCCTTCATGATCATCCAAAAGTGGATGACAAACACCTTTGCCAGAGTATCGGCGTGATATGCGCTCTCCTAAAATGTAGAAGTACCAATGCCTACTCCTCGCGAAAGCCGGCAAATACAAAGGAAGTTCTCCAGAGTCCCATAGTCCTCCCCTCAGGCCCTACACTCCATATAGTCACTCCTTCGAAATTTCGAAAAGTGTGATCGTACGCCTCTGAGAATTCCCATGATGTTGGCCAGTTGCCCTTTCCCCAGCTTTAAGATTCTCCTTGTCCTGCCCACATTCGAGTCACGCCTCAGGACCTTTGTGATAGCACCAACATAAGTAAAATACGTCGGCAGAATAACGGTAAAAATTGCTTATTATCGAGCTTATGTTGAAGGTATTACAAAACGTATTTATGCTAATTCATATTTAAAAAAATTTCAAGAAGGGTTAGTCTATAATTACATGTAAATACCCTTGATAACATAATTTTGAAAAAATTTTTTTTTTCGTGAATTATATATTTGATTGCCATTGGTTTAAGCAATGATAATAAAACATACCCAAGTATGCCATATACTGCATAGCACGGCCTTCAAACCCAGAATATATATTCTGCGTGTTTCAGTTTGCAAATTAATGGGTAACGTAAATATCGGCTCGATAGTTTTATTTTCTGTTTTTTTAGGTCTTGAAACTTTATACGTCAAACTTTTGGTTTTCCATTAGTTAGGTATTAAATTGTACTTTCCGAATTGTCACGATCCATCGTAGCAATGAATAAAAACAAAAACAACTAAAGAGTAATACAAGTTTCGTAATTTAACGAGCTTTTCGACCTTCAAAACACCGTATAAAAGGAACCAAGAGGAATAAAATTCTATACATTGGTCGACAAACTGCAAATTTTAGATCAGATAGCTCAGATGGCTACTGGTTACATGCACGTATTTAAATCATTTTCAATAGATTTTGTACTTGGGTAAATATAAACTTATGTAGTAAATTTTATCCAATCAACACATCGGGAAAAAATCCGTAGGGTAACCAATTAGATAACAATATTTCTTTTAACAAAATTCGACTCTATTCATCGACGTAGTCTCCTTCAAGAGCGATACAATCACTCCAACGCCTTTCTAACATACGTTCGATACCTCAAAATAGGCAATCACTTCTTCATTCGAAGCAAATCTTTTTCCAGCAAGCATTTTTCTGAGATCTGAAAACAGGTAAAAATCGCTGGGAGGTAAATCTGGAGAATACGGTGGTGCGGAAGAAATTGAAAATGTAATTCGTGTAATTTGGCCATAATTTAGAATCATCGACACGTTGTTTTTTTTTTTTTTTTTTGATACACTGTTAGCAAGCTTGTGCACCTATTTCGAAAACAGCTTTTAATTAACAAATATTCATGCAATGTTCGTTTCTTCGTTTCTGCAATTTCACTTTACAATCAGCCAAACGATTTTGTGAACTCTTTTGGGCGACCAGAACGTACGGCGTCATCGGTGTTTGTATGACCACGTTTAAAGTCATCAAACCACCAAATAACACTTATCAAGCCAAGCTTTGGCTTGAACGGTGTTTTTTCTTATTAAAAGCAATGATAAATCAACACACGAAATTGCTTTGAATCTATACACACAGTTACTAAAATATACGTACGACCGACCAAATGCCTTTTTTGTAGAAAATTTTATAAATTGTTTAGAATTTTTCATATTTTTTAATAAATATTCACCTAATTTTGAATTTGATAACCGTAATTATGCTGTTTCTTTCAGTGTTTATAAAATACAACCCTGAAACTCTTTAAAAGCATTTATGCAAATTTACAAAAGTATACATACGCGTACTTTTTTTTGATTTACCGTTACAAGTGACGCTAGGAATTTTATGAAAATATATTTTTATCATTAGAAGCAGTTGATTAGGTGAGATTACTACTATATTTTTAACGTTTTATTTTCAATTAGGGAAAAATAGTGAAAATGCCAAAAACTAAAGAAATTTCTGAAGATATTCGGAAAATGGTTGTGAAATTTAAAAATGAAGGCATAACATTACAAAAAACAGGTGAACGATTAAATTTAAAGAAGTCAACAGTTCAAACAATAATAAAAAATTTTGAAAGAAATGGAAATTATGCCAGTAAACCACGGTCTGGTCGCCCTTCTGTACTAAGTAAGAGAATGCAAAGGACCATTTTTCGATCAGTTAAAGAAAATCCGAAGTAAAGTGCGGTCGAAATTAAACATCAGGTAGAGTCCTATCATGGAATAAAAATTTGCACCCAAACTGTTCGTCGTTGCATTAAAAAAAGTGGCTTTGTTAGTAGAGTTGCAAGGAAAAAACCTTTGCTGAGGGCCGTTAATATAGCGAAACGCTTGGAGTATGCCAAAAAGTACCAAAACATCCACATAAGTGATTCTATATTTTGGGAACGAGTTATATTTACGGATGATTGTAGGTTCATGGTTTTTGGAGGAGACGGACGTGCCAAAGTTTGGAGGAAACCCAATAAACAATTCTTACCCCAAAATATAAATTCGACAGTCAAACATGGTGGAGGCTCTTTAATGGTCTGGGGATGTATGGCGGCAGCTGGTGTTGGATGTCTAAGGTTTATAGAGGGAATTATGGATAAGACCATGTATATTGACATTTTGAAGGATAGCTACCTTCCCAGCGTGGAGAAGCTAAGGCTCCAAAGAAATGGCATATTTATGCAGGGCAATGATCCCAAGCATTCTTCAAAGATAGTGAAGGAATGGTTGCAGTATAATGTGAAAACGCAATTGGAGCATCCACCTCCATCACCAGATTTAAATGTTATAGAGCATTTATGGGATCACCTTAAACGAGCCATTAAAAAAAGGAATGTAACTTCTATCCCCACATTAAAACAGGCATTGATCGAAGAGTGGAATTAAAAAAATTAGCATTGTCAATGCCTGCTAGACTGTCAGCTGTTGTAGATGCAAAAGGATGCCACACAAGATATTGAAATATTTTTTTTAGGTGTAGTATGTATTTTAATAAAATCGTATGCATACTTTAGTAACTTTACAAAAATGTAAAAGTTATAATAATTTAAGTTTTGAAAGATATTGAAATCAACTTTTATGTTAAAATTGTGTTATTTTTATTTTATTAAAATAAGAAATAAAAAAATTGAATTAAAACAACCAAATTTTTATATTTTTCCTCAATACATCAAAATAACGTACCGTATGTATACTTTAGTAACTGTGTGTAGTTTTCAAAATCGCAAAAGTAACGTCCCTAAAACAGCTGTAACTAATCAGCGAATTGTCAATAAAATTTTGACAGTTATTATCTAAAGATTGGTAGTTCCAAAAAATCATATGGATTTGACATTAGTGGGGGATTTTTCACCCGATGTTTGACTAAATCGACTCAGCAAGTGATTCTGGGTTGATTGATAGGTCTACGTCCATCCTGTTTCACAGATATGCAGGATGCAGTTGCTAATTTTGCGAAGCGGCCTAATTCCAGAAAGGAATCTGATTCTAATTACATTTAGGGGAAATTAACTGAATTAAGAAAGAATGAAATTAGAACTACATTAAATTTATGTCACGAAAACCTTAAATAAATCAAAGTTATAGGAACAAAAAACATAATTACCATATTTTAATATTAATTATGTAGCCAAGTGACCAATAAGGTTTCAATTATTAAATTTTACTAATAAGTTATTTTATATGGAAATGCATTAATGTTTTTTGCCCAAAAATATGGAAAAATATAAGTTTGAAGAACAAAAAACAAAACAAATATCAGAACAAAAATCTCAAAATTTGTCGTAATTAAAAATAAAAAGAGTCAAGAAAAATGTAATTTTACTTTAAAACCTTGATTTGATGCACAGTCACAACACAATTGTCCGTTAAAGTGAAGTGACCGTTGTCGAGAGATTTCACTGTATATAGACTAAAATATAGAATTTTCAAAGGAGAAACCTTGAACTCTTTGATTTGAAATATTAAAATCTCAATATAGCAATATGAGATTTAACGTATAATTGAATTGAAATTGAACTTTTAGTTTAAATAATTAATTCTTTTTAAGAGCTGAATAAAAAAAGCATACAAATATATTTAGTAAATAGTATTGCACTTTTACCGCCCACACATTATAAACATACATTAAAAATTTTCTCTTTTTCTTTCATTTTCTATTTTTTACATGCAACTACAATATTTTATTTATAGGCCAATGGTAACTAATTGTATTTAGACGATTATTTTTTGCTGAACTTCCGTGTTTACCTAGTGTCAAGTTGATGGCGTTTTTAACGGACATTTTAAATATATTGGATGATTGGATCATAACAATTAGAACAACATATCGTACAAGTAAAGGGTGCTTCAAAATTCACAGGTTTCTGATTTAAAATAATAAACTTTTTCTGAAATCATAGATAAAAAAGTATGGTTTATTAATGAAATAGCAAGGTACGGCTCTATATTTAATGCCGAAAAGCTTACGACCACGTTTTAAAGGAGTAAATTAATTACTGTAGCCACATTTCTACAAAACTGTTTTAAAAAAATTAAATGGAAGAGTACATAAAGGTACCTTACCAAAAATTCCATTTTCTATACATATCTGTAAAAAAGTTTACATTTTTAACTTTAAATCTGCCCAGTTAGAAAGTGCCAATGGTACAAAAATTAAGTACTGTTTTTTTCCAGTATTGGAGATACAAAATGTCATTTTGAAAGAAGAATTAAATTTTGTTTTTATAATTTTTTTTTATTTGTACAAAAGCTTCTTTTAAGCCAACTGGCATGGGCTCATACCAGCCATTGACAAAAAAATTAAAAAAGGACTTTTTTCAAATTATATTTTGCAAATAGAGTACTCAAAAAACCGGCCTTATGGAAAACCGGTTTCGGTTTTCTTCGAAAAATCAAATTTAAAAAAAAAACGGTTTCGGTTTTTGCAGCAAAAACCGGTCAACCGGTTTTTTCGTTTTTTTTTTTTTAATTTGAATAAAAAGCTTATATAACTCGTTAATTGTTTTAATAACAAACAGAAAAAAAACAAAATTAATATATAAAGTAATACAAATAAAAATATACATTCTTTGAAAAAAAAAAATATTTTATAATATTTTTTTATTGTATTTCATTTCAACATTTTATTTATTTGTTTTAATATTTTTTAATATAATATTTTAAAAATTAATATTATAAAACTATATTCATATCAAATGAATATATATTAAATTTGTAATTGGGTAAAACTACGTTAAAGGTACGTTAGTAATTTGAACGTTTGGCATTAAATAAGTTTTTTTAATATTACATTTTAAATATGTAAAAAGAAAATCTATTTTTTACTTCTAAAATAATATTTAAGAAATAATATGCAATTTAAATGTTTCGTTTTAAGACGATTTTTTTGTTTGCTTTTGATAAAGCTAGAAGTGGAATATACTCTTTCACTAATAGTAGATGTTGGACAAATAGTAAAAAGACAATTATATAAATTGTCCAACTTTTCAGTTCTTTCGTCGCATTTATCATGATATATGAAATCATCATATGCGATCTTCTCGAGAAAAGGGACATAGTGTGTCAAAAAACGGGTTTGGACTTAAGAGTGGATTCTGGTACCTAATAGGGTGTAGAATAAGATGAAATGAATTAGATTTCTGATAAAAATTAATTTACCCCATAAAAACGAACTTGGGAAAATCGATAAAAATGAGAAAAAAATTTACTTTTTTTTGATTTTTTGGTTTTAAATTGTTTTTAAATTGTCACTCTAAAAGCGAAAAAAAATACGACACCACATAGGCATGACGTCACCAAAGTCGGCACCCAATCATAACTAACCATACCAAATCGCATCTCCCAACTGAAGGTGTGTTCACAGTGATAATGCGTTATGAAACTTTAAATGCGTTTTTCTCAAAACTTAATTTTCACACACTAAGTCCCTTTTCTCGGAGAAGGTCACATATAATGATGAATGATTTTGTACCGTCTCTTTTTTAGGATTTTGAATACTCCTTATTGTGTAATTTAGAACAGAAATTAAACTATTTGAGTTTGGAATATCCAAAGTTAAGTCTTCATCGGAATCTATTAGACTTACATCTAAATCTTCATAACCAAACGATTATAAAAGTGTTCGGAAAAAATAAAAGAGACCAAGTAACCCAGTTGGTGATGTAATTAAAAAACCGGTTAACCGAACAAAAAAGACCGGTTTTCGGTTTTCTTCGAATTTACAAAATATTCGAAACCGATCGGTTTTTTAAAAAAAAAGAAACCGGTTGACAAGTTTTCGGAATCGGTTTTTTAATACTCTATTTGCAAAGTTTCCCTGGTGGTACAAGTGTTGCCAAAAAGTGCTTTTCACAGTTCAACAGAGCCGGCAGTTCAAAAGTAATCAAAAAATCACTGGGTATACAAAACTTCTCGTGTTAGCAAAACCAAAAATTAGATTTTCCAAAATAAAATTAAAAAAAGTTTGAATTTCTTTCCTCATGAACGCAGACCATCAGACATCAGAACTCAAAATCTTCTAACTAATATTTTTATAAATTTTGCAAACGCTAGTAAAGCGTCCCAAATAAGTGTTTCAATTCCACTGAAACCCAGTGGTTTGCCAATACTTAATTTTTTGACCACTGAAAATTTTTTGCTGGGTACTATAGTTAAACCGCCTAACGTTTGGGGTTGCCAACGTTAAATTTTTTGTTTGCCCGGTGCTTATCCAACGCTTTTTGAACAGTCAATCCTTTTGCCCAATGATATCATTTAAGGAATGGAAAAACATTTTTGCCAGCACTTTCACCACTTGTTAAAGTGCTTTCCTGTTTGTTTTTATATCAAAATTAATTCTTTAGTTATTTTTGGGATACCCTTTAATTTACGATGATACATATGCCAACAAAAATGTAATTGAATAATGTTATTCTGAATGCAGTAGTTGTAGTACACTTATATAAAAAAAAAAGCTAGTAAAAATTAACACGTGTTAACCTCCTCCTACACTCATCAAACAAAGTCAGTAATGGCAACTGAAAATTTTGCTGTTATTACGGGAAATTTTGCTAATTTGAGCCCAGCGGTATTTTTTGCTAATCTTAGCAACACATGTCTGCTGACATGAAATTTGTAGAAAATATTAGCTGCCGCTACTAAATTTTAGTAAACTCTTTGTAAAGTAAAATTTAAAATCTGCTAAAATCAGCAACAAAAATTTACTAAACATTATTAATATTAGTACAAAATTTTAAATTAATTTTAAATTAATTTTTTTATCGAGCAGAAAAATTTTTTTATTTTATTTATTTTTTTCAAAAAATATTTTAGACAAAATTAAAAAAAAAAATCAAAGGCTTAAAAATTTTAAGAACATAAACGAATTCATCATTTTGTTTTAATTTGGTAATTTTTTTTTTAAAAAATATTTTTAGATTTTTTTTTTTTTTTTTGGATTTTAAGGTCAAATTTTAATTGTTGATTCTGATTTTTATAAATAAAAGAGTTTTGTGCTATTTTAAGTGGATGTGATATTTTCACTTCCGATCCCTATTTTTAATATATGTTACATTTTAAGGCAAATTTATTTTGTAGGTGTAAGTTTTTTAAAATTAGTATATTTTTTTGCTAATTTTAGCAAATCTGTTTTCAAAAATTTGTAAAATGATTTCTGAAATTCGCAACAAAAATTTGTAAATATTCTGTACAAATTCTGTAATTTGTAAAATGTAAATAGCAAAATATTTACTAAATAATAATTTTTTTACTAAAAATCAGTACAAAAATAGTAAAGTGGTATTGAAAGCCGTTTACAAATTTTTCTACTAACTTTTTTTTCTGAGTGGGACATAAGTTAGAGATTTATAAATTTTTGGTTCAGTAACCGTTCTCGTAATTAAATTATTTCGATTTTTATATTGTCTTATCAATCTGTAATTATTTTCTGTGTTTAAAATTGACGTCCTATCAAAATCAGGATAATGATTAAAATTCGTGCAATGTAATGATAATGCTGTTTTTTTTGTGTAGAAGTAGTGTTCCTGTATTTTTGATCAGATTTATGTCCTGCAATTCTTGTTTTTAATTTATTCTTTGTTGTACCTACATATACTTTACTACAATTCTCACTATCATTTCCACTACAAGGTATCTTATAAACTAAATTGGACATTTCGGATTTATCTATTTTATCTTTCGTTTTGCTAAATAATCTACCTAATGTGTAACAGAGAACTGCATTTGCTGATTGCAAAACGTTCATACGCAATCAACACAAGAATAAATTGTGTTTGCGTTCAAACGCTGAATATACTCCAACACACATATTTGTTGATGATTTTAAATCAATCAAAAGATGTGCAAATTGTTTTGTCACTGGTTTATAATCATCGGTCGTTGTTAAACCATTGATTTTATTCTGTTCATTCGAGCCAACAATAAATATTTTGATGTAGAATAAATCAGAAAAAACAACAAACAACGTGTATGAGTGTAATCATAATTAAAACAAAATAGTTTCTTATCTATAAAAAGGGGGTGGTTTTGTAAAAAAAAACATATTTCATAAACGTTATATGTATATTAGGGTGGGTCTAAAATACGTTTTTTTTAGAATTTTTATTAGGAATACCAAAAATATTGTTCTTTGTGAATATTTTTTTTTTTTAATTTAGGTCGACAAGTCAGGCTCGCCCAATCCGGTTAAAGTTAAATATTGCCTAATTTTCCAATCAAAATAGATGAAAAAAAATTTAGACAATATTTACATTTTTCCGGATTAGGCAAGCCTGAGATATCGACCTAAATTTTTTTTCGAAAAAAATATTTATATTTCACATAGAAGAATAGAAAAGAGGATTTAAGTCCCACCCTAATGTAAACAATATCATTTATAAAATGTGTTTCTATTTCGTATTAATTATGAATACACTCATACGCGTTGTTTGTTGTTTTTTCTGATTTATTCAACGCTGACTTTTTGTTGGGTGATTACATTTGCATAAAACATAATCGACAGATGATTCACACTGATCCCAATTACGCGTTCAGTAACATGATGCTGATTTTATTCTACAGTGAATTTTGTTGAATTATTAAATGTGAACACGAATTTTTGTGTATGATTAAATCAAGAAAAAAGTTGATTTTGCAGTTCTCTGATGTGTAATACGATTTATGTGCCACTACAGGTTGGTTGAAAAGTTCCTGCGCTCGAAATGAAAGAATACTGTTTTTGTTACGAAATATATTTTTTTTTATTCAATATAATCTCCTAGAAGCTCAATACACTTGTTCCAATGATTTTCCAATAATTTTATCTCATCCTTATAATGGTTTTCCGGAAGCTCTGCAAAATAACCGTCTACGGCTGCTATGGCCTCTTCATTTGACGAAAAATGCTTTCCACGAAGAAATTGTTTGAGATTTCTGAAGAGATAGTAGTCACTGGGAGCCAAATCTGGTGAATACGGTGGATGTTCAAGTAATTCGTACTTTAATTCTTTGAATTTAGCCATCGTCAAGACACTTTTGTGAGCAGGTGCATTGTTTTGATAAAAAATGATTTTTATCTTCTTTAAACCAGGTCTTTTCTCACGAATTTTTTCATCCAGCTGATCCAAAAGGCTGCAATAATATTCAGAGTTGATTGTTTTACCTTTCTGAAGATAATCAATCAACAAAATTCCTTTTGCATCCCAAAAAACTGATGCCATAACCTTCTTTGCTGATCGTTGTGACTTCACCTGCTTTGGAGCTGAACAACCAGCTTCAGTCCACTGTAAACGTTCTTGTTTCAATTTAGGATCATGGTGGTAGATCCAAGTCTCTCCATAGTTATAAAACGACGCAAGAAGTCGGTTTTATTTGGCTTAAAACGCTCCAAATTACGCTGAGAAATTTGTTTTCGATCCACTTTTTGTTGAATTGTTAATGTGTGCGGCACTAACTTTCCAAACAGTTTTTTCATAAGTAATTCTTTATGTAAAATATGGAGTAATCGTTCGTCTGAGATGCCTATGGCATTAGCAATTTCACGCTTAGTCAAACTTGGATCTTCACTAACCATATTATGCATCTGCTCAATGATTTCTGCTGTGATTGCATTTTTTGGTCGTCCTTCGCGTGGATCGTCTTCAAGGCTGGTACGACCACGTTTAAATTCACCAGCCCAAAATTCAACGGTGCGTTTTGAAGGTGAGGTCTCCTTATACACTTCTAACAATTGTTCATAAATTTCCTTTGCTTTTAAACCCTTCAAAACAAAGAATACAATGACTGCACGATATTCAATTTTTTCCATATTAAAAAAAATCAATGACACGTCAACTTTAAATGGCTTGTAAACAAAGAAAGAAATGACAGAATGACTTGCAACTTTGCATGTGTTATCAGGACAGTTATACCAACTTGAGAAAAAAAAAAGTTCGGCGCTAGCAGTGCCATCTCTTGGTGAGCGCAGGAACTTTTCAACCAACCTGTATATATTTCCTATTATCATAAATTTTTGATTTTTCTAATCTTTCAGATTTAAGAGGAACATAAGTTAGAGATTTGTAAATTTTAGGTTCAGTAACCGTTCTCGTAATTAAATTATTTCGATTTTTATACTGTCTTATCAATCTACAGATTAATTGAATTGGTTAATTATTATTTACCAAAATATTTTAAATTTTTTCTATATTAATTTTATGAAATTCTGTATTGTAAATCTTTAATATGCTTTGAATTAAATTCTTAGCTGTATTAAGTATGATTCTTTTTGGTTGTGTAGAAAAATAGTTAATAACTCTTCCAGAAGCTGTCGGTTTCTGATATCAATCTATTAATAAATTTTCACCGCTTCATATTATCAATGTATCTTAATTAGGAATTTTTGAATTACTTTATTTCTCAATTGTAAATTTTATATTGTAATGAAATTAATTAAATGTTCATCAAATATCATTAATAGAATGATCCGAAATAATGCAGAATAAATTGGGATAAATAAATATTTATAATTAATTTTTATAAATACAAATCAAGAAGATCGAAGAAAACTAAAAGAATTTACTAATAATTTTGTTACTTCATTTGTCGGTATCTCTTGTCAAATATTTAAAGAAAATACAGAGTAGTTTTTTCGGTATGTTTTCACATTTATCGAAATAGAGACCACTCATTGAAGGATCGGTTAATCGAATTATAAACACTATCGAAACCCAAGATTATATCACCAAAGGATGTATTTTTTTTGTCTGTATCCAGACCTAGGATCAGGATTGCTCCATCCAAATGTTTTATTTTTGCAAATTGCTTATTTTAGAAGTTTTTTTTGCTATATCATTTTTAAAAATTTTACATGCATTTTTTATTAGTATAATTTTAAGGATAGCTAGAAGTAAATGTTTTAGAAAATGTTCTAAAGCTATTGCTGGTTTAAAAATTTGTAAAAAAATATCATGTTGAAAATGAAAATTACATAACAAAAAGTAGTGATATACATATGTATAATAAAGAATAAAAATTATTTAATATTGCCCATTTATATAAAAAATAGGGAGAGGACGTATTAAAATTTTCGTGACTAATTAATAATCAAATTGCAAAAACATTTCCTGAATGTTTTTTATACTTCTCAAAAAATATAAACAATTTCGCCAATCAACAAAATATGATAAAGTTACAATGAACTCTCCCCATGCATTTATTTTACTATAAACATTAATATTGTTTATAAATGTATGGAAACAAATTTTTATTATTAAAAAGATTATATAATATAAAGACAACCGATGACAGATTTTTGTTTGTTTATTATTCAAATGTATTTAAGTTTTTATAAAAAAAAATATTGTGGGTCATTAGAATGGGGTTAACAATTTTTTGCATAAAATAACGAAACCGAAATAAATGAAATATCGATACACTTACAATACCGTTAACGAAATAAAGAAAATACCGTTCTCCATAAAATATTGTAACCGTTATTTGTAATTCTTTGCTTTTGTTATGCACATAATTTGTTGAGAATTTAACATTTGTTTTTCATTTAAGTTTGTCATTTTAAAAAGAAATTGGCAGTATGCGCCGAAATAATTGATCGGTTAATCGAAATTTATCCCTAAAATATCGTTACGCAAATAATCTTAAATAGTGTTCCCTTACCCTTACTGCTTTGGTTAAAATGTACCAACTTACATTTTATCAAGTTTTCCATACAAAATCAAAGACGTCAAATAGCCATGGATTTTTTTAAACTATTTTTAAGAATCACATTAAACCCTTATTATCATTTATTTGACTACGCTACTAAAGGGCTCAAGTTTGCCTAAAAACACAAATAAAAAAAAAACTTATCATTCCTTTAATTAAATTTCTAAAAACGATTTAATAAAAACTATTTTTGATTCACAAATGATCTTTTGATTTTTTTTTTAATTTGTGCAAATTTTATTTTTTTGTTTATTATTATTTTTAATATAAATTTGGTAAATAAACTTTTATTGAAGTTGTGCTAATAATAATTATGTTGCCCAAATAAAATTTATTTTATTTTTTTATTGTCCTATCAGGCCCCCTAGCGGAAATATTCGCAAGGAAATGGCGGAATTTGTGGCAACCATGAAATGATAATTCGAATTTTTTTTATTTGTGTTGGTAGCCAAACTTTAAAACTATCTTCAGCTTTTTACTGCACTGCTATATTAATTACGGATACGCATTTATTGTCGTCATATGTGAACAGTCTAAATTGAAACTAAACTAATATATTTTCAGAATAAAAGTTGGCAACGTAATTTAGAATTCTTGTTTTTTTAACTAAAATATTTGAAAACCCAAACTAAGTTTGTTGTCAGTTTTTGAAAACGGAATTTGATTTCTTTTTTTTTTTTTTGAATATTTAAAGGAAAGGGTACGTTCGTAAATGCAGAAAATTTGTGCATCACTGCGGCAGTTATGCCAATTTGTGTTGCTTATGCGTGATCATCTGTTGCAGATGCTTGGCTACTGCTCAACAACTGCACAGTTTGTCTTTTATAAGGTTTTGCGAAAGATAAAAAAACATGTTCACCACAATAACATTAACAAATATTATTGAAAATCTTGATTGTAAAATGACAAATTTTTGTTAACTTACGATAAAAAAAGAATTAAAAGAAATATAAAACAAGAAAGAAGACTGACTTCGCACTATTGTATCAGAAGCTTTAATGATGACATAGTTGCAAAAATTTGCGGCAGAACTGTCAATTGTTTGCATAAAAAAACGTTTGACGTAAATCAATGCTGCCAAGTGCTGCAGGATGCACAACTACTGCATTTACGAACGTACCCAAAATTTCTATAAATTTTTTTGTATCTCAAATCACTTTATAATTGTGTTTCTATAAGTTTGCATACATTTTTGTGGAAAAGCCGGAAATTTTTAAAATTCTGGATGATGAATTAAATGTAATGTCAAGATAGGATTCTACACATTTCAGCCTATATTTTTGAAAACTGCAACTATGACAAAAGCATTAGTTTAGTTCAGCTTAAATTTAGCCAATCAGCGCGCAGCCTATATATACTTTCAATAAATGAATGTTATGAATTAAAGTCGAGACATTTTAACGAATTAAAAAATTTACAATAATTCGTGAATGAAAAACAAAAATTTAATTCGCGAATCAAATAAAAAATAATTCGCGTGAATTATCTGCTTATTTTTCGATTTGCGGTTTTTTTTTAATTTATTTGTAATCATTTCCCTTCTATACCATATATGTATGTGTCTTAAAATCATCTTCTTTTAATCATCTTCAAAAATAATTATTTTTAATCAATTCTTTAAAGAACTGATAAATGCAGAGTTGACACATATTGATTATATAAAAATCCTAATGTCTCTTAAAATTTAATTAAATTTTTTAATCTTGCTTATTCACCTAGATTAAAATGTAGAAAAGAAATTAAAGATTTAATTTCGCAAAAAACTAGATCCATTAAAAAATTTCAACCGATGAACGTTTTAATATTTTCGATAAAAATATTTTTTGAGCTCGAGTGTTTGGCACTATTCAAATTATCACCAGTGTATTATTAGAATTTTTCATACTGTTTTGCTAAACACAATTTCCACTTAAGTATTAAAGAAAATAAAAACAATGAATAAACATATTAAAATTTAAATTTCTGGCTAATATTTATTCATTTTTTATTTTCATAATGCAAACAATATAAAAAATATTAATTTTATGTAGGAGGCTTTTAAAACCAAAATTAAATTTTGAACTGAAAAATTTACAAATTATTTAAATATTTCATATGATATGTGGAATATTTAAATTGAATAAATGAATTTAAATGATTTTAAAACATGGTTGGCATTCAATACCTTTTCATAATAACGGCAGTTGGTTACCACAGCCTTTTTAAGCCCGATATTAAAATTTTAAAATTGCGATTCGATTGAAAGCATGTGCCTTTTTGTATAACCGCGTTTATTGCGCTATTTTGCCGGTTGAATTTTAAAATATCTTAAACTACCGTTACGCTAAACTACCGAAACGCCGATTTATAAAGGTATTTTACAGATATAACAAAATTTATTATGAAAAAAGCACCGTCATATTAGAAGAAACATGTCACCATTAAAATGACAGTTTCAAAATTTTCGTATCGGTATTGATCAGAGCGTGGTAGACAACTAGCGTTATTGCTTGCCAACAATGTTTTAAAATTATTCGTTTAAAACTTAGATGTTAAAGTTTTCAATTTCAAATTGATAAAATTTGAAATGCATTAAATATTTTTTTTATTCAAAATTGAGTAAATACTAATTTTAAAATTTTTTTATTTGTAAATGTAATGGTATAAAAAATATTTAACCTATATTTTTAATTAAGAAATCAGTGTGGTCGGTGGTCAAATAAATGGTAATAACCACCCAGCAAAAAAAAAATAGCAAAAGAAGAGAAATAGAAGCAGTGATTTTGATTTCGGTGTTATGAAAATTTGGATCGGAACCAATGATTTTTAAATAGAAGTCCCAGCAAAAAAAATGGTAGTCATTCTGTGACTATAACTTCTTTCATTTCTTCCTAAACTTCAGTTGACATTGTTTTATGATTTTTTGGTGTTATTCTAAGGCACTTCCAAAAGCATTCATGTGTTCATATTTCAAATGCAGTAATCTGGACATAAACCCGATGCATATATTTGAATATCACTCTTCATTACTTCTATAACTAGTATATCGTATTTTTTTTTTTTTGGAATCTAAAGCATTTATTCAAATTGAGAAAATAGTTCTGATGAACTTTTTAATTTTTTTATTAAATCATTTTTTATATTTTAGTTTAAAATTTCATGAGGGTTAGAATTTATGCAGTTTTGCAATTTTTATAAAAGTTTTGAAAAATCAAGAAAATTTAATTAAAGGTTAAAAAATCCTTTAATTGAAACTAGCTGGCTTGTCATTTGCATTTTTTCAGCCTTAAATATTTATGACGACGCAATCTGTGCATTTTTGCATTATGTATTTTATCTAACACTACATCATTTCCAGTTTTAATTCAGAATTTTCCAAAATAATTTTAAAATTGTGTAAAAATTATTTCAAATTGTCCAAATATGTTTTAAAATTGTGCAAATATTATTTAAGTTGTTCAAAAATATTTTAAAATTGTCTAAAAGTGTTTTAAAATTGTACAGCCAGTTTTTAAATTATCCAAAAATATTTTAAAATTTGTCTAAAAATGCATTAAGATTTTTGTAAAATTTTTCAAAAATGCTTTTTCACTAATGCAGAATTATTTATTTGTTTTAATAAAGAGTATTTGTATATCAATGCATAAATTTCGCTTCTTTAAACTTATTTTTCTGCATTCTTATGAATTAAATTTTCATCAAAGCTTAAATACTACAAAGTATATGAACATTTTCCACTCATGCATTAGAATATCTAATCATTGTATTATCATTGCTTCCTTAGAGTAAAGTATGAATAATGCTAGTAGCTTCATTTGAATACTTCCATCCTATGACACGCTAATGTTAAATTCATCGATGAAACCATTAGAAAAGAAGTGATGCCTTTGCCATAGTAGTGATGCTTTTATTGCTTCTTTGGCAGCTTCATTTTTGCTGGGAGTGTCATAGGGTGGAAGTTTTCTTTTATAATCCCTTTTCATTGCATCTAAAGCAGTTCTTATCGTTTAGTGAAAAATTAAATCTTTGGATGTGCAAAAATAAATTTTTAATTTAAATTTTAACGGGATATTCAGTCATCGGCTTCTACCAGGTAATTGAAATTGAACACATATAGTTTAACTTTGACTGTTGGCTAAATTATAACGGGACATTCATTAATCGAGACTTATTTATTAAATAACTTCATTTGAATTCGAAGTTAAAAATTCATACAGATCACTTAAACTTTATTACCTTATATAAAAATATTTATGGTTAACGCTAAAATTTGATTGTTTTAACATAAGTTACCCATCATAGCTTAGGAAAGATCTAAATATTATTCAAAATCACATTTTTGGAAGTTGTGAGAGAGAGGAAAATCAGAACAAAATGATACTTTGGAATCAATGAAAATTGTATTCCTTAAGAATCACTTCCATTTATTTTTTCTGTGCAGGGCAAGTTTTTTATATCCTACACCAATACTTGTTCAGAGTATAATGAGCCTGATGTTTTAACTACCAAAAATGATGGTATTTATACCCACCTTACCAAACTACAAGTAGTAAGGTATTTCGATGAATTTTGATACATAAGCTCAATATTGCTTTCGTAAATCGATATAATTTTTTAAAAAACTATAATACTAAAATTTCAGTAACAAAAAGAGTGTAAAGAGTATATTAGTTGAAGCTCATTTCTAGATAAATTGGTATGTGAACAAACAAAATTGCGGTATTTGGTGTGAAGAGCAGCCAGAAGCATAGAAAGAACTGCCAATGCATCCCGAAGTATGCACTGTTTGGTGTGGGTTATTGGCAGTGGCGTAGCTGTCATCAAGGGCAAAACATCAAATTGGGCCCCTAATAAAAAAAAACACTGACAAGAACAAAAAATAGGATAAGCCTATCTTGTTTTTCAAATAATTTATTTTTAATTTTTTTTGTAAAATAAGTTCATGTCGCTAAAATTTGTAATAATTTTTTTACAAACTTCATGCATATTATGGTCTACTGTTTTTTCCAACATTTTGGCCTCAGTAGATTCATCCTTGTTTTTACTTTTAAACGTTATTTTAAACAGTGCTTTTATGTCAAAAAAAAACGAATTTTAATGGCAGAGATCGTGGAAATTCTACTTGACCAAGCGGTTAATATACTATCAAGTATGCTGTACAGCATGCTTTTTGATTCCGTGTATTAGATTTTGTATAATTTAAAATTATATTTTGTCAGCTCGGCTCACGAAGCCATTTTGGCGTGAGACAACATATTAACTGAATTCTATTATTTTGAAATTATTTAAAAAAATATTTAAAAAAAATGGCAATCAAACAGAGCGATACATTATTAAATGCTGGACATGTTGTACAGCATGATTGATCGTCTAAGGCCTCTTTAACATTTTATTTGATTATTAATATATACAAATCCTTAAAAAAAAATTGTATGCAAATAATTTTCTTATTTTAACGTACAATTTTTTATACATTTAAAAATACAAAAATACATTAAACAATAAAAATATATATATATTTACTACTCTCAACAAAGAGTCCCTGTCAGTCATGGGCCCTTGTGCAGGGCACAACCCAGCGACCATGAACTTACGCCCCTCGTTATTGGCCGGTGGAATCATTGAACCGTACTTTTTCAAAGACTACGAAGGCAGGAAAGTTTCTGGGTATGGCGAGCGCTCCCATTTGATGATTACTAATTTTTTTTTTACTAAAATGGAAGAGCTGGACTTGGCTGCCATGTGGTTTTAACAAGACTGTGCCACATGCCATACAGCACGCGAAACAATATTGGACCCAGCGTATTAACCATTTGTGGCCCAGCCGCAATCAACATTAACATAAAATCATCTTTAAACATTGAATTATTTAGACGCTGCATATCAAGAAAAAATATTTTATGGGAAATTTGAAAATAAAAATGGATATGTTAATATATATGTAACTTTAAAGAACTCTTAAAAATATAAAGTTTGACACGGATATTGACTATGTTTTCTTCACATGGCTTTCAAAGACGTAACACATTCGTTCAAATTCGAAATGTTAATAACGATTCATGTAAATTTGGTCCTGGTCCTAGTACAGAAAAATAAGTACATTTTTTAGAACAAATTTAAAGGGAAAGTTTACAACAATGCATCTCTAAAATTTCTATCAAAAGATAACACATTTATGTAAAGTTTCTTTGGAAGTAATATCAAAAGGATAAAAAAAACAAAAATGGGATCAGGTTTTAAATAAACCTTAGCGGTTACACAAAATCAGTTCAACTTTAGATTTTTTATCGTATATCCGAATTTAAATCAAATCGTCGTGTACAACTTACAGGCCTTTCCTTGTTAGTAGAAATCTTTACACAAATTATACTTAGTTAAAAATTTTGTTTCAAAATTTCTTAGCTGAATCTGGTCAAAAATCCTTAAATATCTAAAAAGTAGTAACTTCATAAGTTTTCTTTGTCTTCATGAAGACAAAGAAACATCCTTTTTGTTTTGTTTGCCACCTCAAATTGAAAAACGCCTTCTTTATTGTGGACCAGTCATTTAACATTCTTACATCCCTTTTACATATTTCCCTTTGCAAATTGTGAACATTTTGATTTAAACTTTTTCTTTTCAGCGATTGGCTTTTTGTTGTTTTTCATGTCTTTATTTCATACAAAGTTTGTTAATGAATTTGGACACTTACCTCACTTGGTGACATTGATGACATTTTTCTCACTACTTATTTAACTAGTTTATTATTTTTGATCTTTTAAATATTCACTTAGGAAATTTATATAAAATTGCCTTATCGTCTAGCGATATTTAGTTACTTTTTTTAATTATATTTTTCAAGTTTTTAGTTATTCGTTAATTTGTTGACATGTTTCACTAAGAATTTTCTATTGTATTTATAAAACTATATTCTCATTTGTCTTGATTTGACATTCGTATATAAAAATATTGCCACATGGCTTTAAATGCGTAGAAAAAGATCTGAAAATTAAAATCTATGTTTCTGTGGTAAATCATGTTTCTGTGATAAATTTTGTTGGAAAACCCCATAAAAACCTGAAATAAGACCACGTTTAGGTGCTAATGCATAGAATTGAAGTTGTTCTCAACCACATGGGGGTTATCATTTTTAGGTGAATGTTCATGTTAACATCTTGCCGCACAAACAAAGTTAAAATCGAGCTAACTCCCGCTCCAGATTACAGATAAACATCTTTTAGCAATAAGTTAAATAAAGTAGTTAAACATTTTAAGATATATAGCTAGCTTATTATTTGTTTGAGCACTGCCAATCTTTGAAAAAAAAATTTAGTTAGGGATGGATTATATATATGTGGTATGTATTTTCTTTACCATTTCGAAACCCGTTTCCAAATATCTTATATCATATATAAAATATCCAGCACCAACTTATTTATACATCCGTAATTTTACCATTTAATGGACATTGGTTTGCTTCTTACACCAGTGTTTGCAGTCATCAAATTTTGCTACATTTGTGGCATATGCATCAAATTTGCATATTAAAATATAATTCACATTACAACGAATGCAATTCAAAACAAACAGAGAGAACTGCTTTTAGGCGCACATAAATGTGACCATACAGCACAGCCAGTAAATTAAAAAAAAAATGATATGCAGTACAAAACAAGAATTTTTTCTTTTGTAAAGCTTAATAAATTATGACTTATTCTATATAAATGAAGTAAAATTTATAGTTTTATTCACAACACTTGGCACTATCGGTAGTGAAAGTAAAATAATATTTATCATGTAGAGTTTGGAAAAATTTGTGTAAGCCAACCTTTATCGCTTTTCTCAATACTGAATTTTTAACATACACATGAATCCAATAATAAACTGATATATCAATATACGTCAAAATTATGTTATCTTTCGAACCACTCGGCAATTTTTGTAACCAATTATTGTTAAGATAAAACGTCAAACTCAGCTGTCATTTTTAAGTGACAATTATAAAAAAGACGCCACTAAAGAAAAAAATATAGCAAAATAATTTGAAAACAAAAAAAGTATGAAATTTAAAATTATTTAATTCTAGTTTTAACTAATTATAAAAAAATATAAAATATAACAATTTTTGGCAATTTATTTGGATTGAAAAAGAATTGCAAATACCCAATTCATTTGAATTGATTCAAATTTTATTCAATTCTTTTTTTGTGAGAATAATTAATTGAAAATTTGAATGATTCGTGAATTAATTGAAAAAAGAAAAATTTATTTGCAGCTCTGAAATAGATTCAGTACGATAGGATCAACATTTCCATCCCTGGTCCAAATGTAAACAAAGAAAACAAAAAGATATTTGAAATTACTTTAAAAATCAAAAAATCTGTTAACGTTTTTAAATTATTATTACTTATTTGAAATTATCGTTAAAAAATTGGTAAGTACCTTTTTTTAAAATAGTTTTGCAAATTTGAATGGATAACTTTTTTTATTCAACACTTAAAAATTAAAGTGATTGATTTGATAGTACTGCTATGAAAACTTCGCAAGTGAACTCGGGCAATCACCTTGTTAGTAAGTCTAGGGACGTGGCTTAATTATTTGCAAATTTCAGGGTATATACTTATTTCAGGGTATATACTTACAAAATTTTAGTCAGCATAAAAAGTCTCTTGAAAAAATATACTAAGCCGTTCCGGTGAAGACGGTCTTCCATAATAGAACGTACACTTAAGTCCGAAAGTTGGCCGCTCTAATGAGTTTTAATGAGAAATAAGTCAAGATTTCTTAAGAAAACTTCTGGCTAAAGTATTAAGCAAGTCCCAAAGCAGGCAGTTTAAATAAAATAAAAAGTTTAAGCTTTGTTAAAATTTTGGACCGATGGTGGTGTTGCACCTAAAATTCTTTTTTTGAGTTCGAGAGTATATTTTTTAAACTCAAATTTCATTCTGGGAGTTTTTCGGTATAAAATTTAAAAAATTGGTTTCATCTCCGAGTTGGAAAAACATATTCATCATTGGAAAGGTAATTAAAATATCATCGATTACATTTTAATGTTTTGTGATTTCGAGATATGTAATTGCATTTAAACTTTTCAATTTATCCTAACTGCTGAGAAAAATACAAAACACTTTTTCGCCACTTAATGAGGGAAAGATATATCAATACCATTTTTTTGATATGTTTTAGATTATAGTGTGACATTTAGGCATCATTAACCCAAAAATTTTGTTTCTTGCAAATGAGCGATATATAATAAAATTTTTTAATTTGAACAAACTTTGCATTTTTTAATTTTCCCTAAAAGTATCGATAAAGTGCTTTTTTCAAGCGTTTACAAAGCAGTTAAAATTTTTGCTGTGTCAATGGCTTTATTTAAAAAAATGTACATGTTCAATAAATAAGTATTTGGAATATGATTTTTGCTGGCGTCAAAATATTGTTGTTTGGTAAATAATTTTATTTCATAATCAATTGAAAATTTTGTATTGACGAAGTTCGCAATTTACTTTTCTCCCACGTTGGCAAATCATCGCAACTTAATCCGTTGGTATTAATATTTTATTAGTACCGTTGAAAAACAATTCTTTGCCAAAGCTCCGTTTTTTTTTTGTACCATCGTAAATTTTTGTTCTGTGAATCTTATAGATCGGGCTGCAAGAATTTATTGGTAGATTGTTTATGGATACATTGCCCAAAACTGCTATAACTGGATTGACTTTTTTTACATTCGAAAGCATAAAATTAAAAAAAAAAACACAATAACGCAGCTGACTAATGCTGGGCGTGGGATGCATCTACAAAAAGAGAATTCTTTGAAAATACAAATGTTAAAAGATTTAAAAAAGAATAAATTTTTTTTATACTAGTGTTTGAAATCTACTTCAAAAAAATTTCAAAATTTAAAACATTTGAAATTTTAGAATTCGAATGCTTATTGGATATAAAGATAATTAGAATAAAATTAAAGAAAATGAAAAAAAAATAATAAACAAAAAAACAACAACATTTTCGGTTAACAAATAGTTAACTAAAAATCCGTAATTTTTATTTAACAGGAAAATTTTGATTAAATCATTAGCTTAATGATAGTCTGATTTTAGAATGAACCAATCATTTCTTATCATTAATAAAATCTTTATAATAATATAAAAGAATTTCTAATTTGGCATTTCTTCAATGAATTTAACATATGCTTGTCAAAGGAAAGAAGTATTCTATTGTGATTCTTGGATTTTGTTTTTCCTAAACAGCTTTGAAAGTTATTTCGATATGTAATGCAATGAAAAATTATCAGCGCTGTTCTTAGTTCCGAATTCACATAAAAAATACTAAAGTGAAACCCTTCGAATTTTTTTTGCTGTTTTGTTATTCACATCCACAAAATTTTTTTTTTAAATATTTCATGTTGAAAAAGCTTGGTGAAAGTAAAACAAAGTAAAAAAAAAATATATTTATTAAACTATAAAAAAACATTTTAATTTCACTTACATGTGGAAATTTAAGAAATAAATACATTTAATATATAAATAAATTATTTAAAATAATATCTATAAAAATTTCTAAATTTTCTGATAAGGTATGCTTTTGTAAATGTACAGATTTTCCTTATTAAACCTTTAATAAAAAATGACATGAATAATCGTGAAATAACTGCTTGTTAATTTTTTGTTTTATTCTGGCAACACTGTTATTTAATTTCTCTTCACTCTCAAATAAATTGTTACTAATTCATAAACTTAGTAAGAGATTGACTCGTTAAGCGTAGAAAAATAAGATTTTTTTCAGATTTTTTGAATACAATTAGTTTATGATTGAACCAACATGTTTTGCCATACAAAATTTTCAGAGCAAACCATCTTGGCTCATTTTGAACCTTGCTGCGAACCTCGAAAAATTTACTATCATCTCCAATTTTGATAACAAATTGTGGTTAGTTAAGCTGATCAAGATGTCAAAACAAAAATTGAATGTATGCGGACAAATAAATAAAAACATTGAACAAATAAAAAGTATATAATAATGATATATTTAAATAAAAAAATTAGAAAAAAAGAATTGGTGAAACTTATAAAAACATAAACGTCAAAATGAAACAAGAACATTCGTTTGAATAACTGGGTTCAAAATCGTGATTCAGAGAGCGAATCATGTGGTTCATATTACCGTTTAAAAAAAACTTGGCAACATTGACAGTTTTTCATTATATGGGAACATTTGCTTATGTCTAGAATTGGAAATGGAATAGGTCATTCTTATAGTTTTTATTTTTCTAACACTAGTTTTTTTAGATTTCGATATGTTTCAAAACTGCTGAAATCTTCATCATCACTAGAATATTCCATTTTTATACCCTCCACCATATATGGTGAGGGTATATATCAGTTTGTCATTCCGTTTGTAATATGTCGAAATATAGGTTTAAGACCCCATAAAGTATATATTTTCGTGATCCTTATGCAATTTTAAGTCGATTTAGCGATGTCCGTCTGTCTGTTGAAATCACGATCACGACGCGAAAACGCAAGCGGGGGTGCCTATTTTTACCCAGATTATTGAACATCCTCCCGAGCAGTTTGGTATTTAAAATGAGCAAAATCGGTCAAGCGGTTAAAAAGTTATAAGTGAAAATGTGAAGGTACTTCTAAATTTTCCATACAAATTTGTACAATTTTTCTGTATCTATTTTTTTTTTTTCTGTTAAGTAAAAATGTTATTAAGTCTTCTTATTGTTCGATTACATTTATTGTCTTACATACTATGATAACTAAGTTAACGCAAAAATGAACAATGTTAAAGTCGCTAACAGAGCAGACCTCTGTAAATAACATTGCTAAAACTAAATAACAAAAGTTCGTTACATAAATTGACAAAACATATTCATATTACAGTTCATGCAAAATTTAGTATATACGTATATCATCTTCATCCCCTTTGGTGGAGGGTATTCAAAGATTCGGCACAGCCGAATTTAGCCCTTTTTTACTTGTTTTTTTTTTATTTTTACTTTAATTTATTTATTCTTTCATAAGCACGTTTTCCTTAAATTTATTTTTTCTTACACATGTTTCTATGTTTTGACAGTTCCAACCGTTATCAACATCTGAAAAACAATATTTCATTGTTAAACAAACCAAACTTGTTAATCAACGTCCAAAAAACTAAGCCTTTTAAAATTAAGAACGAAAAATTGAACTTACGAAGATTCGGGAATTTTCGTACGTTCTAATGCCTTCTCAGAGATTGTTACCAAATATTTTCTTGATGAATTTTTCGACACCGAAAGTCTAACTATTTTTCAAAATTTATTATTTTGTTTATTATGATTAACAACTTAAAGAATAATTTAATTGCTGATACGTGCATTCGGAATTTCATTGATATTTCGAATACAAAAAAAAGTATTTAAATCCCAAAACAACAAATTTTTGAATATGTTAATTCCATGTTTTTTTCAAATCTATTCTAAATTAAAAAAGTGCCCAAACTTAGAACAGCACTCTGTGAAAAGTAACTTCTGAAGAATGATAATGGAATGTTTCTTATGACAAGACCTTGTTGAATTCATCGTTGAAACTGCTTGACTAGAAGCACTTTTTGATAGAAATATTTTTCTTGCTTTGTTGCTTTGTAATGAAATATTTTTATTAATAAATTATTATTTTTTTTTTTTTTTGAAAAACTAAACTTTATCGATCTTATGAAACAATTCATAACATTTTAAATGTAATTTTTATTCAAATTTTAAAAAAATATAAAGGTTTTTCCAAACCATTAAATTTATTATTTTTTATAGAACTCTGGAATTTTGGCTTTAATTTTTTTTTTTTTTTGAAACATTTACACATATTTTTGTAATCAATAAAAATAATTTTTTTTTTTTATTGAAATTACTAATATTTGCCAGTCTTTTATGACATTGTTTGTTATTTTTACTGAATTTGTTCGTTGTTTTTAACAGTTAAAAATAATAACTTTTGTTTTTTTTCAGTAGAGAAACTGAGAAACTTTTTTTAATGTAATGCAGTTTTTGTACCAAGTATTGACTTGTAGCATTTAATATGTTTGTTAGTGTAAAAAGCCTTTATAAGTGTTGATGCATATTTACAATTTACTGTTTCCAACTAACATTTCACGAACCAATTTAACTGCAAATTTCGCAGTACCAGGTGCTGTAGTAACACCATAGCCACCATGACCATAATTGTGTACAATTTTTATTGAACGACCATTTGAATCTTGCATTATTTCTGGTTCAACACGGACCACCGATCGATGTGGTCTTAAACCAACCATTTCACGGACAACTTCAGCCTTTTTCAAACTGGGCAACATGTTGTAACAACGTTCCTTAATGGCCATAGAATCATATTTACAAACGTTCATATTATAACTATCGTATTGGCGACAACCACCGAGAGTGACAGTTTCAAAACCAGGTACAATATAAGTATCATAATCGCCATAAAATGCTGTTTTAATCCAAGAAGCACGAATTTTTAATATTTGTCCACGTAATGGTACCAATTGTTGGTCATTGCACAATTCTTTAGCACCCAAACCGGTGCAGTTTATGACTACGTCATACTTTTCAGGAAGATGTGTTAAAGAGTCGACATGATAATAATTTAAAATTCCACCAGCTTTATTGAATCTATAAAAATATTAACAAGAGTTTTTTTTTTAAACATTTACGGTAGTATTCATAAGTTAAAACTAAAACCCAAGACTTATAAATGCGGTGTATACACAGCTTTGCAGCAGTGGGAAAGTTTTTCGACAAAATAGGTTTTTTTATTTTCTTAATATGTTATGTAAGTCACTGCCGAGAAATTATTAAAACTATTGAAAAGTTTTCGCGAAATTTAATAATAATTATGTAATATAAACAAAAATTGATTAGATTTTTAAAAATTTGTAAATGCAATTACTGCTTTTGTTAATATAACAAACTTTTAATTGGAAATGCACCAACAATTACAAATATTTTTTCTGAGTACAGTTTTAAAGCGCCAAATACACTTGCAATATTACTACATAATTATTATTTTCTGCTCTTTATTCTATAGTCAAATGTGATTAAAGATTAAAGGACAAAATAGAAAATTTGCGCAATAACATTGCTAGTGCATGGGTGCCTTAATACTTAAAGATGATTGAAAAAAAAAATACATTAATATTTTCCATTAAAAAAAAACCTACTTTTTGGTAGCATATGGTAAAAATAGACGACTTTCGGTTAAACATGTCGTAAAGAAGGAACCATATTTCCAACCACCGTGGCACAATTTCAACTCTTCCTCCGTGGCCTGACGATAAATGGGTAACAATTTCTCAATAAAATGATTCTGTAATAAAAAAAATAATTGTGAAAAATGCTTGTGGACTTTGGTTCAATCATACAATTATTTAACTGTTAGTTAAATGCTAACGGGTCATTAAGTAATCGGGCCTTAAAGAATTATGTTGTTACTTTAGAAATTTTACTTTACTCAAGAGATTTGCAAAACAACAAATTTGAATATGATAACCTTAAACATATTTAAAAATTATAGTTTAATGACTTTCATTAAAAATTACAAATGAATTAAAAATCTTAAAGGTAAAATTCATAATCTTATCCGAAATAAAAAAAATCAATAAAATTAAATATCAAAATACTTACTCGAACTATTGATGGTGAGGTACTAGAGAAAATATAACCTGACAACTGGCAGACACCGGCTAAAGCAGCCTCCTTTGAACGACGTATATTATCCCAATAATGAAAAGCATCTGTTATCCATTGTCTGTGATTTAATTTTTTTATAATATCATATGGCAAAAATATCAGAAGTTCTCTTTAAACTTACTGTGTAATTTCTTTAGTGGGACCCATAAAACTGGTACCGGGACGAAAAATACCAGCAGCAACATAGCTGGTAGTATCTTCATTAAAACGATCAGCTAATATGGTCACCTTAGCATTTGGAAATGTTTGTTGTAATTCCAAAGCAGTAGTTAAACCAACAATACCACTACCTATTACACCCAAATGCATTTTAAAAACCGAAAAAGAAAAAATTAAGAATAAAACTTTTAAGTGTAGATATTTTATTCACACCGTATTATTAAGAAGCGTTTTGACGACTAAACACTTAATAATCATATTAATACTCGTACACAGAGATTTTCTTATCATTGGAACAGTGCTGCCACTTTTTGAATAATTATTATAAAAACGGGACTATTTGCAAATTCGTTAAATAACTTTTGAATAACGACATTTTAATGCAGTTTTTGTGTAAATTTACAAAAAAAATTTCGCAAGTTACCGAGCTTTTAAAAGAATATATAAAATTTTGTCGTTTGCTTCTCTATCCCGTTCGCCACCAAACAAGAATTGCATGCAAAAAAGTCACCGTGTAAATTTGCTCGTTTCCTGTGAGAAACTGGAAGTTTCTTGAGATTTATTTTTGTAGATTTGTTGAATAGTAAACACAATTTTGAAGATATGACAAGCGTTGAGTTATGTGTTTTAATGTTATGTGTTTAATGTATCATATGTCTATTGGTTTTCAAAGTTCAGTTAATACAATTGAATTTTAATTGCAATACTCAAAATATTCAGAAATATGGTTATACTAACCGAATATTTTAGGTGTACACAGAAAACATTTACAAAATTATATTTGTATTATTAAACATCTTTCATGGAACATTTTTGTAAATACAAACAACAATTTGTAAATATAAAAAACATTTTGTTTTTTTTTTTTTTGTAAGTTTCCATTTTGTTTTTTTAAGAATTTTTAGATGAACAATAACATTTTACAAACATTTTTAATTAAAAATGGCTATATGTTTAATTACTTAAAATTTTTGTGATATTTCTTTCTGTGTAGAAACCAATATATAGTTGACACCTTATTTTATTGTGTGTATGTAAAAGGTATTTTTTTTAGAGTTAAAGAAGTTTTATTTAAGATAAAAAAACACAGCCTTACGAAATTAAAAAAAAAAATTTATTCTAAGTGAAAGTATATTTAATGACAATTATTTTAATACTTAAGTCTCATCATTAAAATTAATTCTCTTGTAATTTCTTATACTGTAAATGGCGGAATTGTTCATACTGCTCTACATTTGCAATACAAATAAACTGTCAAGTTTTAAATAAAAGTTCTCAAACTCTAAAAAAATGCTCTATATAAATAAACAAAATTTTGAATTGATTTAAAAAAATATGTATATTTTTTGTTGTAACTGCATATATATTTGGATAATATTTGACCCACAGCTGAGTAATTTTTTGTTTTACTGGTGGCAACACTTTATTGGAGTCATGTTTATTCGTGAAATAAAATGTATTTGTGTAGGTTAATTGAGGGTAAAAAAGCTTTCTTTATATTTTCAGCTGTTCTTATCGAACTATTTTTGGTCAAATAAAGCGTCATCTGTTGGAAATATTTGTAGATTAGATTTTTCTTTATGTACGTAGGTTTGCTTTTTTCGATGTTTATATAAATATTCCATACAAATTTAAGTATATATAACCCTGCTAAGTAGTTATAGATATAGCTACTTAAAAATTAAAAGAGTGTATAAAAATGCTGTCAAGTCTTAGCAATTATTGGCGTTTCTCTTTTAAATGTAAATAAAAACATTTGTCATAAAAATATTTGAAATTTTAGAATTTTTAATTTGATATATATTAAAAACAACAAAAGTTTACAAATAAATTATGTGTTTGTAAGTAAAGGTAGAATAGGGCAAATAATTTAACTGGTCTATTTCGGGTTCCCGCGAAGTGCATGTACGAAAACAGCTTTCGTACATAGGCGGCCCAAATTTTATTTGAAATGTCTTTACAAGTATTTTTTTTTTTTTTACGTTAGACTAACACTCAGGGGATGTCCCCTACTAATGCAGTGCATTGTGTTAGAATTAGGAAAATATGTTATGAGAGGGAGGAAAGAGGGAGTAGTGTTTGTGGATATTTGCCTTGAACTTCTCTAAATTGTAAGTGACAGGGAAGACCTCTGCGGGGAGTTTATTCCACATACGGCTTGTACGACTGATAAACGAATTTTCTCTGTAATGCGATGTGCGGTCAACGGGACAATCGACTACAAACGGATGTGCTCTGATAGATGAGCGAGTATCTCGAATTTTCTCTGTAATGCGATGTGCGGTCAACGGGACAATCGACTACAAACGGATGTGCTCTGATAGATGAGCGAGTATCTCGAATATAAACCCGGGCTCTGGGAATCAGTTCCCTTATGTCGACAGAGCACTTCCCATGGTAATATCGATAAAACAGTGACGCACAACCCACATTCCGACGATGCTCCAATGAATCAATAGAGTTCGATATCCCAATGTCATTGATGAGCGCCGACGCCCTCCTTTGCACACGGTTCAAAAGCTCCAAAATAGACTTTGAAGCTCCTGCCCATATATGGGAGTTGTATTCCATTTTCGGTCGGATATAGGTGGTATAAATAGTAAGGAGATCGGATGGAGTAAAGTAATTCTTACATCGTTTGAGGAAACCAAGACACTTGAATGCTTCTTTCGACACTTCGAATACATGCTTATTCCAACGGACATCACACTGAATCTTCATGCCCAGAACATCAAGAGTATCCGATTCCTTGATATCAACACCACCCATGTTTGTTGATGACATTGTTGATCTCACAGCCCTATGGGACAACATACAACATTGAGTTTTACCTGCATTGAAGTCGACCCTATTCGTAAGACCCCACTCGGAGACCGTCGAGAGGTCACGATTGTTTTTATAAGTATTTATAGATATAGATATAAAATTCGAAAAAAAACAATCCTGTAGTTGAACCATCTGAAAAATTTGACTATAAATTGTTAAAGAATTGAATAAAAAATTTACAAATTATTGGTATACTTGGAATGTGCGAAAGAAAATATTGAATATATTTTCAAGTGTACTGAAAGAAAATGATAGCAAAAGGAGAAAATATAGTAAAAATAGTAAAAACCAGCATGTAAAAAAATTAGCTAACTAACATGGGTCGAATTTCGGCATTCGTGATCGTCCTTAGTTTGTTTACAAAACAAATTTTTAGTGATAAAACAATTTTTAATAATTTGATGTCAGCTAAATAAGTGAAATAATTTTAAAAAATATTACCCATTTATATCTAAATTCATACACATTTACCATAAGTTAATAAAAATAGTCATATAACTAAATTATAATTAATACAATTTTAAATAACAATATTTCCATATAATTTTCTGAAAATATTGATAATAACGATTTTTTTCTAAAAAATTAAAAGAACTTAAACGCCATTGAAAGTTTATATATGCCAATACATTAAACGTTAAATAAAAACCTATAAGACAGACTACAGAATAAATATAATCAATATTTTCAAAACCCACTAGCTTAAGAAGATATCGAGGCTTTTTCAACAGACAAAATATTTCATCTGAAGGACAAATTGAATCTGAACGATTATAACCAAATAACGCCGACATCAAACCCTCAATAGAATGTCGTATATAACCACTATACATTAGAACTTTCTCGATTGTAGACATATTGGGATTACCAACACTGTGATTAGCAAATATCACCCAACAAGATATGATGGCTGGACCCAAAAAAAGAGAATTCTGAAAGATAATATAGAAAAGTATTAAGAAAGCTTAATAAAAAAATATTCGATTTATAAAAGTCGTACATACCAACAAATTTAATCTTGATGATATTACCAGACCATAACTTGATGAAGTCATTGCTGTTAGCAAGGTGACTATAAGAAATAATGAAAATCTATATAGCTCCACAGGTTGATCTGTTATAAAATATAACATGGCTGAACAGATAATGCCCATCAGAAACATATCTGGTAATTGAGTTGTTAACAATGCCATAAAATATGAACTTAAACGGTACCATTGATTAAAATATTCTCGTCTCAAGTAATTCATTTCCAAGGGAACTAAAATAGAAAATTAAATACATGCAATACACTTAAATAATTATGTCTAGTATTTATAATTACCGGGTTGAAATAAAATTTGATAAATTTAACAAGTTTGTAAATGAATAAAAGTTGTCTGTTTATAAAAATTCATTTTAAACTTAAAACTTGTTAATTCTAACAAATTTTCTTTTACACTGAAAATTTGAAGAACAGCCGAACTCTGATTTGCACTGCTTTCGAGACAGAAATAAAATATGGCTCCTCTTTTGGAATAAAAGCATAAATCTGTAGACTTTTGACTCTTAATCCAAAATCCTACATTTCTCAAGAGAACAAAAACCACATTGTATTCAACTATTTGTATAAAAAAGTTTTCATTTATTACTCTATTTATAAAAATTATTTTTTGCATTAAAAAAATTACTAAAGTAAAAGCGCCCAATATTGCAAATGAAATAACCCATCAAAAACAGACATTACCAAGTAATGAAGGGAGTAAGTAGCACACAAAGGGTTTCAATAGGCTATTTATTCGCTTAGTTACTTTTGTTCGCAATGTCTCAAAATTAGAGTATTCAAAACCCGAAACCGAAAACCGGTCAACCGGTTTCTTTTTTTTTTAAACCGATCGGTTTCGAATATTTTGTAAATTCGAAGAAAACCGAAAACCGGTCTTTTTTGTTCGGTTAACCGGTTTTTTTAATTACATAACCAAGTGGGTTACTTGGTCTCTTTTATTATTTCCGAACACTTTTATAATCGTTTGTTTGGTTATGAAGATTTAGATGTAAGTCTGATAGATTCCGATAAACTTAACTTTGGATATTCCAAATTCAAAGAGTTTAATTTCTGATCTAAATAACACAATAAACAGTATTCAAAATCCTAAAAAAGAGACTGTACAAAATCATTCATCATTATATGAGACCTTCTCCGAGAAAAGGGACTTAGTGTGTGAAAATAAATTTTTGAGAAAAACGCATTTAAAGTTTCATAACGCATTATTACTGTGAACACACCTTCAGTTGGGAGATGCGATTTGATATGGTTAGTTATGATTGGGGTGTCGACTTTGGTGACGTCATGCCTATGTGGTGACGTATTTTTTTTCGCTTTTAGAGTGACAATTTAAAACCAAAAAATCAAAAGAAGTCAAATTTTAATGTTTTTCTCATTTTAATCGATTTTCCCAAGTTTTGTACGTTTTTATGGGGTAAATAAATTTTTATCAGAAATCTAACTCATTTCATCTTATTATACACCCTTTTAGGTGCCAGAATCCACTCTTAAGTCCAAACCCGTTTTTTGACACACTAGGTCCCTTTTCTCGGAGAAGGTCACATAAGATGATTTCATATATCTTGATAAATGCGACAAAAGAACTGAAAAGTTGGACAATTTATATAATTGTCTTTTGACTATTTGTCCAACATCTACTATTAGTGAACGAGTATTTTCCACTTCTAGCTTTATCAAAAGCAAACAAAAAAATCATCTTAAAACGAAACATTTAAATTGCATACTATAAACAATTAACAAATTATATAAGCTTTTTATTCAAATTAAAAAAAAAAACGAAAAAACCGGTTGACCGGTTTTTTCTGCAAAAACCGAAACCGGTTTTTTTAAAATTCGATTTTTCGAAGAAAACCGAAACCGGTTTTTTCAAGGCCGCTTTTTTGAATACTCTACTCAAAATCCATGGGTGGTCATTACCAGTAAATCGTTATTTTGCATGTACATATAAGTACTTCTTTTACCCATTATAAGTAATGCAACAAGTAACGACCTATCATTACTTTCTAATTTACACAATAACGAGCTGTCATTACCATGTTTTTGCTGGGAAGTTCAGTTTTGTCAAACACAACGTCTTTCAGTGTAAGAAATCTTGTAAAATTTTTTTAGTTCTTTTATCAGAAGTCCACTGAAATTAAAAAAATATCGCTTAAAAGTCATAGTCCTTGATTTATGCACAGGCTTACTAATTTACCTCTATAATAAAAGTATTCAAAATCGGGGTTCGGCCTTGTTTATATTATATTTTTTTCTTGTTTTAAGTGTACATTATAGAAAGCCATAGTTTTATAACTGGTAAATGTCATTTCATTCTTAATGCAGAAACAGAATTAGCTTAAGTGTCTTAAGGAAGGTATGGGTGTATAACGAAAATTAAAATTTTCTAAAAACTAAAAATTTGTATTTCCAATTTTTCGGTTCATACCAAAACAAAACTTGAGTAACTTAAGTCATTCATTATGTTTCAGACAAAAGTCATTCAATAAACTTGTCTCCAGTTGAAGGAAATAGAATACTTTCGAGTTATCAACTTAAGATTATCGATATATACATAATTCCTATACTTACTGTGCGATAACATGGGCGACATGGATAGAAATACAAATGTTAGAGATGTTATAAATGCTAAATGATAATTGTATATTAACATTGTGGCATCTGTTCCGATTCCAGCGTAAACTGCACTAATACAGAGAGCAATAAACAGTTTAACAATTACCTTCAGTTTAATATAGGTCTGAAAAAGAGAAATAATTGTAAATACTAAAACCCAGTGAAGTTGAATTAAGGAAAATAGCGACATCACACACGACGCAAAGCAAATGTCGGAACTTGCTCAAAATTTGACAGTTGTATATTAAAAGGTGGTACTGCATTTCATATCACTACGAGGGAAGTTCGAAAAGTCACGGACTTATTGATCCGCCCTCGTAAAAATATATATACTTAAACAAAAAACCGGTTAACCGACACCAAAAGCTTAGTTTTTAGAGGAATAAAATGTACACTATCATGTTTCAAAATTCGGTAATTTTTGGCATTCAGACGTTTTTTAATACATTTAATACATTATTAAAAAACTGCTAATATAAAATGCAATGTTTTAATATACAGGTGGATCAGTTTTATACCAATTCTTATCAATATTGGTATCAAGTGCAATGCGAAGTGTTAAAGAATTTCTTTTGTGCGGTTTTAAGAATGATAAAAACTCAGTTTTTTAATGGCGGTTTTGTGGAAATTGTGACGCAATAGAAGGATTTTAAAATATAATTTAAAACTAGTGAGTCAAAACCCGAGTAAAAAATTGATCTGGCAATATATTTGGGAATTTAGATGGATCTAAATTGATCCGAAAAATGACAGATCAAATTAGATCCAGCAATATATTTGGAAATTTAAAAGGGAGATAAAATGGGAGATCAAATTAGATTCGGGAAAATATTTGACAATTTTGAAGGATCTAAATTGATAAGAAAAATGGCAGATCGAATTAGATCCAGCAATATATCTGCATTTTAAGAAAGATCCAAATTGATCCGAAAAATGGCAGATGAGATTAGATGCAGCAACAAATTTTGGGGATTATGTAAGATCCAAATTTACCCAAAAAATGGCAGATCGAATTGTATCAGATTAGATCTAACAATACAATATATACGAAAACTATTTAAAAAAACGTATAAATAAATTTAAACAAATTTAGGTAAAAAAAAATATTAAAATTCTAAAACAAAAACAATGTCTTCGCAAGATTTAAAGACGGTCTGCCACAGTGTGGGTGAGTTAAGCACTAAGTCACACACTGCTATACGATACATAATGGCTGACTTTATTAAACTAGATTTTTCGTATAATTATATTAAATTAGTTATATCTTGAGACTTATACATAATTATGTATTCGGGAATTTGGGAAAAATTTCTACATATCATGGCTGTATTTATGAATTTATGAGACGGTTCTGTACTTATCTGATTTTATATAATTTTATATAAATATATATAACAATATATAAATTTAAATTTTAATATATTTCTTATGAACTAAAAAACAATTTGGAGAAATAATTATAAAAAAAAAAATATATATATAAAGTTTCACCTCTTATGGGACAAAAATTATGTATATCAAAAGTTTCTAGGTCTTGTTATCCCAAAATGGGTTAAAATTTTAAAATGTTTTGAAACAATAAAAAAAAATAAAATTAATTATATCTATAGGGTCCGCCAAATAACTTTTTCTTTTTTGAAAATGCGATTAAAAAAAACTACTGAATATTTTCTCAAATAATTTCATTTAAATGGCTGCCTCGGCTGGCCGTTACAGTCAATGGCGATCGTTATCGGGCCATGTTGAACGAATTTTTGTTCACAAAAATTAAAGAGGAGGATATTGGCAACAATTTGGTTTCAACAGGACGGCGCTACGTGCCACACAGCCGAAGCTACACTCGATGTTTTGCGCCCTGTTTTTTAAGATCGCATTATAAGCCGCAGAGCTGATGTCGTTTGGCCACCGTTGGACTATTATTTGTGGGGTGCCGTCAAAGATAAGTGTTACGCCGACAAGCCAGACACAATTGACGCTTTAAAAGACAATATTCCTGAAGCCATTGGTGAAATACAGCTGCAAACATCGATAATGTGCTTACAAATTGGACCGATCGTGTAGGCTACTGCATGGCCAGCCGAGGCAGCCATTTGAATGAAATTATTTTCCATTATTAACCGGAAGGATTGTACTTTTAAATAAAAAAAGAAATTTGAGAAAATATTCAGTAGTTTTTTTATAGCATTTTCAAAAAAAAAAAAAAAAATTATCATCAAAAATGCTCTATGAAACTATATATAATAATATTACAAATTGGTTTGCAAATATTGTATCATATACCCATCAATGGAAGTCATTCTGTGACTTTAACTTCTTTCATTACTTCCTAAACTTCAGTTGATATTCTTTTATGATTTTTTGGTGTTATTCTAAGGCACTTCCAAAAGCATTCATGTGTTCATATTTCAAATGCAGTGATCTGGATATAAACGCGATGCATATCTTAAAATATCACTTCACTCTTCATTACTTCTAAAGCATAAGTTATAGTATATCGTATTTTTTTTTTTTTTTTTGAATCTTAAGCATTTATTCAAATTTAGAAAATAGTTCTGATGCACTTTTTTAATTTTTTATTAAATTATTTTTTTTTTTTATTTTAGTTTAAAATTTTATAACGGTAAGAATTTATGCAGTTTTGCAATTTTTATAAAAGTTTTGAAAAATCAAGAAAAACAGATTTTTTTTAATCCTTTAATTGAAACTAGCTGGCCTGTCATTTGCATTTTTCAGCCTCAAATATTTTTGCATGAATTAAATTTTCATCAAAGCTTAAATACTACAAAGTATATGAACATTTTCCACTCATGCATTAGAATATCTAATCATTGTATTATCATTGCTTCCTTAGAGTAAAGTATGAGTAATGCTAGTAGCTACATTTGAATACTTCCATCCTATGACACGCTATTGTTAAATTCATCGATGAAACCATCAGAAAAGAAGTGATGCCTTTGCCATAGTAGTGATACTTTTATTGCTTCTTTGGCAGCTTCATTTTTGCTGGGTACATATAATTTTATATTATTTCATATCAAAAAATATTTCTTATATTAATTAATATACTATTTTAAAATTTTTTTTGATAATTGATCATATATTATTACATATCAAATATAAATCATATCAAATTTTATATAGATCAATATTTAATTAGATGTGGTTATATATGACAAGGTATAAGGTAATTTTACAAATATTAATGTAATATATATGATTATATATGGTAATGCATACTGTCATATGTTTTTATATATGATAATATATTATTACATAAGGCCACATATGATTATATCTAAACTTTTTTACTCGTGAATTCAATGCAATCTGCAAACAGTAATTAAAAATATATATTTACCAAGCTAAACTAAAAATTTGAGTAAATAGCCCATATTATATTCATAAAAAAATGTTTGATAGATAGCAAAATAACAAAAATGAGAAAAAAGAGATTCTAGAATTATTTTTCATTTAATATCGTAGATTACTGATTTCCTTAAAATCCGTAGATTACACCTATTGATATATATAAGTTCTTGACATGCTTATTAATTTTGTCCCGTTTATCACATGTTTAAATTTCATACAAATCGGGAAAAGAACTTTGAACTTTTTAAAGTGTTTAATTTTTGAATCTGATTAGACAAAATTACTTTAAAAATAAATTGAAATTTCATACAAACCTTATCTCGCCACATTTGTTTTAGCATATGCATATATAATAGTCTATATTCCAGCCACCATGAGGTTTTGCAATTATATAATTTTGGGTTCAACTCCAATTGAAATTCTTCAACCATCTTATGTTTAATATTTTCGATTTGTGCCGGTTTAGATGTAAAATCTGGTAACCATTCGTATGTTTTACCATTATCCACTTGTTGTATCATATCATCATGATAATCACCATATTCGCGAGCAGCTGCTTCAATGACTGAATTTAAATAAAACAAACAATTTCCTTTTGCAAATATTAAATAACAATAAAACTTACTAAAGTCTGCTGGATTGTAAGTAATGGGACAATTTAAACCTATATTATTCAAATAAGGCAATATATTTGTAGTGGATCCCTGATAAACACACTGACCCTCGGCTAAGACATAAACTTTATCAAACATATCAAAAAGTTTTGCCGAAGGAGCATGTATGGAAAATATTATTGTACGTCCTGTTTTGGCTAAACGTTTTAAAAGTAGTAAACATTGGGTAGCTTAAAATTCATCCAAACCCCTGAAATTTGATTAATCATTTGGTTGTTAAATAAATTAGGTATTAATTAAAACTTACGTTGTGGGTTCATCTAAAAATAATACTGTTGAAATATTTAATAATTCTAATGCAATACATAAACGTTTTCTTTGGCCACCTGATAAATTCGATGCCATTGTATTTGCTTGATTCTTTAAGTATAATATATCCAGTATTTTATTAATCTCCAGTATATGTTGTTCTTTAGAAAGGTGTCTATCCAATTTTAAATTTGAGGCAAACATCATGGATTCCATAATCGTAAAATGCGGCCTGACATGATCTTCTTGCAATATATAACGAGACATTTTACGAAACTCTGTCATATTACGTTGTTTCTTATTTATATTAATTATACCGGATGTTTTGTATATTCTAAAAGTAAATTGTTAATTTTAATTAATCATAATACAAGTTTTATAGTCCGATATAATAAATTAGTGCATTCTAAAGGGGTTAGTCGGTATTAATGTAATAAATGTTTTCAATTGACAAATGCAGGAAAAACAAATAAAAAAATGTTCTATAAATAACCAACATAATAATTGCTACAACAATTTTAAAATAACTGACAATTCTTTTGATATATTGTCTAAAAGAATTATTGTTAAGGGAGTTCACAAGATGTACTATAAGTATTATAGTGTCGCATCGTCGTAATAATAAACAGGGTTCACTCAAAAAAAAAAATACATGAACTAAAATGTAATCGAAAATTTCCTTTAAAATAGTTTATAAATTGTCCTCAATTTAAGTAAAATTTTATTAAAACTTTGAAGAATTTTCTTCAAAAGAAAAAAAATTCCTAAGTTTGTGGAAAAACGAAATAGTTTATATACTCAGAAATAGTTCATATTTTTCCTAAGTAATTTTTCATAATTTTAGGAAAAAACAAGTCAATTAGTTTTAAGAAATTTGCATACTCAAATGAAATAAAATAAAGATTAGTTCAAAAACAAAAAAAAAAAAAACATAAAAAATTAGGGCATAATTTACTTCCATTTAGTTCAAAAAATGTGTCTAATTTTTTTTCCATTATTTATTTATTGAATCTTCACCTAATTTTGTGAACTAACAATAAATATGCAAATCTTAAAACTAAATCTTAATATTAAGTCCAACCAGTGCCAGACGAATTTTCATTTGTTCATAAATTTATATTCATAGATATGTATGGCATCTGAAAATTTTTCCTTCATATGTTTGATAGGTCCCTCCATCTTAGTCGCCTATTCCCATTATTACTCAAAAGATTCCGTGCTAGAACATTGGAATGAGTTTCCAGTTTCTTCAAGTAGTTGTTGCTATATCTAGTGATTTCGTTACTAACTAAGGGTACATTGAGATCTTTATGAATGTTGTCATTCCTAACATACCAGGGGGCGTTTGTAATAATTCTCAAGAGCTTGTTTTGCCTTCTCTGAATTTTTATAATATTAGATGGTGAGGCAGCACCCCAGAGCTGAATTCCATAGCACCATATGGGTTTTATAATTGAGTAGTATAGTAATAGTTTACAATCCAAGTTTATAATCAAGTGTCTAACTTAAATCGAGAAAGTATTTGAACTTAATTTGTGTTCATTTTTTGTTCGGGGGTAGTAAAATTAACTAAATTTTAGAAAGCCATTTCCAAATTCAGCTTTTAAGTATACAACTTTCTAATTTTGAAGAATTGTTTTCTAAAAATTAGTCCAGACAAAAAGTAATACTTTTTTTCTATAGCAATAATAAAAACTTACTTGATTTAAGAAACTGATGAACTATTTCTAAGGAAAATTTTCATGCAACTTAGTTCAGATAAATTTTAAACATTTTAATAAAATATTATTTTTTTCAAGTAAAAGTTTTCTAATAAAATTTGCTATAGGATTTTTTTGTTGGATAAGGTTTAAATTATTTTCAATGTTCTATTAAAAAAAATAAAACAATAAATTAAAAACAAGCTAGTTAGTTTTCCTAATTGCCAAGAAAAAATATTATTAAAGGAAACAAATTAAAGTAACCATTTAAAAAAATTATCGTGCATGATTGTTATTTTTGGCGCGTGATTCAAAAATGGCTCACATGCCCATCTCTAATCTTAACAGTCTTTAACATTGAACTTAAAGTAGCTTAAAATATTTTTTTTTTTAATTTTATTAGCAAATTAGTTAATTTAAGAAGACAAAGGATCCCCAGTGTACCTTAGACATAGATGCTGTGTGTCACGTAGGGCGTCCCTTTTTGTAGTTCTCTCAAGCAGAACCATTAATTAAAGGATCTGACTTTGTAACAATTTATTATGTTTCAGAATAACCTGCAGTACATTTTTTTAATTTGAAGTAAAAAGTATCTTTTGCGCCGTTTTTATTTCAATTTTTCCACTAAATAAGTTAATTTTTCTAGTTAATTTTTTTGAGTGATGTTAAAATTATTTTTTCACTTAACGAAGATTTTTCAAGGCGTTCAGAAATCCAAATTTCAAAAGCTCCAGTTTCAGCATTTGAAGCTCAAGTTTCACAACTTCTAATACGTTGATTTTAGCAAAGATTATAAAACATTGAGGATGTACAGAGTTACCCAAGGTCCTTGGCTAATTAGTGGCTCAATGATTTTAATAATTATTCTTCCAATGCTTTTAATAATCCCAAAAACTTAGCGTTTTACTAAGTGTATGGATATATTTTTGCCTTTAATTTAATGAGGTCCACATTTTCTCATTACTATTTCACGAATTTTTAAAAGCATGGATATGGTTTTATTTGAGGTTTATGTATCTATAAAACGCCATATTCATTTTGTTCGCCGGTTTTTTAAGCAGATGTTGTGATGTTGAACATAGAGGGCTAAGGGTTAAATTTTTGGCCTAGTATATATAAAATTCGTAAAAACTAACATATTTTTATTTGAATACATGACCGCACTTAGTGAAATACAATAAAAATTTTAAATATGAGTATGAAATATACATATAAATTTCATAATACATACCGATATCCTGCCAATAGATTAATTAATGTTGTTTTACCACTTCCGGATGGTCCCATAATGGCAGTTAATTTATCTGAACCAAATTCTCCACTTATATTTTTTAATATAGGCTTTAAACCTATTAAAAAGAAAATATGCATATTAATCAAAATTTTGATATGTATACTCGAGTAAATAAGTTTAGATATAATCATATGTGGCTTCATCTAATAATATATTATCACATATATGTAAAGGGTTTTTCAATAAGAGCGCTACAAAAGCTTTTTTTAAATAAAATAAAACAAAATGAAATGAAATTCTTTATTCCTGTAAAAGTACATTCGATGCCATTATGTATGGAACTCGATTTCTTTTGCATGGCCACCACGGGCACGCTTGCAGAAGTCCAGACGCTGAACCCAATTTTCGACGGTTTTCAAGCATAAGTCTGCCGATATTGCTGCAATTTCACGTTCGATATTCGTACGAAGTTCATCAATCGTCGCTGGCTTGTTGGCATAGACTGGACCATTTCGTGAGATAACACGTTCTCCAAACTTGGTTTCCAATTAATTGATTGTGACATTCAATGTGTGGCTTGTGGCGCCGTCCTGTTGGCACCACATGTCCTCCAAGTCCATATCATCCAATTGGGGCCAAAAATATTCGGTTATCATTGAACGGTAGCGATTCCCATTCACAGTAACGTGCCGATCTTGATCATCACGGAAGAAGTACGGCCAATGACGCCGCCGGCCCATAAGCCGCACCAAACCGTAATTTTTTCGGGATGCAATGATGACTCATGGAGTACGTGTGGATTGCTGTCTGACCTATAACGCATATTTCGTTTATTGACGAAGCCATTCATCCAGAAATGAGCCTCATCGCTGAAGATAATTTTTGGATTAAAATCCGAATCATTTTCAAGTTGTTGCTCAGTCCAATTCACGAACATACGACGCTTTTGGTGGTCAAGCGGCTTCAGTTCTTGCGTCAATTTGATCATTTGGGCTTTCCTCAACTGAAGCCTCAGCGGCAGCAATATTCTCGACACTACGGGTACTTCTTTGTATCACTGGCACGGGAACATTTTGTACACTCACCAAAAAAAAAGTCTGTAATGGCAACTGAAAATTTTTCTGTTATTACGGGAAATTCTGCTAATTTGAGCCCAGCGGTATTTTTTGCTAATCTTAGCAACACATGTCTGCTGACATGTAGTACAATGAAATTAGTAGAAAAATTAGAAGCCCGTACTAAATTTTAGTAGACTTTTTGTAAAGTGGAATTTAAAATCTGTTTGCTAAAATCAACAAAAAAAATACTAAATACTATTAATATTAGTAAAAAGTTTTAGATTTATTTTTTTTATCGAGCATCAAAAATTTTGATTATGTTTTTTAAAAGATGTTTTATACAAAATGAAAAAAATCAAAGGCTTAAAAATCTTAAAAATTGTTAAAACATAAACGAATTTATCATTTTGTTTTAATTTGGTAATTTCTGTTTTGAAAAGTATTTTAGTCAATTTTTTTTTTACTTTTAAGGTTTTTAGGGCTGATTTTTAGAACTAAAAAACCCTTTTTAGTGCTATTTTGAGTGGATGTCCTCTTTTTAGGCATGAGTCGGTATCTTCACTTCCGATCCCTTTTTTAATCCTATATAACATTTAAGGGCAATTTAACATTTCTTTCAGTATCGACTTTTTTAAAATTAGTAATTTTTTTTGCTAATTTTAGCAAATCGGTTTTCAAAAATTTGTAAAATGATTTCTGAAATTAGCAACGAAAATTTGTAGATATTCTGTAAAAATTATGTAATTTGTAAAATGTAAATAGCAAAAATATTTGCTAAGTAATAATTTTTTTACTAAAAATCAGTACAAAAATAGTAAAGTGGGATTGAAAACCGTTTAAAAATTTTTCTACTAACTTTTTTTCTGAGTGTACTGTGCCTGTGGATTTAAATTTTTCCACTAGACGCTCAATTGTTGATCTGCTAGGACGATTATGACGACCATAAATTGGACGTAGCGCTCTTAACGTTGAGGCCACTGAATCCGAATTTCGGTAGTAAATTTTAATAATTTCGACTCGTTGTTGGCTCGTATATCTTTCGTCGTATATCTGGCGTCGTTTGCTGTCCCTGTCGCTCTACTTTTGTAGCGTCCTTGTTTAAAATCCCTGCACATATGCCAGTATACAATACCATTTACAATTATATATTACATATTTTTTTTTTTTAATTACCATATATTGTGCAATATATAACTTTTCAACAAAATTAACTGTAGAATAAAATCAGCATCATGTTACTGAACACTGTTAAGTGATTACATTTGCATAAAACATAAACGACAGATGATTCACACTGATTCCAATTATGCGTTCAGTAACATGATGCTGATTTTATTCTACAGTGAGTTTTGTTGAATTATTAAAAGTGAACAAAAATTTTGTGTATGATTAAATCAAGAAAAAAGTTGATTTTGCAGTTCTCTGATAACTACATCTAGGTTTATATTGATATTTACAAAATTAGGTATGATTTATATGATAAGATATTCTATATATTCTATCATATGGAATTTTATATAACACTATATATAATATTATAGGGAACATATTTACTTATATATGACTTATACAGACCCATATATAATTATATTTGAGATATAATAATATATGGTTTATTATGAAAAATATTTTTCAATATAATCAAATATATATATATATATATATATATATATATTCATTGCGCATACTTTGAAGACATCTGTATATACAGCCAAAAAAGTCCCTATAATATGCGCTGAATCCAGTAAAATGTCTTCAATGTAAACAGTAGAATAACAAAAAGTTTAAGGACAGTCCCCAAAGTATCAAAATGTCTTCATAGTAACTTGTGGAACGAAAACCCGTCCCCGCATCATGCGCCATGCACATATATATATATATATATATATATATATATATATATATGTGCACAGCTCATGTTGCGACATTTTACTGGATACAGAGCATATTATAGGGACGTTTTTGGCTGTATATACAGATGTCTTCAAAGAATGCGAAATGAATATATATATATATATATATATATATATATATATACAGCGCATATTATAGGGACTTTTTTGACTGTATATACAGATGTCTTGAAAGTATGGGCAATGAATATATATATATTGTATATTATTCAATATATGGTCAATATAAGTAATATTTTTTGATAGGGTATAAAATTATTATTATTATTTATTTTATTAAACATATAATTACAATACACTAACAGAGCACTAGCAACAAAGGCTATCGGCTCGTAGCGAAAACAGACCAGAGCCTCTGGTGGGAATCGAACCCACGACCCCACACTAATAAGCTAGCACGCTACCAACTAGCCTACCGGGGCGCTCAGGGTATAAAATATAATTATATATGGTACAATATTTGTAAACAAATTTGAGATATTGTTATATATTGTTGCATATCTAGAGTATTTTTGATATGATGTAAGATATAATTATATGTGGTTCCATGTCAATGGTTTTTTATCCCATCTAGGGAGATTCATTTTTGTAGTGTTTTTTAATTTATTTTATATTAATATTTTTTTTACAAAGCTATCAATTTTCAACTCATTTCAGGACAACCCATAGAAATTTTTGATATAAGATATAATTACACTCAAAAAAAAAATGAACTAGAATTTAGAAAAATTAACTTATTTAAAGGAAAAATTAAAATGAAAACGGCGCCAAAGACACTTTTTACCAATATTTAATAAAATTTTCCTTGAAATTAGAAACAAATTTTACTAAAAATTGGTCAGAATTTCTAAATTATAGAACTAAATTTTTATTAGAAAACAGTTGAATTTCCTCCTAATTAGTTCATACATCATCTAAAATTTTACTGTTAGTTAGGAAATGTTTCCTTGGTTTTAAGAAAAATTTTATTTTATTTAAGTTCATTAGATAATTTTTTTTCTAAAAACTAGAACTTAGCTCCCTAAAAATAAGAAAATATTTTCTAACGACAAGTTAAATAGCACTTCTTTTAAGTGAAAATCATCCTTATCCTGCTTTTATTGTAAAGGTAATATATTTTAAAGTACTTTACACTCATTGAGTATGTATTTTCCCACTTTCGGAGGACTTCCGCTTTGTGAGGACACTGCTCTACAGGCTTTTTGCTATACAATTTTTGTCTTAAAACTAAATTGAATTCTACTAAATTCATGTACTTAAAATATAAATTAAATTTCATTAACAAAAAGGTAAACAAATTAAAAAAATGTACTGCAGGTTATTCTGAAACATAATAAATTGTTACAAAGTCAGATCCTTTTCGTAGTTAATTAACGGTTCTGCTTGAGAGAACTACAAAAAGGGACGCCCTACGTGACACACGGCATCTATGGCTAAGGAATACTGGGGGTCCTTTGTCTTCTTAAATTAACTAATTTAAGGAAATTGTTGCAAAAATACAAAATATCACAGTTACATTTCTTGTTATTATTGGAATATGGAAAAATGTCATACGTTAATTTTATGACATTTTTAGCTAAAACTTTAATTGACATTCACAAATTCGAAATTTTTTACCCTTTGCTAACAAAATTTTTAAATATAGTTTAAGCTACTTTAAGTTTAATATTTAAGACTGTTAAGATTAGAGATGGACACGTGAGAGATTTTTGACTCACGCACGATCACGTTTTTTAAATGGTTACTTTAATTTATTTTATTTAATAATATTTTTTCTTGAAAATTAGGAAAACTAACTGGTTTGTTTTTAATTGTTTGTTTTTTGAAATAGAATATTAAAAATAATTTAAACGTTTTCCAACAAAAAAATCCTATACCAAATTTTATTATTTTTAAAAAATTAAAAACTTTTACTTGAAAAAAAGAATATTTTATTAAAATTTTTAAAATTTATCTGAACTAAGTTGCATGAAAATTTTCCTTAGAAAGAGTTCATCAATTTCTAAAATCAAGTAAATTTTTATTATTATATAGGAAAATATTTATTACTTTTTGTTTTTAATTGTCTGAACTAATTTTTAGAAAACAATTCTTCAAAATTAGAAAGTGGTATACTTTAATACTGAATTTGAAAATGGCTTTCTAAAATTAAGTTAATTTTACTACTCGCGAAGAAAAAATGAACACACATTAAGTTCAAGTAATTTCTCGATTTAAGTTAGACACATTTTTTGAACTAAATGGGAGTAAATTATGTCCTAATTTTTTTTTTAACTAAACTTAATTTTATTACATTGAGTATGCAATTTTTATAAAAATTAATAAATTTGTATTTAATTGACTTGTTTTTTTTTTCCTAAAATCAAGAAATATTACTAAGGAAAAATATAAACTATTTCTGAGTATATAAACTATTTCGTTTTTCCTCATACTTAGGAATTTTTATTCTTTTTAAGAAAATTTTTCTTACTACATATTTTGAAGGAAATTTTTGATAATATTTTAGTGCATGTCTTTTTTTTTTGAGTGTAGTTAATTACAATCTAGGTAGGTATAAAATTATATATGGTCTTTGATTTTAAAATTCCTATAAGTGGAGAAAATTTATATATTTTTTTTGTTTTTAATATAATTAATATAATTATTAAAAACAAAAAATATATATATAAATTATACGAAAAATGTAATCTAATAAAGTCAGCGACACACTGCTGATTGCTTTAATCACTACAACTCTGGCAGACCGAGTTCAAATTCTGCCGAAGGAATTGTTTGTAAGAATTTTATTATTTTTTAATTTAAAATTTTTGGATACTTTTTTAATAAACTATATTAGGAATACATATGTATTGTATTGATGGAACTATTCAATCTGCCATTTTTCGGATCAATTTGGATCCTTCTTAATATGCAAAAGTATTGCTGGATCTAATTTGATCTGTCATTTTTAGGATCAATTTGGATCCTTTTAAATCCCAAAATATATTGCTGGATCTAGTTCGATCTGGCATTTTTCGGATCAATTCAGATCCTTCTTTATCCCCAAATATATTGCTGTATCTAATTTGATCTGCCATTTGTCGGATCAATTTAGATGTTAAGGAATATAAAATTTTGATTATTTGCCAGATGAATTTTTTTTACTCGGGTATTAAGGTGTTCCTTAAATTTCGAAATGCCTAATTTTCACGTTTAAAAGTAAGAATTTGTGAAAAAAAAACTAGAAAACCAAAGTTACGTACCTTTTAAGTTAATCGAAAATACAATTAAGAGGAAAAGGAGGAATACTTATGTTTCATTATATTTAACCATTTTCTTGTTTGTTTTCTATCATTGTTTAATAATCAACAAAAGTAGTAATAACAATCAAAATTCGTTTGAAATAATCATCAAAATTTGACTGACAAAACGTTAGAAAAAAAATTTTGTATTTAGTTTTTCAAATTGAAAGTTTTTTATTTGTACATATGTTATTACAAAACACAACTCACAGAGGTGTATACATATGTATATGCATTTGAATTTCTTGTAATTTGTATTGAACTAATTTTATATATAAACAAACTATTTCGATAAAAAAAATACAAACAGAAATCATTTGAATTTCTATTTTTAGAAACAGAAAACATTAAATTTTATATTTAACTGAAAATATAAACTTCTACTGATATGTTAGTATGTATTTTTATAGTTTGTTTTTTGAATGACTGATTTAAATAGTTAACAAATATATTTCTATGAATTTTAATTGATTCTTCATTTAAAAACAAACTATTTATATTAACATAATTTTTAAATAACTTACAGTCTGTAACGAAAAATAAATTGTGAGTGTAGTTTTTAAAAATTTTAAATAATATTTACAATACATTTCTTAAAGTTATTTCTACTGACGTATTATTTTTAGCAATAATAAGCTTGTGTTAACATAAAATTTGGTGTTTCAGCTTTGGAATCAGTTCCTATGTTATCAAATATTCGTCAACTTGAAAAAATTAATATTTTGTCGAGTTATGTTAGGCGCTGTTTACACGTCGACTACCCATATCTACTATTTCTCAGTATTGGTGATATTAATTGTCTGACACATTTCTCTCAATTTTCTTTTGTATATGACAAACCATTCCCTAATACTGGGAAATAGTAGATATGAAAGGACAGGAATGTAAAATTAAAATTTCGCAAATTTATTAAAATTAACTTTTCAAAACAGAAAAATATTTTTAAAAAATCGTCAAAAATCTATTTACGCTAAGATATACAATATGGATAATAACAAAGTTAGTTGCGAGTCTATAATTGTAAAATGAGTTATTATTTTTGTTCCAGGACTCACAGGATAACGTCAGGACACATTTTACGGATATCTCACTAACTCAAAAACCAGCTAACAAATCAAATTAACCCAGCAAAAACATGAAATCAAATACTTACCAGGCTATTTACTCGCTTAATTACTTTTGTTCGCGATGTCCCAAAAGTAATGAGTGGTCATTATCTTCCCGCTTACAAAAAACACAAAGTAATGGGTGGTCATTACCCTCTCGCTTACGAACAGCCAAAAAATAATGAGTACCCATTACTTTTTTAGACATCGCGAAAAAAAGTAATTAAGCGAGTAAATAGCCTGGTAAGTAGTTGATACCATATTTTTGCTGGGAAGCACAGCCAATACACTCAAAGTAGCTAGTAAGTAGAAATAATTTCGTTAAAATTAAGTATTGTTTAGTATCAATTTCGCTAAAGTTTGGTATTTTTAAAACGCGACAATTGTTATATATAAGTTTTTAATTTATATTTTTCATTTATAATTTATAAAAAAACAATTTCCCCTGAAGAAGTCACCCAATGTGGTGACGAAATATTGGGATAAATAAATATTTATAATTAATTTTTTAGCTCGATGAGAAATATTACCCAAGAAGATCGAAGAAAACTGAAAGAATTGTAAACAAACACAATTTGAACAATTTTATATTGTTTGCCCTGCTCTACCTTTACTTAAACACAAATACTAATTTTGTAAGCTTTTGTTGTTTTAATATTTTATCAAATTAAAAACACATTTTTTTTTATTTCTATGCCAATATTTTTGTTTACATTTAAAAGAGAATAGCCAATCATTTGTAAGACTTGGCAGTATTTTATATAAATTCCTAATTTTTAAGTAGCTATATCTATAGGCTTGTCTTTTGCCCTCTGAGACGTCACAGGACTGGTCTAAAAGAACATGCCACACAACTATCCCCAAATAACATATTACAGAACCAACGCGAAAGAACATGTCATGACTTTTAAGCCGACCATGTGGTAGGTACTTTAGTAACCAGTCTTCTTTTCACCTATCTCGTGATATGCATTTTCGGAACCGGTCCAGTTTTAACCTATCACGGGACAGGTCCCAATTCCCAACTGACCCCTTTGTTTCCTCAGGGTACTTAAATTTGTATGAAATATATAACATTCCAAAAAAAAACAAGGCTATTATTAAAGCTAATCAAAATAAACAATTTTTTTCAAAAAGAAAATAGTTTTTTATTGTTACTTTAAGTTGTTCCATATAAGAAAAATTTCCCGGGAATTCCGGGAAATTTACTTTTCATTACCGTTTCCCAAGAAATAAAAAAAGTCCGGAAAATACCAAACCCTACTCAGTTCTCTAATTCAACACAAATTCAATGAGCTACTGGCATTTCGTTCTTTAAAACTTTTTTTTTGACATAAAAATGTAAAACAAATGTTTTTATTAAATCCAAAATTTAAAAAATAAACTCTAAAATTTCGAAATAAAAAATAATTGAATTTCAAATCCAAGATAATGCCGAATCAGGAATGATGTAGGGTATTATTTTTTTACTTGTTGGGCGCCATATAAGATTAAAGGTTACAAGTTATAAATTCCATTGTTGGTGCTATTTAAAAACCTTTTGTATTTGATATTACTATGACGTAAGAATACCACGTGGAATTAGTAGATCCTACACAATAAAACAAACAAACAAATATTTAAATTAAAATATAATTGTAGAGTTTCGAATTTTTAATATACATTTTTTTCATCCCAAACAGGTGTAACAAAATCTGGTTTTATAAAAATCATTTTTAGTTTAAAATACAATACTTTAAAATAAAACCTAAACCAAATGGCAAAAGTGCCAGAAAATATTGTCAAACTAGATCTTAAATTTTGCGAAAACAATTTAATATTTTTAAATATTTCTGATTGAATTTAGTTAAAGCACACCAAAAACGTATTCTTATTTTTTTTATATGTGCAGATTACAAAGGTTCGAAATTTTTCTAATAGTTTTTTTTGCAATTCCAATTGACTTTCTTTGCAAGACTAATTGATTTTTTCCAAATAGGTTTTAGCAGATTTCAGGGAAATTTGTTCAAATTTGTGCAGAAAGGGGAAAAATTTGCCTTAAAATCAGGGAAATTTGATAAATTTTCTCCTGTTTTCTCTCCGTTGCCGAAACATTGTAATCAGTACAAAATTTTATTTGGCCGCTGCTTACGATGATATCTCTATACTTATCCTTGTTCTATGATTGAACGCAGCTCTCGTTTAGTATGGCCTATCATACCAAAACACATTTTTTTTTTGACAAAATTCGATTTTTTTCATTCAACATAGTTCCATTTCACAGGTGATACATTTCAAGGGTGATACACTGATTATAGCGACCCTCCAACTTTTCGATACCATTTTTGTAGTACGATTTGTCCTTTGCTTCAAAATAGGCCTCAGTTTCGGCGATCACCTCTTCATCCCAGCGAGCATTCTTTTGAGATCTGAGAACATGAAATACCCGCTGGGCGCCAGATCGGGAGAATACGGTGGATGCGGAAGCAATTCGAAGCTCAATTCATGGATTTTCGCCTTCGTTTTCACTGACTTGTTTTTGGTCAAAAGTGAGCTCGCGCGGACCAACTTTGCACAGAGCTTTCTCATACCCAAATATTCGTGAATGATATGATGTACACGTTTAGTTGATATCTTCAGAGTACCTGCTATTTCATTCAATTTCAATTTACGGTTTTTCGATATCATTTTGTGGATTTTTTTAATGTTTTCGTCCGTAACAATCTCTTTTGGGTGTCCACTACGTTTACCTTCTTTGGTGCTCATTTCACCATATCTACACTCACCAAAAAAAGTCTGTAATGGCAACTGAAAATTTTGCTGTTATTACGGGAAATTTTGCTAAGTTGAGCCCAGCGGTATTTTTTGCTAATTTTAGCAACACATGTCTGCTGACGTGTAGTACAATGAAATAAGTAGAAAAATTAGTAGCGGCTACTTAATTTTAGTACACTTTTTGTAAAGTGGAATTCAAAATCTGTTTGTTAAAATCAGCAAAAAAAAAATGACTAAATATTATTAATATTAGAACAAAATTTTAAATCTATTTTTTTTATCGAGCATCAAATTTTTTTATTTTATTTATTTTTTTTTTTCAAAAAATATTTTGTACGAAATAAAAAACAAAATCAAAGGCTTAAAATTATCATTTTGTTTATTTTATTTTTTTTTAAATTTCTGTTTCGAAAAATATATTAGTCAATTTTTTTTTTACTTTTAATGTCCTATTTTCAGACATGAGTCGGTATATTCACTTCCGATCCCTTTTCAAATCTATGTAACATTTAAAGACAATTTAAGTTTGTAGGTGTAAGGTTTAATTAGAAATAACATTTCATACAAAGGTTTAATTAGAAATAACATTTCATACAATATCCACTTTTTTAAAATTAGTAATTTTTTTTTGCTAATTTTAGCAATTCGGTTTTCAAAAATTTGTAAAATGTAGATAGCAAAAAGATTTGCTAAATAATAATTTTTTTTACTAAAAATCAGTACAAAAATAGTAAAGTGGGATTGAAAACCGTTTACAAATTTTTCTACAAACTTTTTTTTCTGAGTGTAAACTTAGCATACCAATCCTTGATGGTTGATTTTCCTGGGGTAGTGTCCGGAAACTCGTCATCAAGCCAAGTTTTTGCTTCAATTTTTTTTCCCTTCAAAAAGCAATATTTTATCAACACGCGAAATTCCTTTTCAGCCATTTTTTTCACAATAACAAAAGTTGCTTCACTCAAAATTCTACTCACAAACTTATTCTTACTCACAAACTAATGATCCGACAGCTGTCAAATTTATACACGTGTCTTTTGAAGGTCAGAGCTAACTTAAAATCATATCGATTTAAAGCTAGTAGAGCCATCTATGTGTCAGGCCAGGGACTTCTCAAATGATCTGTTATTTGGAATATTTTCGAATTTCTCGACATTGTTAAATAAAGCAAAAAAATCATGCTTTATTGGCAAACTGTCGCATTGTAGTGGAGAACTGTATAACCACAGCTCAACGGATTTTAATGGATTTTCTTTGCATGACGAATTGATTTTTTTGCAAGTCCAGCTGGTTTTTTTTTGTCAAATTTCCCAATTATTTTTCTCTCATTTACCGAATCTTTGCAATCTATACAATATTTTATTTGGCTTCTACTTCTAATGAAACCTCTATAGTATTCCTAGACTATGATTCAAGTCATAATATAAGAAAAGTTTTGTCTTATTTTATTTTTAAAATTTGTAAATATTATCGTCCTGATATTTGTCAAAAAAAAATTAGACAGTAGCGACAAAACACTGCGAAGTATCACTCCTTAATAATTCATCCATGCTTTTTGTGTAAACTGTAGTCAGAAACTTTTCCCCGTCATTTACCCAATATTCTTTTCCAAAGAGAAACCCTATATTGTTATCTTATTTTTCAAATTTTGTTGATTTTAATTTCGATTTTTAAAGAATTTAAAAATGTCAACTTCTATAATAATTCTGGTTTTTCTACGGTGTTTTTAAAATGGGTGTCTAAAATGTTTTTTTAATAATGAATTTAAGGGCAAGTCGTGATGCTTCGAAGTGGTCTCCCATAAATTTTATTAAGATCGGACCAATAGTTTGAACATAATTTTGTTTCCCAGATTAGTATTTTCTTTCGCTGTGGAAACGCTCACAACAAAACTATATGCTTTTACATTAAAAGTTGTAAATTTGCTGACGATTAACAATTTGAATTTATATAATTTAAAAAAAGGTTTAATTAACACGTACAAATATAAAAAACATTTAGTTTTAACCTTTAACACAGTGACGCATTTCTTGCTGTTAACCATATAAAATTTGAAATTAATTATAAGTTAAATTTTAACGGAACTTCGTGTTCTAGGGCATCACAATTAAGTTTAAACCCATAAGACTTGGAATTTTAATGTACACAGAGAAAAAATTACAGTTATGTTAATTATTATTAAAATGAATTAACATCTTATTTTTAAAAAATATTTTTTAAGGAGTTGGCAAACTTGTTGAAGCTTTTTATTTTATAGCCCTGTTATATTATTTTACTTCGTAGTTAGCACTAAATAAGGGAATACCGCTCGCTTTTTTACATTAACATTTATAAATTTTTATTTTAGAGAATTGTAGAAATTAAAATTAAACATGATTGAAAATTAATGACGTCAGCACTGATTATACCCCTAATTGTTGACATTCTATTTCTTAAGACACACTTACACGCTATATAAATTTGCTAGATATAAAGCAAAAAACATTTCTAAATGTTGTAGCTTAAATCATTTTCAATAGAAATATTTAAAGGTGAAAAACTTTATAAATATAATTAAAAATTTCATAGATTTTCAACCAATGTAACACTAAATATATGTATATGATTAAACTGGAAGTAGAAGAACTACTTCCACCAAATTATTTGGCCATAAAAATGCAAAGTTTTGCATATTTTGCTATAAATGCGTATTTTAATGCATAGGTTGCTCTAAATACGTAGTTTGCTAAATATGAATAAATATTTCTGTATATTTTGCTAAAAACAGGGCTAAAACGATTTATATTTTGTATAAAAATAAATGATTTTTCAAATTTATAAATATGTTTTCTATAATATTGTTTTGTTTTCTCACAAAGACAAAATAACAGAAAAATACAATTGAAGGGCTTAGTGTTTCAATTTTCAGTATGCATTTTTATAAATTTGAAATTGTATTGTTTAAATTTTTTCTTCAAACACACACTTATATAGTTTTTATTGAAAATTATGTTGTTCTAAAAAGAGCAAACAAATTATCGTTTAAACGGTGATTGGTAAAAATTGTCTAATTCAATCAGACTGGTATTTGCCTTAAATTTGCACTCAAAAAATTTAAAATTTAATTTAAAATAAATGAAAAATCACTTAAAACCCCTTTTACTAACTTTTTATTTAAACCAAAAGAACTTTTGATTTATTTTTAAATGTTAATAAATTAACAATATCCGTAAAAAAATGGTTTTTCATTTATTTTAACAATTAACAAAATAACCAAAAATCCGTAAAAATAATTGATATTACCTTTATTTATTTCTTTTAACTGTCAACTAATTAATTGCAAAATGTGTAAAAAGTATTAATTATTTTTTTATTTATGTTTTTTAACTGTCAAATTTAACTACAAAATCCTTAAAAATAAATTATATTTAATTTATTTCACTCTTTTAAATGTCACTTTAAATGACTTTTAATTTTTTTTGTTGTTTATTTTAACTCATCAGACAATTAACCATGAAAAATAAACACCACTTTTTAACAAATTATTTTAAATTACAATGTTAACTGTAACTGAAAATACGTATTTATATGTAATTTATTCTTTAAAAAAGGGTTAAAAATACATTTTTTTGTATTTTAATTATTACACAAATAACTCTTTAATATACTGTCAGTTACTGAAAAAATATTTTGACTCCACGCAGTTATTTATAATCTCTATATACATATAAAGAAATAACGTTACTGACTGACTCACTCACTCATTCAACATCGCCCGGCCCAACCCGGAAGGGGTAGGAGGCTGAAATTTGATATGCAGGTTCCTTCTCCGGGGTGGACACCCGCTAAGACGGGGTTATTGGAAATTCCTACGGGGAGTGTCAAAAAGGAGTAAAAGCTCCCCTTTCACGGCCTGCTCAAATCCCTTTAGCTAGAAACCTGAATTTTGAAATATGACTTCCTGGGAGTATGTGCTAACTTCTTGATGAGGTACATTTGAAAATGTTGGCCAGTGAAAAAGGGAGGGGGGTTTAAATGGCGGAAAGTATCCCCCTTTGTGGCCTAACCAAACCCTTGGACCTAGGCTCCTTCTCCAGTGTAGATAACAGCTAAGACGTGATTTTTGAAAAATCCAACGGGGAGGGGCTTAAAAGGATAAAAGGCCAAAACCGCTAGAGCTGGAAAGTTGAAATTGGGTATGCAGGCTCATTCTTCAGTGCAGATAACAGCTAAGACATGATTTGTGAAAAATCAAACGGGAAATTCTCCCCCTCGACGACCTACCGAAACCGTTAGAGCTTAGATCTGGAAGGTTAAAATTGTGTATATTGGTTCCACCTGTGGTGTAGACCAGAGAACTGCAAATGCTGATTGCAAAACGTTTATACGCAACAGAAGAATAAATACGTTGAATATACTCCAACACACATATTGGTTGATGATTTTAAATCAATCAAACGACGTGTAAATTGTTGTCACTGATTTATAATCATCGGTCGTTTTTATACCATTGATTTTATTCTGTTCGTTTGAGTCAACAATAATTAGTTTGATGTAGAATAAATCAGAAAAAGCAATAAAAAAAGCGTATGTGTGTATTCATAATTAATACAAAATAGTTTCTTATCTATAAAAAGGGGGTGGTTTTGTAGAAAAACATTTCATAAATTAGGGTGGGTCTAAAATACGTTTTTTTAGAATTTTTATTAGTAATACCAAAAATATTGTTCTTTGTGAAAAAATTTTTTTTTTTTTAATTTAGGTCGATATCTCAGGCTCTCCCAATCCGGTTAAAGTTAAATATTGCCTAATTTTCCAATCAAAATAGAAGAAAAAAATTTTGACAATATTTAAATTTTTCGGGATTAGGCAAGCCTGAGATATCGACCTAATTTTTTTCCAAAAAAAATATATTTTTATTTCACAAAGAAGAATATTTTTAGTATTGTATTACTAATAAAAATTCAAAAAAAGCGAATTTAAGTCCCACCCTAATGTACACAATATAATTTATGAAATGTGTTTCTATTTTGTTTAGATTATGATTACACTCATACGCGTTGTTTGTTGTTTTTTCTGATTTATTCAACGATGACTTTTTGTTGAGAGATTACATTTGCATAAAACATAATCGACAGATGATTCGCACTGATCCCAATTACGCGTTCAGTATATGATGCTGATTTTATTCTACAGTGAATTTTGTTGAATTTTTAAATTTGAACAAGAATTTTTGTGTATGATTAAATCAAGAAAAAAGTTGATTTTGCAGTTCTCTGGTGTAGACATCCACCGAGGTAGGATTTTCGTAAATTCTCACGGGGAGAGGCAAAAAGGGGGAAAATCTTCCTCTTAACGGCCTGCCCACACCGAAATAACAAGATATCTGAAATTTTAAACATGTATTACCTGCAGTATGGACAAGCTCACTGATAAGCTACATTTTAGAATTTTAAACAGGAACGTGGTGAAAATGAGGTTCAAAAGGATGAAATGTGTCCCTTCTAACAGCTTGGCGAAACCGCTAAACCCGGGAAGATGTAATTTGATATGCAGGATCCTTCTCCGGTGTAGATAACAGCTAAAATGTCAATTTTGAAAAATCCAACGGGGAGGGGCAGAAAAGGGAAAAATTCTCACCCTTGCCAAAACCGCTGGAGCTGGTAAGTTGAAATTCGGTGCAAAGGTTCCTCCTCCGGTGTAGACATTCTCCCAGATTGGATTTTTGGAAATGTGTACGAGGAGGGGTAAAAAAATAAACAGTCTCCTCCTTAGCGGGCTGTTCCCACCGATTTAGCCAGAAACCTGAAATTTTAAATAAGTAAACTGGAGTGTGCGCTTACACATTGATCAGCTACATTTTAGAATTTTATTGAGGTACATCTTAGAATTTTGGTCTGGGACATGGTAAAAATTGGGGACTCCGGGTAATTATCTGGAAACTCCGTATACTCCAGGCGTTAGCTCGGGCAATCCCGGGCTTTAGCCCGGGCAACCATTTTATACGCTAACAACGTAGCGGGCTTTGCCCGCTAGTTAGATCATAAAAGTATACTATGTATTCCTTTTTTAACGTTAAAATTTAAAATTTCTTATTAAATTTGTGAAAAAAATAAGATTAAAAAATATTAACCGTTAACCTTGATTAATCACATCTATTTTAACCGTATCCGCGGTTAAGTAAAATTGCGGTTAAATGAAAACTCTAGTCTTAGGGTTCTAACTTCAAATCAACACTTTTAATTTTTTAAATTATTTTAAATAAAGTTTTCTTTTTAATATTAAAAGACACAGTTTATTTGTTGTTGTTGCTGCAATGTTATTTTTAAACAAAAATATTAAAATTTTAAACTTAAAAATTGTACAAGTTTAAAATTTTACTAAATAAACTTAAAGAGGAAAAGCTATGGCCTGACAAACTTATGGTCTCCGGTAGCCCAGACCACAGCATAATTTGTTTTTTTTTTTATTTTCAAATAAATTTTGTGGAACGCGTGCCTGTTATTTAATTATCTATTTATAGAATATGAAAACCCATAAATAGAAAAGTAATCAATTATTACGAGTACTTCTCAACTTCAAAAATTCGGCTGAGGAAATATTTGGCTGCAATACGAATTTGTTTTCACTATTATTGAAAAATTTTTTACGCAAAAACTTAAAATGACGCTTCAAAAAGTTACGCCTCTGAACAAAACAATGGTAATTTTACAAATCAGCGAATTGTGATTTTTTTTTCAAGTTTTGTGGGTTAACTTATTGCAGAAATTTATTACAGATACTTTTATTTTGAGAAAGGATAGCTAAAAGATCTGATCCTTCATTAATGTACAAAGTTTTTAAACAAAAATCCTACATAAAATGATACATGTTTTTCAGACCTTTCGCACTCTTGATACTAGTAATAAGTGTTGACCTAAAACTTCTATCACATATCCGTCGCTGGAAGAACAAAAGGGTTAATGTTAATGTGGCTTATGAAGTTTTTACCGAATTTTTTGAAGACTTTTTTATTTTTTATTTTGAAGAAATGATTTTTGTAGGTCTTTCATACTTTATAAACTTGTAATTATTGCTAAAATAAGACTTATATCACATATCCGTCTCTAGAATACTGGAACACTGTGAATAGAATAATTTAAAAAAATGAGGCTTATCAAGTTTTTGCAGTAACTTATTTAATTTTTTTTTTTTGTTTTAAATAAAATGAAGATAATTTTTAGAACTTTAGAATTTTATACACATTCCTACATTGATTATTTAAATGTTCAAAGATTAACAATGTCAAAATTTGGTAGTGTAAGAAAGTCTTGCAACACAGCTAAATGGTTTTTTTTTAATATAAAGTTTTATAAAAACCTTTATGATAAGCAACACTTTTTTAAAAAAGATAGTTTGCGCTAACTTTCTGGTATCAATTGTTGGATATGAGATACATAGTAGCCATTTTCAAAACCCCATTGCTTTTATCAAGACTCTAATTTCATTAAAGTTTTATTTTACATATTAAAAAAAAAAAAACATTACAGGCGATTATTTCAATATTTTGATTTTGTAGTTTATCATGTTTTTCTACTTTTTTCCACAGATTGATGGAAATTTTTAAAATTAAATTGATTATTTAGAAAATGTTAAATACCATCATTAACAAATGCATATTTTTTAAAATTATAAATACATATTTTTTTTTATAAAACACGATTATAAATGCATAATATTGTCTGATCTAATTACAAGACAACAATGTAAAACTTCACTAACACTTGTATTGAAAAAAAAAAATATACAAATAACAAATTGTATATACCTTGTATACGATCCGGCACATCAAACGACAAATCATTAAATTCTATATTAACTTTTAAACCGGGTGGTAAATTTTGAAATTCATTTAATGACGTTTCATCATTTTTCAACTCATTACTTCCTTTATCCATTTTGAAAAGATCAAACGAGCACGCGAGTGCGGTAGTTAATAAAAGTATTGACCGTTAAAAATATACGAACTTGCTTGTTGAAAATCTGTTTACTATCTGTTCTATTAAGATTATACGGCAGAGAATCAATAGTAGCAGCTTTTAGTACAATAATTATTGTGTCACAACTAACAAACCATATTAATATTAAGATAGAAATGGTCTAGCACATTTGCAATAACTTTAACAATACAGCAAATTAATAATTGTAGTATAATACATTTTTATAAATATGTGTATTAATAAATGCATACATACTGTTTAATTTGTAACAAATATCTACATATGTTAACCAGTGTTGTCAAAGGTTATTAGCAGAAATCCGCAGGTTTGGTCTAAAAGACCGCCAGAAAATAACTATATAAATCAATGAAGAATGTAGGGGAAAAAAAGACAGAAAACCGCTTGTTTTCAAAATGGAAAAAAAAATTACCACTACCCAGCCAGAAAAATACGATAGGGAATGCGTTGGCCAAGTGCTTTTAGCAGTGGTTATACACAGATGAAACAGATTCATTGTAACAGTCGAATTTCTTGCCAACCGAATAGTTTGTTTGCAGCAACCCATCTATTCATGGGTAAATGGAAAAATTATGCTCCCACCGAAATTCTGTTGTATTAGACAAATTTCTGTCGCCACAAAAAAAATATCGATGACCACAACCGAACCATGCGGTTGGCTAAAAATTCGGTTATCACAATGAATCGGTTTTTTCTGTGTAGTGCTTTGCTAACCCCAAAATGATAGCACCGGACTGGGCTTGGCCGTTTCTTTTTCAAAACGTTAGCAGAGATTGGCGAAAGATATATCAGTATTTAGAGTATCTCCATAAAAAATGCTTTTTAAATACGTCTAACATATATTTGTCAATTTCTCGTTGGTCCATTTTAAATGTCAAATTTATATTGAAATATATGTGAAAAAAAAGTCCCGCCAAATCCTTTTTTAAAAATGTTACAAAAGCATACATCCTTATATATATTTCATTTCGTAAATCCAATGTAAATTTTGTTAATCTGGTACTTTTTGTAAATAAATGCTTTGCCAGTGCTTACATATTTTTTTTTCATATACGCCTAGCAAAAAAAGAGCAGGAAAAGATGTAGTAAAAACATCACGTCGAGTTTAACAGCTGTTCAATACATACACTCTTGTGGATTTTTTTAAAAATTGGGAAAAGTGAATTTCGAGTGCTCATTTAACAATATTTTTTGCGATCAAACTAAGAAAAAGCTTGATAAATATTATAGGCACTCTGCACCATCGATTTCAATGGTAAAACAGTGTTTTACTGACTTTCGTTGTGGCCTTATAAGCACGGAAGATGCCGAACGTTCTTAACGCCCAGTTGAGGTCTCTACACCCAAAACAATTGAAAAAATTCACGATATGCTCGGAGATTGAATGTGCGATAGATTGTGGAAGACTAAGCATCTCATATGGCTCAGTCGTTTCAATTTTGAACGATCACTTGGGTATGAGAAAGCTTTCCGCAATCGACCACCAACGGAATCGTGTGACAGCTTAGTTTCCATGACAAAAATCCATGAAGTAGACTACAAATTGCCCCCTCAGTCGCCTTATTCTCCGGATTTAGCCCCCAGTGACTATTTCCTATTTCCAAACCTATTTATTGCATTTTCGTTCATCTAAAAAGAACAAAAACTTTTGTTAATCCTGATATTTTGAAATCAGGGAAAATTTTCTACAACACTACAAAACTCCGATATAATCGATTCAATTTCATTAAATGGACTTAATTCAACAATTTGTTCCAACCATATAGTTCAACTTGGTTTGTTATTGCAATGCTGCTTTAGAAATTAAGATATTTTTGTTTAAAAAATATTTTGATAAAAGTTAGTTTAACTAAACCAGTTTTATTACACATCCAAAAGCTCTGGCTTTGAGGTTTTATCAAACATAAAAAAATTAAATTTATTGTGAAATGTATTAGAATTAGAAAGGGCTTTTATATGTAAATATAAATATACATAATATAAGTGATTTAACTAATCAATTTAATTTATTAAATAAAAATTAAAAAAATTGTAAACATTCGTGTATTTTTCAAATATGCAAGTGTTTTTATAGAAATATATGATTTTTTCGCTAATTAAACTCATACATTTGTCTAAAAGACCAGCATTAGATCAGAAAAAATCAGCAATTGTCGCTAATTTATGTGTAATGAAAACTTGAATCTTTTTAGCACATTTTGCTAAAGTTGGGAAAGCGTTCTAAACCAGGTTTCTGCCAGTGCTTTTATTATTTTTACGGTTATACATTTTGTAAATCAAGTAAAGCACTTTTTAGTAAAGCTAATGTCAGAGTGGCGATGCTACAATACTGCGCCATAAACCACTGCTAGTGTTTTCTTATGTGCTCGTTCGAAAGATGTCAGAGTGAAAGCGAAGCTAGAAGCGTGTATGTAGCATCTAATCGCTTCTAGCTTGGTTTCGCTTTTAGCGGCCACTCTGACATTAGCCTAACGTTGGTAGAGCGTTCTAAGTACTCGTAAGTTTCCTGCCAGCACTTTATTTGTTGTATCATTTGCAATCAGTGTTCTGCAAGTACTTTATTTTTTTTTCTGGCTGGGTAGACTTAAAAAAAGGAAGGTTCATCATTACAAAACCGGTTTTTCAAAAGTGATATTTTTTTTTTGGAAATGTATAATAAAAATTTCAAGTTTATCCAATCAATATTCTTAAGAGAATACAAAATTGTTGCATCTTTATCTGTGTAAAATTATCCGTTACTGAAGCGTGTTTTTTTTTTATACGATTTTAATATAATTAATATTGTTTATTTTAAAAGCGATGAAATATGATTTTTTCCATTGTGAAAAGAATATTACAAATATTACAAATATTTGCATGGACTAAATATCATTTAATACTTTTTTTATGATGCCAAGTCATGTCTTTAAAAACTGCTTAATTTTACCCTTTCGCGATATATTTATAAAAGTTTACAAATTTTTTAATTTAATAGAAAATTTCATATTAAAAAAAAAACTAAGAATTCTTTGGAAGCTTCTCAATGTTTTGACTTATGTTATAAAAAAAAAAGAAACTTTTTGAAAATAATTTCATACCAAACGGGATAACTTATAAATGCACGTCGTTTCCAAAGAATATAAGAAAAGTCGCCGGCATAATATAAATGCAATATTGTTTAAGAAGTTATGAATCAGGAATGTATGTAGCGAAAAAATTAATTTATTCTATATACCGGTATTTCATTGCACTTCCATTCCTCTTTTAACGTTGTTATTTTTCTCTTATATCGATTTCTATATGATTTTGGTGCTTGAAATTTACAGCCTCAAAAGCATTCTATGACGTTTTCATAAATGCAAAGTCAAGACTTCAGGCTTTCATTTGTGGTCCAATTCGAGCTCTTAGCTCTTTAAACTAAATTTTTTTAAAAAACAAATTATGACAAACTCTAAAATCATGGAATCATACATGGGATCATATTTGCAAATGTATTTCAGAGACTTTTGCTATAGTTGTCCTAATCAGAAAAGTATATCAGAACTTATTCGAAATTTTGTTTCAACTTCTAAGTTTCATCCATTTTTATTTTAGCATATTTTCTGAAACATTTCACAAATTTTATGAAACTTCTTCCTAATTATTATGAAACATTTCATAAATATAAAATAGCCTGTCATTAATTTGGATTTTTTATAAAATAGCTTCATTATATTAATGAAGCGTTACGTTGCACGAACATCTATGAATTTTTTATCATACTTACAAAGTGTTTCATAAATATGATGAAGCTTTTTCCATGAGTGTATCGCAGAGTTTTTGCAAAACAAATTAACCTCGTAATACGGAGGAAGGATGTATTAAAAAATTCATAATAACCCTCGGTATTTCTATTCAGATCGATCCAATGCTCACATAAATCACTTTAAATTCTCAAAACAGTCCGAATTTTTAAGAAAAATAAAATAAAATTTATGTTTCAATATTTTTACACAAACTAAACGCGATTAAATTTAATAAACTCGAGTAGGGTGTAAAAACTCTGAATCATTCTAGCGCAGTGATCGGCACTCATAGCACTTAGAGGCCAATCACAATCGGCAATTTACACGTACACTACACGAATGCAAAAAGTATATAATTTTCTATAGAGCATGTTTCTCTCTCACGAACTTTTTAGTACTCTCTTAGAACACGAACATAGTTTGGCGGCAACAAAGGTGAGGTCGGCAACTTTTAGTAGTATTTAGCGGTGCTGCCATATAACCAATTTTAACTATTTTTTGCCGTTTTTTGGGATGCTAGAGATTTTTCAGATTATTTCATTAAAAAAAGGTTTTTTTATTTTATTCATGTATTTTTTCAGATTTTTCATGTAAAAATTTGACACGTGTAATAAAGTAAAAAAAAAACAACAAAAATTTGCAATTGTGTTAATAAATAGTTACGAATTCAAACATAACATTGTGACATTAAAAGTATTAAAGTGTGTACACACACATTGACCAACTATGTCTATTCATTTCCATTATTTCCCATTTCTATGATAAAAATATATATGGTAAAAATATATAATAAAGATAATAATTATGCTATTAATTGTTGCAACATATAACTAAAAAACCTATAAAAAATGCAATATTGAAAAAAAAATTGTTTTCATGAAAAAACAGTTAAGAATCCCAAAAACCTGGATAAAAAATTACACTGTTTATGTGGCAGCCCTGCATACACCAAATTTAATGTTTTTCAACACTTTAGCAACTTTTAAAATGTTGACCTCTCATTTAAAAATGTTGCCGCTGAACTCTGTACCATGTTGAATTTCTGGTAGAGCGGGAAAAATACTCTATAGAAAATTATATACTTTTTGAGTAGTACGCCAACTTTCAACAGAGCAAGTATATGCCGCTTTGTTGAAGAAATAAAGTACACTCTAAAAATTTGTTTTTTTTATTATAGTTTTTTTTTATTGTAGGTATTTATTTTGTATTTCGTTTACATTTAAAATGTGGAAGATTTTTTTTTTATTTTCAGTGCAGTGTGCCTTGTATGCAATCAAAAAATTATTATTATCATTATGAATAATTTTTATTTTTTTTAATAGAGAAACAAAAACATGAACTATTTTAATTCAATGAATCCGTATTCATTCATTCTCTTACCGATTAATTCATTTATTAATTTATTCATTCATTTACCTAGAAAGATTAAATAATTTCTTACGGTGTAAAACACCAATACATTTATATTCTCTCTTTCTGCCGACCACTGTTCTAGCGTATTTAGCGACGGCGGATTTAAAAAAAACGATGTTTTTTCCGTCGAATTACACAAAAAACAAGTTTTTATCCTACATATATTTTTGTATTTTCTCTTGTTATATTGTATGGTGAGGGTATATATCAGTTTGTTATTCCGTTTGTAACATGTCGAAATATAGGTCTAAGACCCCATAAAGTATATATATTCGTGATCCTCATGTAATTTAAAGTCGATTTAGCGATGTTCGACTGTCTGTCCGTCTCTCTGCCTGTATGTTGATAAGACGATCACGACGGGAAGACGCAAGCAGGGGTGCCTTTTTTTACCAAGATTATTGGACATCCCGAGCAGTTTGCTATTGAAACGTGTTTTCGTTTAGTTGTTAATTTTTCAAACACTTTTTTCGGTTAATTTGAACAATTGTTATATTTTTGTGTCTTGACTATCATATAGATGGCGTTATTCAATAAAAATGGGTCCGTCTCTGGTTAGATCCGTAGAGTCTAAAACCCCAGATGTTAAGGAAATTTTTTGCAGTACTACAATTGGCTCAAGTGACTTAATTTTTGCTTTGGTGTTAAACGAAATTTAGCAAATAAAAATTTTGAATTTTCATTTCGATTCCGAGCTTGAGTCACTTAAGCTAATTATCTTTCTGCCTTAAATAAAAAAAAATCCTAATTTCACACAAATTATTGGACATCCCGAGCAGTTTGGTATTGAAAATGAGCAAAATTGGTCCAGCGGTTAAAAAGTTATGAGTGAAAATGCAAAGATACCTCTAAATTTTCCATACAAATTGGTGTATTTTAGTACAATTTCATGGTAGCGACTGGTATATAATATTTTTTCTCATATTTTTTCACCAGTTGCTTAGAAGTAAATAATATTTTGTATTCACCTCAAATATTTTTCACCACAAAAAAATTTTTACACCACTAAAATTTTTTTTCACCACAAAAAATTTTTTTTGACCTCAAAAATATATTTTCACCTCAAAAGTTTTTTCGCATCCAAAAAAGTTTTTCACCTCAAAAAATTTTGTTCACCTCCATAATTTTATCAAAAACAATGGAGAACATTTTTTTAAAATATTAGTAGAGGGTATTCAAATATTCGATACAGCCGAATTTAAGCCTTTTTTTAATTGTTTTTATTTTGCGATTCACCAGAGTTAAATACATATTGATAATGTTATTACCCAGTAAACATAAGCAATACAATGACGATTCCCCAGACGTATTGACTAGATTAAAAATTTTATTGCGGCAACAATCGCCTTTGTATTGCGGACGATACCCCACTTGGTAGGAAACGTATCCCGAAAGCAATACATTTAAACAATACGAAAGCAATTCTTCTAGAAGATAAATAGTCAATATTGTCAAATTATCATCTGGAAAATAAAACTCTATAGCCAAATATCGCCTATGTGTCATCTGCAAGTTAAAAAGAAGATATCGCCCGATAACCCCGCAAAAAATAAAAATGTGCTATCACTTATTCACTAATGACCATCTTACACATTTTGCATTTGGTTTTAATAACACCATGCCATTCATTTACAACACGTAATTCCTGGAAAAAATTAAGTGGTTTGAATTTTCAATACACTTATAATTAAATTGGAAAAATACAATTTTAACTTACCTTTATTTGCAAAAGTTTTCGCAAATTAAGCTGATTTTCCCCCAATTTTTTAAGGAATTTCAAAAAGGAATAAAACTAAAATATATTTGTTAACTTTTTTTCTTTATCGCCGATATATTTTGGAGCTGATAAAAAGAAGATACGTTCAATATTGCCGTAATAAATTTTAGTTTGAAAGTTGAAAACTTAAAAAACGAAAAAACGTCTTTTGGGGTTCAGTATGAATGGGTTATCACAAATTTTTTTTTTTTTATCGAGCAACATTTTTTATTTTTTAAAATTTTTTAACAAATTTTATTTGTTAATTTAAGTATTGAAAAATATTTTAAGTGTCAAATTTTTGGATTTTAATGTCAAATTTTAATTGTTTTATAAGAGCAGGTTTTTAGAACTTTTTAATGCTTTTTTAAGTGGATGTTCTATTTTTGGACATGAGTCGGTTGTGATCACTTCCAATCCCTTTTTTAACCCATGTAGCATTTTAAAGCAAAATATGTTTGTAAGTATAAGTTTTAATTATTAGAAATAAAATTTCTCTCAATATCAATAATTTTTACTAATTTTAAAAAAGTGTAAAATTAGTAAATTTTTTTTTTCTAATTTTAGCAAATCGGTTTTCCATAATTTGTAAAATGATTTCTGAATTTAGCATCAAAAATTTGTAAATATTCTACAAAAATTCTGTAATTCGTTAAATGTACATTGCAAAAAAAATTTACTAAATAATATTTTTTTTTACTAAAAATCAATACAAAAATAGTAAATTGGGATTGAAAACCGTTTACAAATTTTTTTAAAAACTTTTTTTTTCTGAGTACATATTTAATTTTATGGAAAATACCCTGTAGGAAGCCTGGGGTCAAGTGTCTACAAGTCACCACTTTTATCGACTATTTTGGGTAACTTTGGTAACATGTACACAAAACGTCTATACTTTTTGCATTCCTTTTTTGCAGCTGCAAAGCTGTGCTTGTTCTTGATTTTTTTATTGTTTTATTTTGTTGAAAATACATGTGCATAGCTGCATGCAAAATTAAAGATTTTAATAAAAATATAAAGAAAAATGAATTTATAAGGTAAATATACAAATTTGAACAAAATATATAATGAGCAAATGAAACGACAAAAAACTTGTGAAAAAAACAATCAATTTTTTATGAAAATAACAAGAAAGAGGCAACAATTTTTAGTGAAAGTTGCAACTCTAGAGATTTTGTGGAGCCTGATAAAGATTTTACGGAGCCTGTGGATGATTTTTTGCAGCCTTTGAAGATTTGTCTACTCCAAAATTAAATTAGCAAGAAATTTTTTTACTTTAATGAAATTTATAAAAAAAATTGTATTAATAAAATATCTAATTTAACAAAATAAATGCACCTGTTTACTCTTATTTCCTTGCTAGTGTAGAAATCTGGTAAAAAGTTCCAAAAGTGTAGACTGGTTCCAATGTCAACACCTAGTCAATAGTTGTGTAGATTCTTAATGACACGCACATGTTAAATATCTACAGCAGAAAGCGTTGGCTGGGGCATTATTAGTCAGTAGTACTGGTGACAAAGTTAATAGTGAATCAGTACAGTTTCACTATTGACATTTCCTACAGGGTATCGATTCAATTTTCAAATTCTTTGCGGACATGTGTAATAATACATAACCAGTGGTTTCGTAAATCATTGTTTTTTTAAGGACATATGTGGAGGGTATTCAAAGATTCGGCACAGCCGAATTTAAGCCTTTTGTAATAAATTCACACAAAAATTTGTTTACCGTATGTCCAAATTAGCTATTAGCTAATATTAAAGATAACTTGGCACAATTTTAAAAAAACACTGTCTTTAATAATAGCTAATTTGGACATACGGTAAAAAAAGGAGAATATAAATAACACAAAAATAGTTAGTAAATTTCATCTGTACTCAATAATAAAAATCAACTGTATGTTAGCATAAAATAGCTTTTTCCGTTGATTTGTGAGTTAAATACAATTGGTATTTCGGCACAAAGAATGTTGATGAAAGTCGTAGCTGACCAGAAAATGCATTCCATTCGGCTGGTGTCTAATAACGTTTTCTGTGTATTCTCCATGTTTACTTAAATTAAAAAATAAGGAAAAAATTTTCATTCGAAAAAACTTTTTCTATGATCTCGAATCAAACTAAAAATACATTTTTATACATATAAGTATTAAAAAGATCAACTATAAAATATAAACTTCACTGTTGTCCATTATCACTAACTTTATGAATCCGTTGCCAACATTGTAAATAATAATACTTAGATATAAAATGTTTGGTTTCCTAAGATATCGCTAACATTGCGATTAAAAATTACTAAAAGTTTGTTTTGGTACACTTATAAAAAAATTGTGTATAAAAGTCTGTTAAACGCGAACAAGAACAAATTTCAGTTGTTAATTTTTCATGCTAATATTCAATAATGTGTATTTCTTAGTTAAATATTATTAAGTCAAGATCTGGCCCCACGGCCGGCACTGCGACGCATATGGATCATTAGTAGCAAAAATTATAAAACTAAACCAAATTGTGCATTATATTCCCAATGAACTTTAATATAGAAGATGGAGAAGAGTTCCTTATATCCTCTGTACCTAAAAATTCCTTATTGAAAACTTTCCTCGTGTTCCTATGCACAACTCACATCAAATGTGGATGGTTGTTTCGTCTCCCTCAAGAGATAGCCTACACAGAGGCGATTGAAGCAGATTCGTCTTCCACAAATGGTACACTCTAAAAAATATTTGTAAAATGACTACTATAAAATAGGTAAAGTTTTATGTAATATTACGAAAATTTGGTAAATATAAACACCAAATGTGTAAAACAGTTATGTACACATTTTCATATACAATAATACTAAAACAAAGTGTTTTTAAACATAATGTGCTTACAACTAAACACTTTATGCCTAAAATTATTATTCTTTTATTAAATTAAAATTTTACGCACAAAATTTGTAAATATACAAACCTGGAATGGTAATAATTATTTTGACATTTTGAAATTATAAAAGAAAAAAAATCTAAAAACAAATAATTATTTTTCAAAATTGTTAATTTTTTAACAAATTGTGATAAATGTATACTAAATTATTGGGTCAAGAATCAAAAACATAAAACATCCACCAAAAAACTGAAATACTACATCAAATTTTTTTATATATATAAAGTTGGAAGAAGATGACATATCATATCGCACTTCACAATATGCACTGTACACTCTAAATAATTTCTGTTGAAATTTACCCAAATTATAGTTGGAAACTGTACTCCTACAATAAACTGGGTAAATTTACTCTGTGTGCGTAAACGAAAAAAGTACACATATTATGCGTAAATTGGTAGACACATAATGGGTAATTTTAATTGAAAGTGCGTAAAAATTAAATGAAATTTTAAAAATAATTCTCGAATTTACTGAAATTGTGAATAAAACAACCTTTTTGAAGGGTAAAAATATAAAGAATGCATATGTTTACCAACGCAATGGTTGAATTTAAACAGCTTAAAAACTTTTTTTATAAGAAGAAATTTATTTTTTTGTTTACATTATATTTATATTTAATAATATGAATTATATAATGAAATAATAATATATTTCGAATGGGCAAGTGAAGTGATGGTCATGCCCAATTTAAATTGTAGTGTGCAGCAATATTGTACCCTCTTCTCCGTTTTAAAGAGCAACGTTTCCAGATATACAGATTTGAATGAGATGTTGTTGCCTTGAAAATATGTTGACATAATTTCGTTTCATGTATTTTAAATTTTATTTCACTTTTTTTGTATGGAGGTTTAGGTTTTTTGGTATTTGACCATTTTCCAATTTTCACAAATATTATATTTATTCACTTTTTTATAATTATTATTCGCTTTTAGCTTTTTTATTTTTTTTTAAATATTTTACAATTTTAAAATGTCAAAATATTTATTACCATTCTAAGTTAGTATATTAACAAAATTTGTGCGTAAAATTTTAATTTAACAAAAGAATACTAATTTTAGGCACACAGTGTTTAATTTTAAGCGCATTATGTCTTAAAATACTTTTTGTGTATATTATTGTATATGAAATTGTGTACAAAATATTTATACGCATTTTGTGTGGATATTTACCGAATTTTCGTACTATTACACAAAACTTTACCCATTTTTCTGTAGTAAATTTACATACATTTTTTAGAGTGTAGAAAGCTGCAATAAAACATTTAAAAATCGCTAAATGTATTTTTTGTATTATAATTAAAATAAATTTATTGTTTTTATTGAAAAAAGTCTTTTGTGCAGTTGAATTTAAAATATGCGCGTTGTTAAATATACGCATTTTTTTGGAATTTTTAAGCATTCAGAAATGCATTTTTAGTTTTTAAGGAGTATATTTACTCTTAAAACAAACTTTTTTACGCACAATTTTAGTAAATTTACAAAATAATTTTAAAATTTCCTTAAAGTTTTAAGCAATTTCAATGTAAATTTACACTTTATGTGTACATAATATTACGCATAATGTGTGTATTTTTTTCGTTTACGCACACAGAGTAAATTTATCCAATTTATAGTAGGAGTACAGTTCCCTACTATAAATTGGGTAAATTCAACAGAAATTAATAAGAATGTAGTTCAACCTAAAGTGTTCGGTAAGAAACCCTGTTAGTAACCTAATGTCGTTCCTAGCAAGTTCAAAAATTTCCCCATTTGAAAAGGGGTTGGCCAATAGTTTCGCCTGTCTCATCCCCAAAGAGTTGTTTCAAAGGTGCTTTTCCATTGGTAGTTCGCCCTCCTTAAGCATTTTTTAAACACTTTTTTCACTTAACTTAAACCACAATTGTTTTCAAGTTATATTTTTGTGTCTCGACTATCACTCACATATAGATGGCGTTATTAAATAAAAATGGGTCCGTCTCTGATTAGATCCGAAGAGTCTAAAACCCCAGATTTTAAGGAAAATTATTGCAGTACTACAATTGGCTCAATTGACTTAAGTTTGGTATGAAACGAAATTTAGCAAATAAAAATTTTGAATTTTCGATTTCACTTAAGCTACTTCTGTTTCTGCCTTAAATAAAAAAAATCCTTATTTCTCTTAATTTTTTTTAAGCTAATTTAACAAAAATTGTCTTTGTATTTAGCAGTATGCTGAAATTTATACCTTTAACAAATTTAATAGGTCATGATTTTCAAGTTCAATTAAAATTCTGCACTCCCAAATATAGGTACTATTTTCTGTTATCTTATATGTAACGTACCCCAATCTAAACACTCGGACTTTGATAATATTTGGATATGTGATATAAATAGAAAATATAAAATGGATTGTCTCCGCTTTTGGGCCACATCAGTTTTAAGGAGTCAAAAATTAGCCTTTTTTAACTTTTTAAGGTATTTAATTTAAAAGAATCGTATACAAGTGCTGCATCATTGGAAATAAATTTTAGAGAGCTTCTACTGGTACCTTTTTTGATACCTTTTAGGTACTTTTTGCGGTTGTATAAATTTCAAAACTTTGGATACTTATTGGCTGTCAAATTCACATGTTTTATTCCTTGTTAAATTACTTATTTTTTTGATATTTGTACTACTATGGATTTTATTAACTGATCCTCACAATTTTTTCCATTTAATAAAAAAAATTAGTGCTTACTATTCGTTAGTTACATTAAATTATGATCTCGAGCCTGATATAATTTAAAAATTATATAATTTTAGTGTAGTTTTAATATAGAATGTTAAACTTTTCCAACATGCTGCTTTCGCACACAGGCCCCCGAATTGTTTGCAAAGTGAAACATCTTGTTTTTAGATTTCTTTTTTCTATCATATATCCAAATTTCATAAAAATCGGAGTGTTTACATAGGGGTACTTTCCTTGTTAGCAGAATTTTTCAACTTTTTGTACGGGCTTTTTTTTAAAGTGTACCTTAATAGTCAAATTTTAAAATAAGAAATAAATAAAAATTTTCAAAAATAAAATCCAAAAATAAAGTTGCTTAGAATTTTTATATATAATGTTTGCTGATTAGAAAACAAATTATATTGTAGATATCCCATAACTTGTTTTCAGATTGGAGCGATTTCTTTATAGCAGGTTTTCAAGGTTATTATCTACAAATTATTTTATTTTTTTTTTTAATTTTTGTTGTTTTAATTTCATCCAAACGTATACAAATTTGAAGTAAATTTCTTTTGTTTTGCTTTTTGTTTTTCTATTTTCGTAAATAATAATTGATATTGATAGTCAGAGATGGTCAGTGTGGGCATCAAACGAGAGAGATCTCGAGGGATCCATTTTATAAAACAGCCTAAGTAAAGCAAATTAAAACATCCCTTTTTTTTGTAAACTTATGCTTATTTTGAGCAACTAATTAGTTTTTGGGGCATTAGACGATACTATTATATTGATACTCTACTAGAGCAAAATTTTGTCGTTTTGCCCTGTCTCGCTTAGTTTTCGAGATGCAAAATGGGGAATACCTCGAAAAATAATAAATAAATAAAATAAAAATAGGCCAGATCCGGGAAAGGTATAGCAATTTAAACATCCCCATTTTTTGTAAACAAATGTTTTTTTTGAGGACTTAGTACGATTTCATTAGCATTAGTACACTCACAATATTATTTCGTTTAAAACAACTTAAAATACATATTAAATTAATCGAAAATACAATAAAAAAAGGACTACTGATTTTCCATTATATTTAACCCATTTTGTTGTTTATTTTTAATCATTGTTTAATAAACGACAAAAGTAAAAACAATAGAAAGTCGTTTAAAATAACTATCAAATTTTTACCGACAAAAAGTTAGAAAAAACTATTTACTTTTGTAATTTGTTTTTCAAATTCAAAGTTTTTTTTTTATATCATGTTATTACAAAACAGAATACAACACATGCAGATGTATATATTTTTATTGGCTTTGTGTGTATGTATATTTGAATAATTTCTTGTAATTTTTATTGAAATAATTTTGTATATATACAAACTATTTTGGTAAAAAAACAAAAAGGAATTATATGAATTTATATTTTTTGAAACAGAAAACATTAAATTTTACATTTAACTGAAAATATCAACTCCTACTGAATGTCTGTAAATTTTTATAGTTTGTTTTTTGAATGACTGATTGAAATAGTTAAAAAATATATTTCTATTAATTTCAATTGATTCTTCATTTTAAAACAAACTTTACGTATTACTTTTTAAATAAACTACAGTCGGTAACGGAAAATATATTGTGAGTGTACAAACTATTTTAGTAAAAAAAACAAAAAGGAATTATATGAATTTATATTTTTTGAAGCAGAAAACATAAAATTTTACATTTAACTGAAAATAACAACTCCTACTGAATGTCTGTAAATTTTTATAGTCGGTAACGGAAAATATATTGTGAGTGTAGGATAAAACCTCATGTCGGAAAATTTCATTACCATTAAATGGTAATAAAATTGTTTGCAGAAGCATTACTCAACTAATGTTAATGAAATTTCAATGCCAATAAAAAAAATCTCTAGTATGTATTATATAAAATATGTCAATAAATTGTCCATATATCATAATTTTATTGGGGCTCCGTTTTCCAACAAATAAATTAATATTCCATCTATCGAATTCGGTAAAATTTAAATAAAAAATATCAATATAAAATTTGTATATTATTACTCGATCTATCTCTTTAATTACATTTTTTTAAATTTTATCAGGCTCGAGATCACAATTTAATTTTACTAACACTATTTTTTTTTTGTTAAATGGAAAACATTGTGAGGATCAGCGCTAGAGGGAGTGCACACTTTTGACCAGAGCGACCAGGTCATCTTCAGCCTCCTTATGAACCACCCAACTCACAGACATCTCATGGTTTTGAACAGGCTTATATATCACGGCCCTAAAGAATAGGACTATGCGAAATTCCTTTTTCATATTTAGTGTATGATTACCCGTACAAAATGAGCTTTTTCCATCCGATTTTTGATTTACCCTTGTCAACCAACTCCGATTTTCGAAGCACAAATTGACAGGGTTGCCATTCCAATTGTTAATGTTTCCATTTATTTGCAAAAGGGCTTTTTTTAAATACGAATAAATTTAGGAAATTATATATGTGGAATCAACTGCAATAAAATAACTTCATTTGCAATTAAAAAGGTGTAAACTTTATTTGCATTTAAATCAACTACAATATGTAGTTATTTTTAACTGTTACAAAACAACTGACAAATGTACTAAAAAGAACTACAAATGCAGTTAAAATCGCATACATTAAAATTAGTTTAAAACTGTAAAAACAACTTCAAGTGTAGTTAAAACAACAACCAAACACTGAATAATAAAAAAAATACCTTTATCCTCTAAATATATATAACTGTTAAATTGGTTTTGTTATATGTACCCTACAGCATTCTTAGTAACTGGGTATATTAAGTTTGTGCTAAGTCAGCAACTACCAAATGCCGAAAAGTTCGAAAAACTACAAAAATTGTATTGCTCTCTTGTGATTTTTTTATTCTTTTGTATAAAATTGAAGAATGAAACTAATACGATAAGTTGAACTAGACTAGGGACGAGACCCCACCAGAAAGCAAAGAATAAAATACCATAAACAGTGGCGTGCCAAGGGGGGGGGCAGGACACCCCCCCCCACCGAAATTATTTCCAAAATACAGTTTTTTACTATGTTTAGTATACAAAAATATACAAAATAGCTTGTATTTTTTTGACTTCAATCGATTTTCTTCGCAAGACCAATTGATTTTTTTTCTAAAGCCAATTGCCTTTTACCAGATTTTGCTGAAATTTGTGAAGAAATAAGAAAAATTTGCTTTGGAATCAGGGAAATTTTCTCAATTTTCTTTCAGTTACCTTATGTACACATTTTTATTTGGCCGCTACTTTCGGTGAAATCTCTATACTTAACCCTCCTCTATTATTAATTATTTCTACACTCGTAATATTGTTTGGGTACAAACAGCAAAAACTAGACTTAAATTTTTAAAAACTGATAAGTTGCCTTTATTTATTTAATTTAACGACTTTTATCTTTTTTCGAACGTTTTCTAACAAAGGAGTATTTTAAGGTTATTTACACGTCTACTATCCTTATCTGCTATTATTAGGTTTAAAAATCAGCAAAACAACAAAATAATAAGAACGTTAGAAAAAAATATATGTAGTTTATTGTTTTTAAATATTGTACTTTGTGTGAGTGTAAGCTGGATAAATAAAATCTAAACTAAATTCAGGTATCCAAATTTCTATCAAATTTTAAAAATTGTTCAAATATTTTGTCAAAGAAATTTTGAAATCTTTTGTCAATTTATATTTAGTTTAGAATTTATTTAGCTACCTCGCACAGGTCCAAGTGGAATTATTTAATTTGTATATTTTCTTTTAAAACAAAAAAAATCGTGTTTCCAATCGTATTCCTATTTTCAATTAAAAATCTGAGATTCAAATACCACATTAAGTCTTAACTGAAACACCCAAAATTTCAGATTTATGAGTTTATTTTTATAACAAAACTTATGTATTTAATATTTAAAATATTTAGGTAACAACACATATAGGATTTTGAATTAGTTATAGTAGTTTAAAAGTAAGATAAAAATGCAGTTCTTGACTTTTATTGTCATAAAAATATTTGAAATTTTTCATACTTGTATTTTGATCAAATATTAAAAACAACAATAATTAACAAAAACAAGTAAAAAAGGCTTAAATTCGGTTGTACTGAATCTGTGAATACCCTCCACCAATGTTCTCTATTGTTTTTGATACAAATAATTTAAAAAACTTTTGAAGTAAAATTATGGAGGTGAAAAAAATTTTTGAGGTGAAAAAATTTTTGTAGGTGAAAAAAATTTTTTGTGGTGAAAAAAAATTTTTGTGGTAAAAAAAAATTTTTTGAGGTGAAAAATATTTGAGGTGTACAAAATATTATTAATTTCTAAGCGATTAGTGAAAAAATATGAGAAAATATATTATATACCAGTCGCTACTATGAAATTGTACTAAAATACCAGTTTGTATGGAAAATTTAGAGGTATCTTCACATTTTCACCCATAACTTTTTAACCGCTGGACCGATTTTGCTCATTTTCAATACCAAACTGCTCGGGAGGATGTACAATAATCTTCGCGTCGTGATCGCCATTTCAAGAGACAGACAGACATACATCGCTAAATTGACTTAAAATTGCATAAGGATCACGAATATATATACTATATTTCATGTTACAAACGTAATGACAAACTGATATATACCCTCACCATACAATATGGTGGAGGGTATAAAAAAAGACCCCAAATATGATTAAACGAAAAATTACCCCAAAATATGCAATGCAAAGAAATGTTGCTTATGCACAGCATTATACGCATTTATATTGCATGCAATCAATAACATTCGATAAACATAAAGTTACTTGGGTCAACCTAAATTGAAATATTTTAAAGAATTAAAAGAGAAATCATAAATCAAATATTTTAGAAATGCGCAACCACTGCCTTTCAAAATAGTTCAAAAATTAAGTGAATTTCTGCTCCCCGTCCATGAGTGTGTCTTCCCAGCCAGTTCCTATTAAAATTGCTGGTAACAATGGAAGAGCCAACAGCATCCGACGATCTTATAAAATTTTAGAGTGAATGGTTTTCATTGCGTCTTAGAGCTTGGCAATTTTGGAACTTGTTAAGATTTATGTTTGTTTTAATGTATGAAAAACAAAATTTTTGCATGCGGAGCTAACTTCTACGAAAAACAGAATAAAAATTTTTGAACAATAATCGCGCCATTTTGGTAAAAATTTTCGCCTGACAAATGATTGTCCGGTCACGATAATGTGGTAAGGAATTTATAATATATTGCACAAAACTGAGTCGTTGACGTTTCGTCAAAAGAATTTTGTAGCATAATAGATTTTAATCAAAATGATCTAAAAGCGGAGAGAAGCTATACAACACAAAAACAATCTACACTCAGAAAAAAAAGTTAGTAGAAAAATTTGTAAACGGTTTTCAATCCCACTCTACTATTTTTATACTTATTTTTAGTAAAAAATTATTATTTAGCAAATCTTTTTGCTATTTACATTTTACAAATTACAGAATTTTTACAGAATATTTACAAATTTTTGTTGCTAATTTCAGAAATAATTTTACAAATTTTTGAAAACAGATTTGCTAAAATTACTTTACTTATGCCACATATTTTATATTGTGTTGAGGTATTTTCTGGTACTACGAAACACATGATTAGGAAGTACACTGTAATTTTCAATAGAATTATTAGATATGCTTTTGGTTTAAGAGCAAGGGAACATGTATCCTTATTTGTGAACAGATTTCTTGGGTGCTCTTTTTTTAACTTTATTTGTACACGTTTATTATTTTTTTACAAATTTATGAAAAATGGATTCCCATTATATTTAGTGCAGTCTTTTGATTATTCACGTTCAACTAGAAACAGGCAAATTCAATATCCTCGGATTAATACTGTCTCTTTTCGAAGATCTTATCGTTTTAGACTGTCCAAAATTTGGAACGGGCTTCCTAGAGATTTAAAAAGTTTCTCTTTCTCTGTTAGAGTTTTCAAACATAGGATTGCCGATTATGCGATGTCTCATTAATTTTTATGAACTTTCGATTATTTATTTCTCACTGACTGACTTACTATTTTATGTTTTATTGCTACATTCATTGTTTTATTTTAGTTCTTCTAAATTTATAGTGTTTTAGATGTATTTTTTTTTTTAATATTTTAAAATAATCTTTATTATAATTATATTTTTTATACATATATATTACTATTATTTTTTTTGTATAAATGTATTTAGTAGTCTTTTTAACCATATATGTCCTCATGGGCTCGGTTATAAATTTATTGAAATAAAAATAAAAAAATATTACTAATTTTAAAAAAGTGGTTATTGAAGGAAATGTTATTTCTAATTAAAACTTACACCTACAAACTTAAATTTCTGTCAAATGTTACATAGATTAAAAAAGGGATCGGAAGCGAAGATACCGACTGATGTCTAAAAAGAGGACATCCACTTAAAATAGCACTAAAAAGGTTTTTTAGTTCTAAAAATCCACCCTAAAAACAATTAAAATTTAACCTTAAGAGTAAAAAAAAATGACCAAAATATTTTTCCAAACAGAAATTACCAAATTAAAACAAAATGATTAATTCGTTTTTTTTTTAAATATATATACAAAATTTTTGATGCTCGATAAGAAAAATTCAAAGCTTTTTACTAATATTAATAAAATTTAATAATTTTTTTTGTTGATTTTAGCTAACAGATTTTAAATTCCACTTTACAAAAAGTCTACTAAAATTTAGTAGCGTCTACTAATTTTTCTACTAATTTCATTGTACTACACGTCAGCAGACATGTGTTGCTAAGATTAGCAAAAAAATACCGCTGGGCTCAAATTAGCAGAATTTCCCGTAATAACAGCAAAATTTTCAGTTGTCATTACAGACTCTTTTTGGTGAGTGTAAATGTATTTAATACTAAACGTATAGATTAGACCTCATCAATGTAATAAATTAGTTTAAAATAAAAATTATTTATGAATTTAAAGGCTGTAAGTTTTGTTTTAAAAGGTAAAAAAATTAGGTTTAGAAATTGCCAGCTTTTAAAAATTCTCGACCGCCATTTTGCATTTATTTTAGAAACTGTAGAGCCAATAAAAACGTGACGTATAAATAAGAAAACTAGAATAGAAGAGAGGATTTCAATTTTTTACAGAATAACGCTTTAATACTAGCAAACATTTTTATATATCTCACCATATTTATAGCCTCGTTAATTAAAATTTCTTCCCATAATTTTATCCGCTTTCCGCAATATGACTTAAATCGTACTGTGGTGTAGGGTTTTAAAAAAAAATATTATCCTTTTCAAGGTCTGAACACATGCCTTTTTTTAATAAAGTTATGTTTTTTTTAGTTCATTACACTGCACAAAAGATGTAGTGATTTTTTTTCACTACATTTCAAGGGTAATGGAAATGAAAACTAAATTTTAGTACCATTACTTTTCATAAACTAATGAAAATAAAACATTCAGTAATGTTTTGTTGTGACAATGATTTTGACCAATCTTTAAATAAATTGCACAAATATATTGTATTTGGCATTTTCCAAAATAAGTTTGATAAGAAATAAAAAAGATAAGTATTTTTATTTTTAATCAGATTTTTATATAAAATATGTTGAATGAATATTATGAGTTATGTGTATGCATTAAGGTTATGAAAAAATGTTTTTTTTATAGAAAAATTAAATACATTTTGAAAAATGGAGACAAAAAATATATTCATATTTCATTATTAAAAATCTTATCAAAAAGCTAAGCATTAGTTTTTAAATAAACCATAAAGGTTTTTATCAAAGCTTATAGTTAAGAGAGTTATTTATCAAAGGCATATTTTCTGTAGCGATGTGCAAATTTCATATTTTTTATGTTTAGTTTAATTTAGTTTTTGCTCATATTTTCAAGGAAAGTCTTGTGACGTTGTATGGCTTCTTCGTGTTCTTTAATTTGTTGATGATGGAATTCAGCTTGATGGATTTGATCATTCTTCAAACGTTCCAATTGTTCTTTTTGCTGAAACGAAATATTAATTAAATTTTTAGCGATTATTGCAAAATTCGTATATTAAATAATTAAAAAATATTAAATTTGTTTTGTTTTTTTTAATAGGTACGTTTGATTACTTTAATATCAATCAATTTCTTTTGAAAACTACAAAAAAAAAAAAAAAAAAAATACAACAAATCTGATAAATTTGATAATGGAAATAAATTGTTTGTTTCGCAAAAGAATTAAAACATTAATGTATGAAATGAAGAACAGAAAAAGGGAGAAACTTTAAATATGTATGTCCTTTTACGGTACCCTAAAATATTTTTAAATAGTCTACAGAACAATAACAGCATGACATCTAAAATATTAATAAAGTTCTGACCATCAATTTTACATATTCCGGGCATTTTACCTATAAAACTCCTTAAAGAAATAACTTTTTCTAAAAGAGTTACTTTTTTTAACTATTTCTATGCTATTGTATGACCATAACCACATATGTTAGGGTCTACTGTTGGTTTTGCGCTGAAACTCGCTAACTGTAAAAAAAAGTAAGAAAAATACCAAGATAGCGGTTTTAATTGCAAGTTTTTTTAATCAAATATGTACCGTAAATATTACTACTGAGTAAGGAACTTATAGAGAGAAAAACAAATTTAATTCAAATAAGAAAATTTTCCAAAAAAAGTTCGGTAACAAAAAATTTGTTACAATTTTAAATGATAAATTTGGAGCTGGTAAAAAATTTAAATTATTCCAAAATCATTTTGTTGATTATTTCAGCAATGTACTGCCAACGTTTTAAAAAGAAACGGCCAAGCCGCATCATAAAAAAGCACTTTATTGATTGTTTCGCCAGTACTTTGCCAACGTTTTAAATTTATAATTTTGGAGCTGGCAAAGCACTCATGTTATTACCCCAAAAACACTTTATTGATTGTTTTGCCAGTACCTTGAAGAAAGTTTTAAATCTTTAAGCGCTTCTAAAAGATTTTTTTTTTATTATTATGATGCATTTGACTAAAATACATTTCTACGCACAATTTCAGACTTCTACGATAAACAAAATTTGAATCAAAAATGTTTTTGATTTTTCCAGTTTTTTTGGTTGTCCTGTAAACATTATTAAAGGGGTTGAGAGATTATGAAGTACTGCATTAAATTACATCTCTCCCCAAAATTTGAACGTTGTATGATCAAAACTGTCTATTTGTAAAATGTCCATTGGTTTTTTTTTTTTTTTACTTTTCCCGTAATAAAATGTGTTAGTTACGCCCTTTTGCATTTTAGGTGATGAAATAATCCTTTTAAATATAAATCAAATGTTTACATAGAATTTGTAATTAATAAAAATGTTTTAGACCATGACCACTCCACTATAAAACATATTAAGTTGGTATTTTCAGACCACGCTTTGCTTCAGGCAAATGAAAGCACAATAACAAAATACATGCAAGTCATTCATTTGTCAAACGACAAATGTCTTGTGGAATATTTTTTTTAAATTTTAGTATAAACTGTATGCAACAAATTTCAACCTTTAAATGACTTCTAGAAAAGCAATAATATTTTAGTAAGGAATATTAAAGAGAATAAACAAAATATAACATTTCACATACACAGTCATGTGAAAAAAAATAGGGACACTTGCATGCAAGATATTGGAAGTAAAAAAACACACATACATTTTGGGCAGAAACTAACATTATTTTTAGATTATATCACAACAATAATTCTTCAATCAAAAGAAGACCTGATCACAATTAAGTCCTTAGAAAGCTAATTTCATATCGAAAATTATTTACAAATTTAAAAGATCATTGAAAGTTAAATTTTGTTTTTTTTGGGGTTTTCAATTCACATTGCAATAATTAGTTGATAGTTTTTAAAAGTAGACGTAAATAATTTTCGATTTTCATTAGGAAATCAGCTTTCTAAGGACTTAAACAATACCAACGAAGTAGTCTGGCACAAACGAAATTTGAAAATTCCATGCATATGGCAATCTGTTCCGATTTTCTATATCCCATACCTTTTTCACCCTTGGCTCCATACTTGGTACACTTATTTACATAAATATGATACAGAAATGAGTACTAATAATAACAATGAGTACTAATAATAACAATGAGTACTAATAATAACAATTTTCTTAAAGTACCTATTTTAGTTCACATTCGACTATAAGAAATTATATTAATTTTTAATGTTATTTTTTTCAATTGCAACAACAAAGTTTGAATTGTTGTATAATATGAAGAATTATTGTTGTTCTATAATCTAAAAATAACATTGTTAGCTTTTTCCAAAAATGTATGTGTGTTTTTACTTTAAAGTTGTTGTATGCAAGTGTCCCTATTTTTTCGCACATCACTGTATGTACGTATGCATGTGTATGAACAATATAAGTGTAAATATTATGATGATATCATTTCCAAAGTAAGAAAGGTGCTTGAAGAACTGTTTAACTAAATAGTAAAGAAAACATTTGTAGAGAAACATTAAAAACCAAAGAACTAACCTTATTATAGAAGTATTCTTCTTCACGGGCTGCTTCCATTTTACCAAAACTACCGCCAGCTTCGCGAATGGAGCCACCGCCACCACCACCTTTACCGGCACCACTTCCCAATTCACCCAGTTGACTACTCATTCTAGCAAAGCTGAAAATGTAAAAAACAACGAAAATTTAAAAAAAAAATTTTAGACATTTTTATTGTGTTCCATATAAACAACAAAATTTAACAACGCATTTTTACGAATTTTATATTGTATGTATGTATGTACGTCTGTTTCCATATTATACGTCGTTAAAACAAAATTATAAGTTAACTACAAATATGTCCTATATTTTAATCGTCAAAATTCAATTGATTTCATTTTTAGATAAGAATAATCAAAACATACTACATTTATATAAATTATTTTATTTTTGAAAACTTATAATTCCAAGTCCTCCTGCAGTTATTTCACACAATCTGGGAGTTTTTGTAAAAAAAAAACACTTAAGCACAATCTTAATGCACTTAGTGCATATTTCATAAAAGCTTATAATATTTTGAAGAATTTCTTACTAAATATTGTATGACTTTTAATTTTGTAAAAGAACAAAAACAAATTGCTTTATCGACAATCTGTCCTACTGTGGTAAAACTGATGATACCAGAGCTTTAAAGAATAAATTCTTTTTGAAATTAATTCCTATAAGTCGAATTAAATTTTTATTTTTTTGAGTGCATTCATTCAGTTACAACTATGATTTAAGATTTAAATCAATTGTAACAGTTCTTTTTATAAAATAAGGTAAATTAATTTACACATGAACGTGTTAAATTTTTATAATCGAACGGAATAAAACGGATTTCATTCAATTTGTCAACACTTGGAATAATTGAAAAATATCAAATTTGTTTTTAATTTTAATTGAAATTCGTAATTTTTATAAAAGTTACGATCAGATTTGAGAAGTTTATTCATATAAGGCGTAAGCAAGTTGAATTTTTACTTACATCTTTTCAGAAAATTTACATATTTTTACTGTAATCGCGAACTACTTTTTTTAAATTCTAATCTCATTATCCTTTTATGCACATTAATTACGACTATATTTGAGGAATTTCTACTGGTTGACGGACCCCCAAATTTTTCAGTTTTTATATTTCAATAAAAATATTAAAATCCGAAAATTGAAAAAATTAAATAAACAAGATGAAAAAACGTTTTTGTTCAAATTTACAGAATTTAAGATATTTACCAGATAATAATTTTTGGTAGAATGTTTCAATGAAGTTAGATGCTTTTCTATGAAGAAGCATCTAAGAAAAAAATAATGTGTAGTCAACTAGGTAAAAATTGACAGAGTCTCAAAAGTCCTGTCTTTTTATCAGAGTTTCTTTTTAAGCTACACTTAGTTCTTATTTCAAAAGTTTGAAAATCGCGCTATATTTATTATTTTTGTGGATTCCTTTGAATACAATTATGGCAACTGACATTGGAAAATCATTTATTATTACCTCATTATTTTTGACGAATTTTTTCCGATCTCTTCGCGGACCCCTTTGAATGCAGCTACGGACCCCAGTGGGTCTCGACCCCACCATTTGGGAAAGCGTTAGATTACGCGTTGCGTAAAAAATATATAAAAATAAAAATTCGGTTGTTAGTGAATTGATTTAAAAACAAATTAATTATTCAAAGCTCTGATAGCGACATTTAAAATTATACTCAAATTGTGTAAAAAACTGTGGCATAAAAACCCATTTGGAGTTAATTTCAGATTGAAAGTAAATGCTGAACCTAAATTTTAAGAAGTTTAATAACGTTTGTAGTTAAAGTTTGTTAACAAAGAAGTTATGTAGTTGTGGTTTGTCTACATCATTTGTCATTAATCTCTAAAATACCAACTAAACCCCTATCACACCCTACTCCAAGGGGAGTAGTAGTATAAAAAATTTAAATACATATAGAAAATAATTATAGATATAGAAAATGACGTTTCAAATTAACAAACAAATATTAAATGATTTGAGAATTTGTACTTACTGTACTCCAGTTGGATACAAACTTTGAATACTACGTCTAGCCACAAACATGATGAAAACGTTATATAACTGGAAAATAATAAAAAAAAAAATATAATAAAAGTAAATAATTAACTGATAATCAATAACGAAAAATAAAACAAAAACTACAATGTACATTTATGGGTTTTGTAAACATCAAATTTATAAGTATGTATGTATATTTTTATTATTATTTTGAACAAAAACTCACCTTTGTTCCAGCAGATGTTAGAAATTACCAAAAGAAAAATACAAGTTTACGTTGCGACGAATGCAAGTTAAATGAATGTATCTGCCGCTTTCTAGATAATCATGAAAAAAGTGAAACTTTTTTTATATTCGTATTTTGCGGCTTTTTATACTTGTTTTCGTTTTCATATTCGTTTTTTTTTTCTTCTTTTTATTGTTTTCAAAGCTAACAGGCTAATTCATATAATAATACTTTTTGTAAAGGGCGATACATATTGTTTTTAATATGATAAATTTCAAGGTTGGCAAATGTTATCAATGGTATACATTTACCGGTCAAAAACATTTAAAATCACATAGATATGTATGAAATTTGAATATGCTGTAGAGCTAAGGTTTACAATTATTTGACCTAGGCCGAACTAAGGCTAAACCCAGAGAAAAGCTTTTTTAATTTTCGTCCAATGCAGAAATTTCAGGCTAAAGTACACTTTATTGGGTGTTCCTTAAAAAAAATAAACTTTTTTTTATTTTCGGTTAAGCTATATCATTGACTACTGTTAAGTGTGACTACTCAAAAAAACAAATTGGCTCACGATGACAAGTATGAACATTGATTTAAAATACAGAGGAATGGATTAAAAGTTGAACAGTTTTCCAAGAAAAATTAAAAAATTTTACAGAAAATCGAACAATTTCATAAATATCTATGAAACCTTTTATCAATAACACGTATAATAATGACGACAAAACTTTTCTATGGCCGTCATTCTTTATGAAAAGTATGAAATTCTCCACCTTTTAAATTTTAACTTCATAATAAACGGTTTATGAAATGTTTCATAATTACTATGAAATGTTGGTCTAAAATCTGTCTGCGGAGTGAATTACTCCATAATTGTGAATGGGAAAAATTATTTTACTTTAAAAAAGTAGATATTTCAAGTAGCGGTATTCAATAAAACTTTAAAATATATACAGACATTTATTCGTTAAAGAACATTAGTTTAAAGTTATGTCGCCAGATGGCGAATGTGAAAGCGCATGTTAAGAATTATTCTGCTAAAGAGCTAGTTTTTGTGAGCACTACAATGCAAAAGAGTAATATTAATTTTATATTAACTTCGTAACATAATGGATTACTTGCCAAAAACTTAGCAAAAACAAATGTTTTATACTTAAAAAATAATAAAAATTTAATAAAAAAATTCATCTTGCTCTATGAAACGTTGTTTTTTACATAAAAGTGTTAAATGTTTTTTTTTTTTTTTGAAATTAACTTAATACTATGAAAAAAGTCTGCTGTTGATAGCCTTATGCATTATAATTTAAATAATATATTTAATTTTTTTATTCTTGGTTAAAAAAAAAATTGAAAGCCAAATACAAGATCATTCCGACCTTCGAATAGTGTAAAGTATTGTTTATTATTTGTTGGCCGACACCTATCGAAAAATGGCGACACTATCGTTTATAAAAAAGTAATATCCAAAAGGTTTCGAGTTCGAGCCTGGTTGCAGCCTGAGTATTCAAAACCGAAACCCGGGTTTTAAAAACGCACCTGTTTCGTTTTTTTACTAAATTGAAATAAACTGAAAACCGGGGTTTTGATGTCGGCTAACTGGTATTTTTATAATTACATATTTTTCTAATATATATTTTTATTTTCATGAAATGAAAATACTCTATAAAATTAAGACATCAAATTGGTGGCATCTCACAAAAAGTATTACTTCGTCGGGCGAGATGACTATGTAAATTCTAAACTAAATACAAATTGACAAAAAGTTTAAAATTCATTGAAAAATATTTTAACATTTAATAGAAATTTGTAAACCTTAATTTAGTTTAGTTTGTATTTAGTTTGCACCCACTCTAAATAATACAAAAATTTAGTATTAACTTTCAGATTGTCAATACTTATTTTGAGTGTTATATTTCTAATTTTTAGTATTATGCGATGAAAAAAACACACACACATTTGTTTATCGAATTATGAATTTTCTTAGAAAATAATATTAGAGATTTTTTTATAAAAAAATAACACTAATTTGTAAATTTTATAACATTTATAAACATACAACTGTCTTTTAAAAATTAAATTGCGTCTAATAAAAAGTCGCTAAGTTTTTGGCTAATCGACAATTTACACCGCAGGGTTACTATAACAATTTTGCCACAAGTTTGATAAAAAAAAATTACTACGTTTCAGTGCATACAATTTACTTAAATCTTTTCAACTGGCAGATATTTTTTAGGAATATATTGCATTACAAATCTTTCAATATTTTATCTATTTATTTAATTTTTTAAAGGTGTTCAAAAATTTGTCAATACCAATAAAACCGGTTAACCGGACAAAAACCAAAAGCATTACTCCAGTTATAGGTATAAAATTCTGGTTATTTTAGAAAATTTATTTTTAGACCACCCAATTTTTGATTTTACTATCGTTTTATCGACACTAAAAAATTTTTCGACCAGTGCTTTTCCAACGATTTTTGAGTAGCTGGCAATTTTGTCGAATGGTGTTCTCATTTTGGAATTTGGAAAACACCTATTGCCAGCAATTGTACCACCTGTTAATGTACCTTGCCAACGTTTTCGCTTTTGTATTTTTCTAACTGAGCACATTATATTTTTTTGGCAATATATTTATTTCCTTGGGTGTATTTATAGGATATCAATTTGTTTTTCCGAGTGACTCTATCTATTATGATTTGTTTGACAATTCTGCATAAAATGGACGAAAATCATTAATACTGAATGAGAAGAATGATTTTTAGCATGTCAATCGACCTTCACCATATATTTGGGTTTGGACAAATTTCTTTCCATGGTCTCTGAAAATTTAATTTTTATCCCTGTTGGAAGCTGACTGGACATCATGGGATAAAAAATAATAATATTAAACTAATATAATTTGTTTAGGTTTTGTGTATTAAATATTATTTTTATTTACAATTGTTTGTTTAAAATACCACATAATTATTAATTACGATTGATGCATGAGCATCAATAATAATGTTTGTAAAAAGAGTTGCAGATCGTTAACTAAAATGCAAAAGGTCGTAACTAACAAAATTTTCAAAGCCACAAAAATTTCGATGTAATGAACAAACTTCGAATCTGAATTGTTTTTAATTTTCCGAGTTTTTTTTTTGGATGCCCTATAAAAATTTGAAATGGGGTTGAGCGATTATGAAGTACTGTATTGAAATACATCTCTATAATCAAAACTGTCGTTATATAATTAAAACTGTCAGATTTATTAACGAATTTTTTAAATTGCCTATTTTTATTTTTTTCTTCTCCTATAAATAATTAAAAATATTAGTTACGACCTTTGGCATTTTAGATGACGATATATATATTAATGAAATTGTTTCATAAAATAAAGATTGCACACAAAATTATAATTATTGTTAATACATTGCTATATAAAAAACAAATTTTACTAAATAATTTTAAAACATAAATTTTAATCAATAAATTTTAATAAAATGTAAAAGTATTAAAAAAAAAACTCTTACAGTTTTTGTAGTATTATTTTTTGTAGTTTATTTATAAATTTATGTTTCTTTCCGATAAATGCTTAATTTATATAGATCAATATAACTTATAAACTAAACAGTATTTAAACGTGTAAATATTAATTATAATTCATAATCATAATTCTTTAAAAGAAATTGCCATCAAATTATTTACAAACTAAACGTAAATTATACAAATCCTGTAGTGCGATTCCAAGACTTCTAAACGACAAAATTCGATAGTGATATTGCTATTCTGTAAGTTTTTTTTTACCGACAATTGTTAAATATTTTTTTAACTTATCTACAGACGATTTTTGTAGTTAATATATAAAATTTCAAAGCAAGTAAAATTAAAATTAACAACTTTTGTCAGAATCTCTCGTCAAATATTTTAAATAATACAGAATAACTTTTGCCATAACTCAAGCGACCAATATCGATAAATCCGTTAATTAAGTTAGAGAATCGCACTACGGATAATTTACGAATATTGAAAACAAAATATATATTGTTAAGTGAATGTGCAATGTAAAAATTATATACTTATAATTTATAGTTAAATATATTAAAATTAATGTCAAAAGACAAGATTAAAAAAAAAAATTATTTAGGAAATCCAAGTGGGTAATATTTTCTTTCACTTTTGCGAAAATCTAAAAGTAAAACAAAGTTTATAACAATTAGGAAAACTTTAAAAACCAAGTCTTGTATTCATAAAAACATTTATTTTATTATTGTTTAATTAAACAAAAACTGTCAGTTAGCCCTTGATAAGACAAAAAAAAATAGTAATGTTTAATTAATTGATCAATCAAACTTCCTTTTAAATGAAAATCGATTAATCGACAATTCTAATTATAATCAAAAATAAAATTAGTCAGTAATTTTGAAATATTTATTAAAGGTTGAACAGAAATTATCAAATTTCATGAGAAATTATGAAAATCGACAAAAATTTGTATCAAATGAAATAAAAATTGGAAAAAAATCAGAACAAGTTATGAGTCCGACTGTTAATATTTTTTCAGTTTAGAATCGAAACTTCTATTATAAATTTAAGACAAAGGTAGTAAAAATAAAAACGACTAAATTTCATAAGAAAAAAAAAAATATTTATGTTTTCAAGCTTATCTAAAGATAACTGGAACTTAGGGCTTAACAATTCTTATGAATATCAAATTTGTATGGAGTTAATGGAGTTATTACTAGCTTAAGGAACAGCTTATATTAAGCGAAGTTAAATTTAGAAAAAGAGCAACACCATACAAATACATTTAAGTACACATATTTAGCTTCAGTCAACGTTGGTAAAGTTCTATCTCTATTAACCCTGTAGGAAATGTCAATAGTAAATCCGTACTGATTCACTATTGACTTTGTCACCAGTACTACTGACTAATTATGCCCCAGCCAACGCTTTCTGCTGTAGACATTTAACATGTGCGTGTCATTAAGAATCTACACAACTATTGACTAGGTGTTGACATTGGAACCAGAGATTCACTAGTACATTTTAGTAATTCTAGTCTACACTTTTGGAACTTTTTACTAAATTTTTACACTATGAAGGAAATAAGATTAAACAGGTGCATTTATTTTATTAATAAATTTTTTTTTTTTAAATTTCATTAAATTAAAAAAAAAATGTCCGTGCAAATTTAATTTTGGAGTAGATAAATCTTCAAAAGACTGCACAAAATCATCCACAGGCTCGGTAAAATCTTCATCAGGCTCCACAAAACCTATAGAATTGCAACTTTCACTAAAAATTGTTGCCTCTTTTTAATTTTTATTATACCCTCCACCATATATGGTGATGGTATATATCAGTTTGTCATTCCGTTTGTAATATGTCGAAATATAGGTTTAAGACCCCATAAAGTATATATATTCGTGATCCTTATGCAATTTTAAGTTGATTTAGCGATGTCCGTCTGTCTGTTGAAATCACGATCACGACGCAAAGACGCAGTCGGGGGTGCCTATTTTTACCCAGATTATTGAACATCCTCCCGAGCAGTTTGGTATTTAAAATGAGCAAAATCGGTCAAGCGGTTCAAAAGTTATGAGTGAAAATGTGAAGGTACCTCTAAATTTTCCATACAAATTTGTACAATTTTTCTGTATCTATTTTTTTTTTCTGTTAAGTAAGTAAAAATGTTATTAAGTCTTCTTATTGTTCGATTACATTTATTGTCTTACATACTATGATAACTAAGTTAATGTAAAAATGAACAATGTTAAAGTCGCTAACAGAGCAGACCTCTGAAAATAACATTGCTAAAACTAAATAACAAAAATTCGTTACATAAATTGACAAAACATATTCATATTACAGTTTATGCAAAATTTAGTATATACGTATATCATCTTCATCCGCTTTGGTGGAGGGTATTCAAAGATTCGGCACAGCCGAATTTAGCCCTTTTTTACTTGTTTTTATACAAAATTGATTGTTTTTTTTTCACAAGTTTTTTGTAATTTCTTTTGCTCATTATATATTTTGTTCAAATTTGTATATTTACATTTTAAATTCATGTTTCTTTAATCAAGAACAAGCACAGCTTTGAAGCTCCAAAAAGGAATGCAAAAAGTATAGACGCTTTGTTGACATGTCGCCAAAAAGTCACCCAAAATATTCGACAAAAGTGGTAACTTGTAGACACTTGACCCCAGGCTTCCTACATGGAATTAAGTTAATATACGTTATAATCGAATCTCATTGTACTTAAGCAAATTTAAAACATGTCAAAAAATTATATAGAGATAAAACAAAAAAAATTAAAATTCGAGAAATTTAAGAAAATATAAATTATTAAATTATTCGAATTGTAATAAAATACATCACTCTTCTTTTTTTTAATCTATCTACTTAATAAACTAAAACATAATCCCAAAGCTAAATAGAGAAATTACATCTTGAAAAAAAAAACAAGTTCCGTATCTTGATAGTGCATCAAATTTATGAGGAATTTTATTGAAATCGAGGATGGTAAATCCGAAAATAATTTTTTTGTGTAAATTTGATATGAAATCTGCAAGTCTTATTTATCGAATTGAACTATAATCGAAAAGTCTACTTGGGGCTCAGTATGAACGAACGTATTATAAGATTTATTTCTTTAAAAAGCAAAATTACATAAATAATATTTTTAAAATATGCGACGGACATTGGTTAAAATAAAGCTTAATGGCTGTTTAAAGAAAAAATTTTAGAGTAAAATTACTTTAAACGCTTTCGACCTATCAAAAGCGACGAAAGTTTTTGGTTTTTCATAAAAAACTTAATCAAAAAAATTTAATGTGGTTAACGCCGTAGACTGTAACACAGAAGTTTGAGGTCCGATCCCCAAAGAAAGCAAGACATTAGTTAGTAAATTACATCTTAATACCCTAACCGAGCACTAGCAACGAGCACTAGCTTTTGGCTCGTTGTTGCGAAAACAGACCAGAGCCTCTGGTGAGAATCGAACCCACGACCCCCGCACTGATAAGCTAGTACGCTACAAACTAGCCTCCCGGGGCGTTCAGGAAAAATATCCTGTGTTACTTCGCTTTAAAAAAAAAACAAAAATAATAAAAGAAATTAAAAAACGATCGATTTGAAATCGATAGATTTTCAGCATATAACAGATAGTGTATTATTTTTATATCAAAACGATATTAAAAACTAATTCCATTCCTTTCTATTAGTGGCTCATATCATTATCGGACAAATAAATCGTGATATTTTTATAACAATTAAATATATTTTTGCTAAATTCAAACAACCTTTAAATTTATTTTTACACCATCGTTTTATAAGACGTAGCAAACGTTGGAAATTTATATCGACACTTAGATTTTGTCATACTGAACCAAATTCAAAAAATTTTGTTATAATTTCACGCTAAAAAATATATTTTGTGCAAAATGTAAAAATGAAAAGAAAAAAATAAACATTTTCTTAAAATTTCTAAATCTAAAGTATTTAGGCTAAGCGTGTTCAAAAATGGCTAAATCTAGCCATAAAATGACTAAATTGACAACACTTCTTACTACTTAGTCAAATATCAACAGACACTACTTCCTCTTTCCTCTAGCCTTTAACCAATTTTCCTATTGTCAAAGCAATTAGTAGGAGCGTCAATTCAAATTAAAAAAAAAAAACTCATTATACCCTGAACACGTAGTGTTGTGAACTATAATTACGATATGTAATCATAAAGTAATTTGTAAGTATTTTACTTGACGTCTACAGGAGACACAAAATTTACATTAAAACAAATTCATACAAAGCAACCATAATTTCTGTTGTTATTGTTTTATATGGATTTTTCTTATTTTAACATTGTTTTAATGCCTCATGTAGACGTCAAGAATAAAAGAATAGGAAACATCAAATAAAGGAATTCAAAATATTTACCTTTTTTTAAATTACAATAACTTTTTAACATCTGTAGCTGCTACTATACCGTTAGTATGTGTACCAACAGTTTCACGCATTCGAGAAAATAATGTGGAATTGCGTACATTTAAAACTCCACTGCCAATGACACTATCATTAGCATTAAGCTTAACAATAGTGGGTTTTCTCTTTACCACACCACTACTACCGGCAGCAGCGGCCTGATTTTTTGGACCCATCATAAAGTACGTACGAGGAGCAGTAGGTTTTTCCTTTTGCTCCTCTCTGTTTAGGGGTATTTCATCTGATTTTGTAACTGGTCCAGCCGTTTCATTATTTGCCACATCATTTGGATTTACACGTACATTCGGCCTCAATTTTGCCGGTATCATATGGGATTTAATTTCCAGTTCTGTGGTGTTAATAACCTCACAATCAATTTGCATTAAAACAATGTCACCATTAAGTGAGGGATCACCAGCCGGCAGCATAAGGGACATTTTGGGACGTGAACTCTTATTATAAGCGGAAGCTGGTAACAAAATATGATCCATGTTAAATGATAAAACATAAAAGGTGTCATCTTGTCTCTTTATGCCTCTAAATAATTTTAAATATTCTTCACTTATTCGCGGTTTAAACAAGTCCAATGAATTGTGTTCTGATGCTGCCTTCATGTTCAGTTTCGTTTGCTTATTGGGTGTTTCGGTATTTAAGAATATTTTACGTTTTTGTTTTGTACCCACGGGTGCCTGTAACGGTAAATCGTAGTCCATATAAGCCGTCGAGCCAAATTTAAATTGTGCCATTTGTTCAATATCATTGCCAGTTCCTGATCCAGTTAAATTCAAATAATCATTGCCACCAATCCATTTATGTAAGTTTCTAGCTAATCGCATATTTTCCTGTGTAGCATTTGCATAAGTCGCTGTCGTCGTTCCTGATCCATATTTCAAATTTATCGGCATATTTATTGGTGGCTCATCCTTAGCCGAAGTGCCATTCATTTTATCGGCTGTTGTACGATTAACAGGACGCAAAAAATGTAGTGGTGGTGGTGGCATATTTGCCTTATCAGTTTCACGTTTACTACGATTTGTTTGTTCATGAAATTCATGTTCATTGGGTACCCACAACAAACGTCTACCGCCTGTTACAACAGCTGGTTCTTCGTTAGCACCTGCTCCCGATGTTTCCATGGCATTTTCTAATGCTGATCTATTTAAATAAGTTTGGAAATTACCCACATTTAATGTCACCATAAAAGCCATGGCAAATAGTACGGCTACATTTTTCTTAACCGTGCCTGCATTCATTCGATGTTTAAATCCTTTATTTATGGATGATGTAGCATTTGCGGGCTTTGGAGCAATTTTTACATGATGAGTTGTTGTTGTTGTGCCAGCACAATTAGAATTTGATGATCTTCCGCCATTTGCAAAATGTCTGTCATTTGTATTATTCATTAGAAATTGTGTGTCCATTGCATCTAATACAGCTCCACCATGGTTTCCACCTATATTTAGGGTGTTTAATATAAATTCACTAACATTTCCATGTTTACAATTGCAGGTTTGTGCAAAAGCCATCAATTGAGAACGTAATGAAGTGTTTTCCTAGAAAAATAAAATACAGTTTATTTATAATTAAAAAAAAACATGTGAAAATATTAAATACACCTGCAGCTAATCTGTTTGCGAAAAACATGTTTCCGCGAATAATATTGTATGATTTCGCTATAAAAAAAGAATTTGACGCAGATTTGAATTAGCACTAATTCCAAAAAATGTGCAAATGATTAAAAAGAGAATTATTTTCAATAAAGATTTAAAAAATACCATTTTTGATCTCGGTTTTTTTCAAAATTTTTTTAAAATTTGATACCCATATTGCCAATAGTTTAGATTAACCCTTTAACCACTAAGACCGTCTATAGAAGGCCATCACTAAAGTCCAATTATATATAAAGCAATATTTTTGGTGCAATAATCGCCAACGACATTTTTGTCTGTTTAAATTTACTTTTCGAACAGTGCCGGTTTGAACACGCTCAGTTGAATAGTTTGATAGATACACCCATTTCTGTCAAGATTTTTGTCAAAACAGACACGAAAATTATTTATGATTTTGGTGCAAAATTAAAACTAAAAAAAAACATACTTTCCAACAGCTCAATCGACTCGAAATTTTTTTTGGAAAGTAGCTTCAAGCTGTATTTTGATAATTTGTTGCGTGTTTGATTTGTGAAACAAATATTTTTGTTTGAGTCGAGCTTTTTGTCTTCAGGTTGCCTTTCATTTAGTCCACCTGGCGCTTTCATTTAAAATTTTTTTGACAAATGGACTTCACATTCGTGCTTTTTAGTCCAAAATGATACTAGAACCAAAATTTCATAACAAAATACCTCGTATTTCGACTCCAGGGGTTAAAGGGTTAAGAGCTGTCACCTATTTGAAATTGTTTTATTTTTTTTAATTTATTAAGTCAATGGATTATACAAAATTTCTTACAGACTAGATACAATAGAAGAAATATAGTCAAAAATGGCTCTTCGGGAAAAGTCGGCATTTGGCGGATGAACTAATAGCTTTACTATACCACACCCATATAATACCCTGACAAATTTATGTATTCTTCTAAATACGAGTAGCATAAAAATTAAACATAATTTTGTATGTCGGGCCACTGAATAATCCTTTCAAATACTTAAAATACTTTGTCGATAGAATCTAATGAAAGCGTCGATTAAAACACAGGTATTTGGAGTGTTTACTAACGCAACTTAGTTTATCAAAAACTTTTAATTTTCAGAAGAGACAAAAAACACTTTTAAATAAACTTGTAACATTTTTTAATTTTTTTTTTAAATTGCAAAAGTAATGATGAATTTTAAATTTAAAAAAATGTCACAAGTTTATTTTTTGTTTTTTGTCCTGTCTGAAAATTTTAAGTTGCATTAGTAAACCCAGTCTAAATATAGTATAAAGAGGACATTATACAATTTCTATTTTAACGGTTTTGGATAAAGCCACATTAAATTTATAGAGGTACATTTTTTTATTTGTTATGATATTATGTATGTTATTAAGCCGTATCAAATTGTATCTCCAACCTCTTTGAATTGTCTTTTCCATATAAAAAAAAATATATGACAGATAAATCAATATACAAATGGTGATAAATGGTGTAAGAAATTAAATTATCAGATATATTTTTATATCGTACATATTATAAAAATATACTGTCTTAATATCGAAAAAATATGTTCATATAAAAAATGTCCATATATCATCATATAAAATGTCATGTATGAGCATATATGGTTTCAAGTATAAGCATATATGGTTTCATGTAAAATCATATATGAACATATATGTCATGTATGTAAGCATATATGGGCAAGTTAGTGTTTCCAATTTGGTTAGTCAATTAACCGATTAACCGATTAACCGATTCCTCGATTAACCGCCTCTATTTCTGTTAATATCGAAACAAATTATTTAAAACTCAAATAATTATTTAACCCGAATAATCGATTAAAATAGGTCGATTAACCGGTTAACTTTTTGTTATGAATTTTTCTGTTATTTTTCTTAAAACTTCCTAATTTTCTTAACTTATGGCAAGAAAAAAACAGCAACTAAAATATATCCAAATTATTTTCAAATCGACTGGATCAAAGCAAATGTTGTATAGGCTTTAGGAAATATGATAAATAATATAAAATTATATTTTAATGTCCAAAAAATTGAAACAGAGCTTTCAACCTCCGTGTACATGTATTTAGAGCGTGAAGTTTTAAAAACGTGAAGTTTTAAAAAAGCTCTCTAGCCTATACGCAGAGCTTTAATAAAAAAACCTCCTAAAATTTTTTTCTCCTTAGCAATGAAACACGTCACTAGGTATATTCCTAACAAGCACTATGACGTTACTTATTATATAAAATAATAATATAAAATTGCTTTAATTCGAAAACTGTATTTTATAAAAAAAAAACAGTTTCATTTAAAATTCTATGAAAAAAATTTGATTTATCAACAAATTTTGATGAAGTAGGAACTTCAGTCAAAAATATTTAAGAATCCGCTTTTTTAAGTTCTTAATTGTACAAAATCTTGTGGAATATGCGTGATTTTTATATCTTTTCTAATAGATAGATAAACTCTTTAACTCTAAAGCCTAAACCAGGTAGTGAAAGAGTCAGGGAACAGTGTCAGTTCTATCATATGTTCATATGTTATCCATATATGGACAATGTTTTCTGGTTTATTAGATATGCCCATAAATGAAAGCAAAAGATTTTTTTTAATTTTTAATTGTTGCACCGAATTAAGATCCAGTTTGAATTCTTAAGCACAAATTGTTGTGAACATAATACTTTCAGTAATTTTTTTTTACCCCACGCCTAGCGGAGTAACACGTAACCAAGATTGCAAAATGTTTTGTTATTAAAGAAACATAAATATTCAAAAAAGAAGCCATTTTGGCAAGACAGGCCAGTCACCGAAATCCCAAGTTCGAGAGCGCCAAACGCCGAAATATGAATATTTAAATTTCAAAGAAAAAATATCTATTGTTGATGAGTATACGCAACAATCAACTTAGTGCTTTTAACACTATTATTTTTATTTTTTTAGAGTTTTGTATGGAATATGACCTAAACAATAGGATACGTACAACAGAGTAAAGCCAAAAAATGGTCAAGGTTAAACGGCTCCAAAACGGCATGATCGCTAAATAAAACTCTTTTTCGTTAATTAATATTATTTTTAAATACATTTTTGTTAATTAATATTAATTTTTTAATGCATTTTTGTTAATTAATATTTATTTTTTAATGCATTTTTTTAATACAATTTTTGATCTCAGTGTTTAAAATAATACACTTAATTTACTTTAAAGTAGTGTTAATATAAATGAATTAACGTGATTTATGTATTTTTTGTTTTTTTTTATTAATTTTAAAAATAAGATATTCTCCGAATATTCCAAACGTGTGCGTTAAATGTTCGTTAAAAATTCCTTAATTTCTTTAAAATGTATGAATTCATCAGCAACATGTACATAAATAGAAGTATAATACTTACATTTAATTTTAATAAAAAACCATATTTTTAGGGAAAAATAATGAATAAAAATTTTTATATGAACATTCATTAATGTTAGTGTATGACCACATTGCCTCAAATTACGGATCCGAGCATATATGGAAAAATACATGAATCCATATATGCGACCATATATTTCGATATATGAACATTTTCACCTGGATAGTTAGATTTTATGGCAAAGTTTTTGCGTTTACCATACTACCCCAATTTCGCTATTTTTACTTGATTATAGCCTGCTGATATCATAAAGATTTAAAATTTTTAATATGGAGTTTGACAGTTGTTATGTACTATATGATCTAAACATGCAGAAATATGTCGAAAAGATGCGATTTCCTAAATTACCCAAATAAATATTACCCAGTATATAAATATTTGGATCAAATTAATCATCCAGCTCTTTTGAAGGGCCTTTTTGTAACAAAATAGCTAGTCAAGTTTTGCTTTACTGTTCTCAAGTAAATGATTAAATGTATGATCTTTTTTTTACAGCCATGTGGTTTTAGTTTCTAACTTGTTTTTTAAAGGGTGTAAAGAAAATTTTTTTTACAAAGTTAAAGATGAATTGTGAGAATTTTTTAAACGCTATACAAGTAATTTAATTTAATTCAATTCAATTATTAGATGATTTGATGAATAAAATAATACAATTTTTTAGCCGTAAAAAAATTATATAATTCTACCAATCAGAGATGGCAAAATCATTACCATTACTTTTTCTGAATAATTTTAATTATGTAGTGAAATGTTAATAAAATTATTAATATTCATTGTGAAATTTTTTATTTGTTTTTGTGTGTGAGATTTTTTTTTTTTTTTTTGAAACTCATAAATAACCAACATTATTGAACAAATATATTGACAGAGTATGTAACCTTTAACCCTTTACTGCATGGTGTTACATATATGTAACGATTACTTTGACTACAAGCAGCGCCTAACAAAAGTGGTAGAGTATTCGTGCTGATATTTTGAAAAGTTTATTTTTCGAAACAATATTTAAAGCTTAAATATATTAAAATTTTATTTATTTAATGTGCTCATGGAATTTTCCGAAAAACTACAATGTTTCAGTGAAAGTGATTTATAAAAATGCTTTTTCCATGGTCTCGAAAATTTATTGTTTATGACTTTTTTTAATTGTTGTAGTATTCGAATGCATATTGTCTTTTTTCAGGATTATTTGTTTGAATTGATAACAAAAAGTACAAACAAAAAAAATTATAATTTTTAAAATAAAATCATTGAAACAAGTTCTAAAGAAAGACATTTTAAAATAATTTCTAAACAATTTTTTGGATTAAAAACTTTCACTTAAAATGTTGATGCCATTTAGAAGGCTCTTATTTTTGTCTCAAATATGGTTAAATTACAAAAAAATAATATCGTGTTTGAGTTAAGGAAAATAATAGTAGTTTTCATAAAATAAGAACCATTAGAAAACTTTAAAAAAATTGTTGCAGAGCGATGAATTGTATTTGTTTAAATAAACTGTTTATAATGCGTTCACATTGAATCATATTGTAATTTTCTTTTTTTTTTCAGTTTTTAATTTAAAATTTGTATGAAATTTGAAAGTCGAAAACTTGAAGAAACGAGAATTACAACTAGCACCTGTGTACCGTTTACGTATACTGGATAATATGTACCGGTTGGGGGTTAAGGCAAAATCACTAAATTATGCCCTGAGCCACACTAAATACAAAAGTTAGGGAATTTTCTTAATGCGTTGAAATTTTATTTTATTTCTTCTGTTTTACTTTTTATATAATCTCTATTTAACTTTGTGAAAAAAATTTCGTTTACACACTTTATATAAAATACGTTAGTTAATACTAACTGCTATAAGCTATCAGCTTTTGTTGTTATTGTCCAAGTGACCATTCTTACATGAGCAAGACTGTTAATCATTTTCTGGCTATTTGTTAATTTATTTTTTCTTTTTTCCATTTCTTTCTTTCCCTTCCAATACGTGATTAACACATTTTTTTTAACCAATTGTTAACACTAGAAACACACATATTTGAAATAAAGTTATTTGTTAAAAAGAGATCAAAATGACCCTTTGAATTATGACGCTTAAGAAAATACAATCAAACTTGATGTTGAGATTAATTCCCTGACAAAATATTCACCCATATCATATTTAGCTCAAAATTTAAAAAAAAAATATACTTTGTAGCTTCTATTATTTAAAGGCGCCAAAAATTATTAAATAAGTGCAACGTATTTAAAGTTTTTTTTTTTAGTTATTATATACATCGAGGTTTCTAGTTTGTTATTATTGTAAATTTATAGGAAGCTTTCAACCTCCGTATATTTAAAAAATAAAAACAAAGCAAATTAAGAATTTTTACCTAGGCTGACACATATACATATTTCGATTCGGCAACAGATCTCATCAGAGCTCGTAGTTTTACACAGGCTAGAGATTCTAAAAGAAGGCAGAACCTGAACAAAAAACCTATTAAAACGTATATTTTGCTAAAGTTTTGTCTTTTTAAAAATCAAACACGTGGTTAAGTTAATTTCCTAACAAGCACAATGACGAGACTAGAGTTGAAAGGGACCAAAAATGTTTATATAAAAAACATTTATTATTATGTTTGTATAATTTAATTTCTATGATTTCTTTTTTAAAAAGTTTCATGACAAAATGACAACATACGAGGCGATCCCAAAATTAGCCGACCTGACAAAAAAAACACAACAAATTTGAGAGAATATTTTCTTTATTTCTCAACATAATATTTTAGCTTGATACAATTTTCCTAGTGATGTTCAATAGCTTCGATATCCTTTTTATAGTAAGAACTGTCTAGCTCCATAAAATAGCCATTAACCGCAGAATCCACGTCTTCATTGTTGGGAAATATTTTACCACCAAGTTTGGAAATAGAAAATAATCCGAGGAAGCTAAATCTGGCAAAAATACTACTAAACTGCTTAAAGACAAAAACAACCCTGTTTAACAGTGATCAGCTGTATATGACAAATGAAATAAAAAAATAACAATAAACAAATCAATTTTTATTTGGAGTGTGTTTATTTGTGAAAATTTTTGTTATCGATTGGTTGTGGGTGAAATTGTTGTTTGGAGAGCTTTTCTGTTGCCTGTTGTCTGTTCGGTGCGGTTACTGCTAAAGTCCTTGTAAAATAAAAAATGTAAATATGATCTTCTTGGGCAAACGTAAGCCACAAAAAACACACACATACCTTTTACCACTCAGCAACAGCGTAATAGGGGGGTAAAACGGAGTTTAGTTTTCTGGTAAAATTTTCCTCCTCTGCGGAAAATTTGTTTGCTCCGAACACCAGAGTCCTTCTGGCCAAATCAGGCCTTTCTTCCATATAAAATACAAGCGTCTTCCGATGGTCCATTGTTGATTTTTTTAACTAAAATTTAAAATTCTTAATAAACTATAAATATTTGTATTATTTTGTACTTACTTTTTGTTATTCATTGCTTTTTTTACTTCATTTTGCTTTTAAAATATCAAATATATATTTACTCGACAAAAAAATAGCAAGTGACTGATTTTGACATTTGCGTTCGAGCTGTTCGAAATAGAGAAACCAAATTTTGTATGAAAACAGTTACGTTTTCATTCGACTTGTCGTTCGAGTCATCGTTCGCATAGAAATAGAGTTAGTGAAACCCAAATCAGTTTTCTTTCGACTAAAAAGCGAACGAACGCGTTCTTTCGAAATAGAGGAACAGGCTATTAGTTTATTGATTTTAGCCAATTTTTAAATGTTTACAAATTAGCTGAGACCCTTTATTTATGATGGATCCAAAAAAATACTGCACACCTTGAAACTTAAAACATATGTTTTATAAGGTTGCCACTTTTTTTTTTTTTTTTTTTATAATAAATATAGAATTTATTTTCTTCAAATTACATAACCAAAGCCCTAAGGCCATATATGATTAATAAAAGCTACTACATAATAAAAAATAAATATAACAATTTATATAATAAAAAAAAATAATTATAAAAAAATAAAGTAAAATAAAAATAAAATAAAATATATATAGCATAATAGCAGTACAATTATCAAGTTTCCCTAAGTGTAGCAATAGTTAATAAAATAAACAAAACAGGAAAAAACTTTAGCTAGACATTTAGTTTTTCTTAAAGAATTAAATGAAAAAAAATTTAATAAAAAATTAAATTTAAATTTTGAGAGATATGTATATATAACGTATATATAATGTATATATAACGTAGGTAGCACAAACCGCTATTAAACATGAAAGTAATCCTTCAGCTCCCGCATAAATACCTGGGCTGAAAAAGTGAAACCCCTCAGGTTCGTAGGTAGGGAATTCCATATCCGTGAAAGCCTAATCTGAAAGGATCGCTCAAACATTGTAGTGTGATGCACTGGGTATACTAATTGGGGATTCCTTTCCGAATTAGACAGGACAAAATTGTCAACTATGTAGTCCGGAAAACCATTCACCATTGCCTTGTAAAAGAATATCAGTAACCTCATACCTACATAATTATTAAAAGAGCACCCAAGAAATTTGACCACGTACGGTGTGACATGGGACCGAAGTCTTAGGGCAAAAACATACCTAATAATTCTATTAAAAATCTTAGAAAACTTATTAAATTCAGTATCTATGGTACCAGAAAACACCAAAGTATTTTTTTTTTTCAAACTACTGGCGCCATCTATAAGTCATAAAATGAAAAGAATGTCCATACCATTTTAATTTTCTAAAAAATAGATGGATGAATTTACAAATTCTTTACTTTGGGAAGTATACGGGGGAAAAAACATAACATAACCCTTTAGTCTCAAAGTATGAACGAGATTTGTAAAAAATAAAATAAGATAAATACAATAAAACAAAAAAGGGGTTTTAAAATGAAAATAACAAAATCAGTGCTCAAAATGAACTTAAACTTATATTTTTTGAGGGACGTTTGCAAAGAGGTTAAAATTAACTCTTTGTAATTTTAGTGTTAAATACTACTACATAAATAGTTCATTGAACTTTACTCAACATATTTCTGATTATGAGATAGATTGTAATAGTCGAATAACTGTTTTTTAAAACAAATTAACATGTAAAACAACAACAAAGTTCCGACAATAGCTATAGAATGTACATAAAAATTTATATGTATATTATAATTTATGTTAAAATATTCATTCAAAATTAAATATTTATATGTATATCTGTGGACTTTTGACAAAAGCACTTATTTCAAAAACATACATATTTCAGCAGAACTAAAAACACATTTAGGGTGGGTGCGAACAGGCTAAATTGAAACTAAAATAATATATTTTGTATATAAAAGTTGGCAACGCAATTTAGAGTACATGTCTTGAACTAAATTTTTTGAAAATCTAAACCAAATTTGTTGTCAATTTGTGAAAATTAAAAATGTTTTGTTTTGAAAATTGAAATGATTTCTATAAGTATTTTTGTATTGTATCTCAAATTATTTTATAATTGTGTTTTTTATAAATTCGCATACTTCACTCAAAAAAAAAAGACATGAACTAAAATGTAATCAAAAATTTCCTTCAAAAAAGTTTATAAATTGTCCTCAATTTAAGTAAAATTTTATTTAAACTTAAAAAAATTTTCTTAAAAAGAATAAAAAATCCCAAGTTTGAGAAAAAACGAAATAGTTTATATACTGAGAAATAGTTTGTATTTTTCCTAAGTAATATTTCTTGATTTTAGGAAAAAAACAAGTCAATTAAATAAAAATTTATTTATTTAAAAAAAAATTGCATACTCAAATGTAATAAAATTAAGTTTAGTTCAAAAAAAAATTAGGACATAATTTACTTCCATTTAGTTCAAAAAATGTGTCTAACTTAAATCGAGAAAGTACTTAAACTTAATGTGTGTTAATTTTTTGTTGAAAGTAGTAAAATTAATTAAATTTTAGAAAGCCATTTCCACTTTCTAATTTTGAAGAATTGTTTTCTAAAAATTAGTTCAGACAATTAAATACAAAAAGTAATAAATATTTTTCAATGTAATAATAAAAATGTACTTGATTTTAGAAAATGATGAACTCTTTCTAGGGAAAATTTTATGCAACTTAGTTCAGAAAAATTTTAATAAAATATTCTTTTTTTCAAGTAAAAGTTTTCTAATTTTTAAAAAACTTTTTAATTATTTTTAATATTCTTTTCCAAAAAATATTCTTTTCAAGAAAAAAATATTATTAAATCAAAGAAATTAAAGTAACCATTTAAAAAAACTATCATGCATGATTGTAATTTTTGGTTCGTGATCGTGCGTGAGCGTGAGTCAAAAATCTCTCACGTGCCCATCTCTAATCTTAACAGTTTTAAATATTGAACTTAAAGTAGTTCAAAATATATTTTAAAATTTTGTTAGCAAAGGGTAAAAAATTTCGAATTTGCGCTTTTATGTAATAAATTTGTTGACTATTTACGGCATAATGGCTTTCCTATAATTGACATAGCGCTTATTAAACTTTATATTTATTGAACTATTTTTTCACTTAATAATAAAAAAGTTTAAATTTGTATATTTCAAATAAATTTTAAGCTAAAAATCCCATAAAATAAACTTATGACTTTTTCATTTTCCAATAATAACAAGAAATGTAACTGTGATATTTTGTATTTTTGCAAAAATTTTCTTAAATTAGTTAATTTAAGAAGACAAAGGACCCCCAGTGTACCTTATGCATGGTTTTCACTATGTAATTTTTAATGTCCATTTGCCCAAATTATTGGCAATTGTATGAAAACGGGTTGTCATATGGTGTCATCTGAGTTTGCAGTCAGTTATGCACACGAACTGCCGAACGTCAAATTTCATTTTGTCAACAGATATGGCAGCATTTTTTATCCAAAATAAAATTGACAACAAGTTGTAAATTTTTTTTTGTTTGACGATCGCAAAGCTGTTATTTTTTTCTTTTTTGCTGGAAAAATTAATTGCAATGGAAATTTTTTAAATAAAGAAAAAAATGGTAATGTAATAACACAAAACGCAGCACTAACTATAGCCATTTGTTTCTTTTTTATCATTTTTAAATTTTTTCCACTTTTTATTGAACACAAATTAATATTTTCCAATCAGCTGTTCACTTGCCTCATCATATTTGACCTTTGTAATGAAAAAGGCGTGTCAGTCAACTGACACCAAAATTTGGCATAAGTCTTTGACACGCTCTGCTTTATCGACTTATTGTCAATTTTTAATATGTAATGAAAACGCATATGACACAAAATGACGAGAATTCATTTGAGTCAGTTTTTGTTGTCAGTTCATATGACATAATGAAAACCAGGCATTAGACATAGATGCCGTGTGTCACTTAGGGTATCCCTTTTTGTAGTTCCCTCAAGCAGAACCGTTAATTAACTACGAAAAGGATTTGACTTTGTCACAATTTATTACGTTTCAGGATATCCTGCAGTACATTTTGTTAATTTTTTTACCTTTTTGCTAATGAAATTTAATTTATATTTTAAATACATGAATTTAGTGTAATTCAATTTAGTTTTAAGACAAAATTGTATAGCAAAAAGCTTGTTAAGAGCAGTGTCCTCACAAAGCGGAAGCCTTCCGAAAGTGGGAAAATACTTACTCAATGAGTGTAAAGTACTTTAAAATATATGGTAAATATTACCTTACCGTTTTCATTAAAATTTTTGCTCTAAATAAGTTATTTTTTCTAAATTCTAGTTAATTTTTTTTTAATTATCTTGTGAAAAAGTCGCAAAATTTAAAAATTACTAAATGTAATGTCAAGATTGGATTCCCCACACTTCAGGCTAAATTTTTGAGAACTGAAGGAAGGTATGACAGAAGAATAAGTTTACTTTAGCTTCAATTTAGCCTGTCTGTACGCACCCTTAATGTCAAAAAAGTTAAACAGTTTCTATTTGGAATTTGCAATTATGGTTGTTTTTATAGGGAATAAAGCAAAACAACTGTTTTTATAGTTATTAAAGAAAAAACTAACGAAAGTACTGTATTTCTTAATAGTTGTTTAAAGCAGTTATTTTTAAAATTATAAGAAACAACTACCAAAACAGGATTTTTGAATTGAACAATTAATTTTTGCTAGTTATTTTATAAATATAAAATTTCGATGAGTTTTTTCTTTTAAATTCTTGCTCAGTTCATTTTTGTTGTTATTAATAATTCCTTATAAATATAAAAAAATATATATAATTCCTTATAAATATAAAAAAATATAAAATCTATTAAAATATATATTTGTCTTCTTAACAATGAAACACGTGACTAGGTATATTCCAAACAAGCACTATGACGTTACTTATGTTATAAAATAATAATATAAAATAGCTTTAAATTCGAAAGCTGTATTTTCTAAAAAAAAACAGTTACATTAAAAATTGAATGAAAAAATTAAAAAAAAAAATAAAAAATAACATGGAGTTTTGTTTCTAATTTGATTTATCAACAAATTTTGATGAAGTAGGAACTTTGGTAGAATTGAGTTGTTAAGTCAAAACTGTTTCAGAATCGGTGAGGACTTGTTAGGAATATGCGTGATTTTTATATATTTTCTAATAGATAACCTCTTCAACTCTAAAACTTAAACCAGGAAGTGAAAGAGTCAGGGAACAGTGGCAGATCTATCAATCTTTGTTTGTGAATTTCGCAAAAACTATTCATACCACATTTTAAGGAACTTGTTATTAATTTTTTTTTTTTTTGAAGGCAGCTCTTGTTTATTTAGGCATTTTTTTATTCTGGACAGAGTCATATAAAAAAAATAAGATGCACGCAGTGGTCGCCCCAAAGAGGCTGTTACCGACGAAAACATCAAAAAAGTCCACGAAATAATTTTGAATGACCGTAAAGTGAAGTTGATCGAGATATCTGATACTCGCAAGATATCAAAGGAACGTGTTGGACATATCGTGAATGAATATTTGGCTGCGAACTTTTCAGCCAAACTGTTATGGAATTTTGACTTTAAATTTAAAATACGATGAAGTAATTAAATATTTTTTTCTAATTGAAAGAACATTTTTTTTTTATTTTAATTGAAATCAATGGAAAAATCAAATGTAAAAAACAGTAATTTTTAACAAATTCTTTTTGGTCGGTTTACATACAGAAATTTTAATTGCAACAATTATGAGCTTAAAGGAGAGGGAGGAAAGAAGAACGAAAAGAGGTACAAACTTGTTTTCTAACTCGTTTTTTTTTTTATATGTAAAAGTTACTAAAATTGCAAAAACAGACTTTCGCAATGTGGACAAGAATGCAAGTTCAAACGAGTAGATAAGAAAATTGCTGAAACATAAATTGTTATGTGTAAACTGGGACTTTTTAGCTGTTTTAAAATTTTTTGTGTTAAAAATTTTTCCATTATTTTTCGACATTGTTAGTTATTTTTATTGCATTTGTGAGGTGTACATATAAATATATTTTTAGTTATTTTAAACGTAAATAAATATCTTTATCGCATTTTTAACTGCATAAACCTTTGTTTAAATTGTAATTTTCAGTGATTCAACCAACAAACTATTTTGAGTGTATAAAATGTTTGTATAAAAACGTTACATTATATTCTTTCTTTTTTAACTTTAGTACTTTGCATGCAACAAATCGCTCAAAAAATACGCCTTAATGTTACATATGAAATAAATACTTTTGTCAAGCAGGAGTTATTAAAATTTTTAAATAATGGGGATTTCATATATTTATAGGCTGTAGAGGATCAAAGAGAAATATGCGCATTCAAATATATTGAAAAATTTTCTTAAGTCGACTTAAATGCTTTTGTCAAAAGTCCACAGATATGTTGTTTTTGGGGAATTTGTTGCGGCAAAGCAATAACATATGACTAATCATAAAATTTTGAATTTCTTTTAATTATAAAAAAAAGAGAAAGGCGAGAGTAAAAACCAGTAATAAAATAATATAAAATTATATACCACACAAAAAAAGCTATGTATATTTTATATTGCAAAAAACAACATTGCTAAATTTTAAAATGCATTGTTTACATACTTATGTACTTGTCTTAGCATTAAGTAGACAACATTGTTTTGTGTTCCCAGTTTTTTTTAAACTAATTCTCATAAATAAAATATAACCTTATCAGTAAATAAACATGTATAAATCGAAATAACAAAAAATAAAACGTATTTAAAGACAATATGTACACGCCTTCTATCTGCCTGGTGATAAGATAAATCTTGTCGCAACTTCTGACACCAAAAGTCAGAAAACAAGATGGGATTTTGAAAATTGTATGTACTTTAGGAATGCAATGCATTTAATTAAAAAAAAAAATTATTACGTTTTAAAAAATTTAAAAAAAAACACAAATTTTAATAAAACTTTAAATATTTGAATTATATTTATACATTTTGCAATTCTTATCTGCAGTAAATGATACATTTTTGCAGAATTAAGCTATGATTTCTACATGTACCAGCATGCAATGTTACATTATTTTATTATTATTTTTTGATTCAAGTTAAAAATTAACAAAATTAACTTCTTAATAAATATAATTTTTGTAATTTAAATAGGCAAAAGTAAATAAATCTGATATTTGGAATCTGAACACTTTTCAACAGAGACCCAGAGTAACTATTAAAATTTTGAAAAAGTCACAAATTTAATTTAGTCATATCAAATATTTAATTATTTTTTAGAATTAACTTAAACAATGGTAATGAAAATAATTTCATAACAATTGATGCAATGGTAATGAATGTTAATGAAATGAATGCAATGGTAATGAAATGATCGATTTATAAAATTAGTCCGTCCGTCCGTCCATGTAAACCTTGTAATCAAACTACAGGTCGCAAATATTAAATTATTTGGATAATATTTGGAACAAAAGGAACCGTAGTGAATTTAGTTAGAATCGTTTCATATACAGACCTACCTCCATAGAAAGTTCTTATCCGAATTGAACTTAAACGGTATTTATGCCCGCAGTTTCAAGCAATAGATACCTACCAGTGCTTAGATATCTATTGGTTTTTGTTTGTCTATACGGTAGGTATTTAAGCACTGGTAGGTATCTATTACTTGAAATTACGGTGATTGGACACAGAAGCATAGACTTCTGCTTGAAATTTGGGCACGCGAACAAGCCCCGCACTTAGGAGGAGTTAACAAATAACATTCCAGCTGAAATTGACCACTTGACAGTTATGCAAAATGTAATTAAAAATCGCAAATTTGGATCAACGCCGATCATGGCCATTTGTCGGATATAATTTTCCAAAGTTCATTAAAACAGAATTTATAAGTAAGATGAACATAATCAGTTAAAACTAAATGAAAAAGTTATATCGGAAGAAAATCACATGATGCTTTTTTCCCCACCCTGTATAATAAACTATGAATTAAGAGTTTTGATACGATATTTCATTTTTATCCCTTTTAATATATAGTACATAATTCACTTACCCCTTTTAATGTATAATTTTCTTTTTCCAAATTATTAATTCGATTTTCCAATCTCTCCACATATTCTTTTTTCTTTTTACGCGACAATGAAGCCGATTCACGATTTTTCAACATACGTAATTGTTTTTTTAATATCTTATCATCATGATGAAGGCCCCTAAATATACCCATTTCGTTACGACAACTTTTTGAATGACTAAGATTAGCTCGTGCAACAGCCATAGCAGCGGCTGAACGGGCTGAATTTGAAGTAATGGTTTTTGAAGATTGATGTTTAGCCATCATAGCGCCAGATGCCTTAACCATTTTAGAAGCAATTTGTGAGGATTGAGATTTTGATGAAGATGTAACAGATGATGTAGACAAACTCGTACTAACTTTGGAAGGGGATGTTGAATTTGTTGTGTTAGAGGATGGTAATTTATTGGCTGTTATAATTTTACCACTAGCCGTTTTCATTATAATTTTAGGCATTTGTCCATTAGAACCCATTAGTTTTTTACCGTTCGTACCATTTGTATTCACTTTTTGCATTAAAGTTTTAAAATCATTCGAGGAGAGAAATATTGTTTTAGGTTTAGCATTAGGTGGTGGTGTTACCTTTGGACTACAACTAGCATTAGCTGGAGCAGTCGATTGAGAGGTTGTGGTGAATTTATTTGTATTAAGTTTCATAGTTTGGACATGGGGTTTTGTCGAATTTGTTGTTTTAGGATCAATTTTAATAGCTGTGGGTGTTTTTGTATGAACTATTGGTGTTATTGTAGTGAGTGGTATTGTTTGCACAGGAACAATGGTACCCTGTACAAAATTAACTGTTTGTACAGGTTGTATGGTGGTCAGTGGTATCACTGGCATAGTTATGGGTACTAAGTTGTTGGAATTAGTCGTCGTTAACATTTGCTCATCTTTTAAACTACTAGCCGGTGTCAAGGGCATAATAAAATTATCAACTACTTGTCCCGGTAACATTTCATTAATTTCCTTGTCATTTGTTTCATTCATTTTCATATCACTGTCCGATTTTTCATTTTTAAATTTTATAAATTCCGATAAATCAACCTCATAGTCTTGTTGCGTCACAGTATATCTATTAGGGGCGCTATAATCGTGTGGCATTGAAGCCACAGATGAAGCATCACTTTGTACGCCACTGGTTGAACTACCACTAGAACTGGTACAACTACCCGTGGGTGAGGGTGTATTACGGCAATCTTCATTTTGCTTCATAACGGTATCACGTGTCAAATTCTCAATTTTACCATCATCATCATTGAGAAAATTAATAAAGTCATCTGGATTAAAATAATCACCATCTACTGATGAGGTCGACGAAGTACGAGCTGGTGTTTCATAGGGCGATGAATAACCAGCCGATTGATTTGAGGTTGCAGGCGAGGGAAATGCTGAAAAGTTAAAATTATAATCATTTTCTAAAATAGTTTGCTGTTGTTGCTGATCGCTAGGTGAAAGCTGTGACAATTTCTGCTGCTGCTGCTGCTGCTGCAGCTGATGTTCTACATCAGTTTTTTCTATTGCCTCAAAACCGGATTGTCCGGTTGTTGTCATCATATCAAAATCATGTTCACTTAATGTATTTGTAAACACATTTAAATCTAATGAAGCATCTAAATGTGAATCAGTCGACCGTATTATCTCATCCAAATCATCAAGACTATAGTCGCCCGGTTGAGGCATAAACGATGCGATGTCATCTGGAAAATTGGAAAAATTAAATTCACATTATATTTTTTCCTATACGTCACTGAAGCAGTTTAATAATTACAAAGCAACACAAATTGAAACAATTCGGTATTTGTTGCCATGATTAAATAAAAACTCATGTTTTAATCATGAATTTGCATAATTAACACAAAAAAAATGAAATAAAACTATGTCCCAACCTTCTTCTTCTGCACAATGTTTATGTCACAAATAATATAAAAATAAGTATATGAGAAAACATTATAGAGGTAAAAAACATTAATAATTTTGAGATGCAAAAATAATTTTAACAATCCAAAAATAATGGTCTTTTATATAAAATTTGTGCGAAAACAAATTGTATACAATTTTAACCTGAGACTCATTAGCTTTAAAAATAAGTTTCTATGGAATACAACAGTTTTTCACGTGGAGCCCAAACGATATACTGGAGATACTTGTGAACAGCTCCTCCTGAAAAGTAGATACACTACCTTTATTTATTACAATATCAATATCTTTATTTATTACAACTAAGCTTAATGTTTGCTTATCTAGTAACTTATATTTACACAGTTAAATCACGTTTGGTAAGAAAATAACCCAATGGTTATTTCTAAAGGGCATCTAGACATTATTCATCAATCGCAGATCAGATTCTTCTTAATCTTTTGTTTGCTATTGGATTACGCAGTATTTCCTGTAGTTCTTCATTACAGTGTTGTTGCAATCTCACTTTATGTTTAGTTGCAATTTTTTTGTATTTCATCTACTATGGTTGGTATTTGCAAGTCTCTGTGAAGGTCATCGTTTCTTACTTACCACGGGCAACAAGTGATACATCTTAGCACTTTGTTCTGGAAGATTTGTATTTGTTTTAGGTTTGTTTTTTTAGTGCATCCTCAAAGCTGAATTCCATACGTCCACTTAGGCTTAAGGATTTGCTTGTACAGTAAAAGTTTATTTTTAATTGATATATCAGATGCCGAGCTAAAAAGCCAGTACATCTTTTTGAATTTTTTATTAAGCTCTGAGGTTTTCTTCTTTACGTACTCTTTCCACTTAAGTTTGGCATCAAGTGTAAAACCCAAGTATTTTGCCGTATTAGCGTATGGCACAATAGTGTTATAAATATAAAATATATATAAATCGGTAAATGTTCTATTTTCTTATATGTAAAATTAGCGTGTGTTGATTTGGATTCATTTAGAAGAACTCTCCATTTTTTGGTCCATTGAAGGATTTTGTTGGTTGCATTTCGAAGCTTTTTTGTAGCTTCATTTATGTTTTTATCAGTTACAAGAATAGCTGTATCATCAGCAAAGGTTGCAATTTTTGCTTCAGGTGGAGTTGGCAAGTCTCTAGTGTACAGAATATAAAGTATGGGCCCCAGTACGCTTCCCTGTGAAACATCAGCATGAATTTTCGTCAATTTGGAGTACTCTCCTTCATGTTTAACTCTAAAATATCTTCCAGAAATATAACATTTGAGCATGTCACTAAACTGGTTAGGCAAATCTCTTTGTAGCTTAAAAGTAAGACATTCATGCCAAACTTTATCAAATGCCTGCGCTACATCTAAAAAGAAACCGAAGCATATTTCTTTGCAGATCAAAGTATTTTCTATTGTGTTGGTAACTCTGTGAATTTGTTCAATTGTTGAATGTTTACGACGAAACCCAAATTGATGTTTGGGAATTAAACATCTTTCTTCAAGTATTGGTTGTAATCTTTTTAATAATATTTTTTCAAACACTTTAGCCATTGTTGGGAGGAGAGATATCGGTCTGTACGATGTTTTGTCATGAAGCTGTTTGCCAGGCTTAGGTACCATAATAACTTCTGCAACTTTCCATTGGCTAGGTACATATTTTAAACGAATCGAAGCATTTATTATATATAAAAATAACACTTTTAACACTTTGCCGGTGATAAGATCATACCCTGGTGCTTTATTGGGTTTAATCTCCAGTTTTACCAAGTTGTTTAGCTCACGAAGGGTTACTTCAGAAATTTCTTTGGAATCAGCTGTATAAAAGATTTCAATATTTTCACCTGATGTTAGTCTAGGCAGCGATTGAAAGGTATCTTCAAAGTGTTTAGCTAAGAGGTCAGCTTTGTCTTGGGGATTTTTTGCCCATGTACCATCACATTTTTTTATAGGTGGAATAATCTTGGAGGTATTTTGAAACTGTTTTGTTATCTTCCATAATGAGTAATCGGTATCTTTTGTAGAAGATAAACTTTTTAGCTGTTCTGTCATGTTGTTATTTTTAATGGTGGAAAGCATTTTTTTTAATCTATTAGAAAGATTGTTTAAAATATTTTTGTTTTCTGGACTTATTTGTTGTTGCCAGGTTTTTCCTGCTTTGCGTTTTTCAGAAAGTAGATTTCTAATTTCTTGAGGATATTTAGGTAAGCTCTTTCTTTGTATATTTGGGCTGCTGTTCTAGGCTGATGCCTGTATGACTTCTATCAAATTGTCTAATTCAGATTCTACTTCATAAGGTGACTTAAGAGACACATATAGTTTTATATTTGTATTTATATTAGAGCGAAATTTGTGCCAGTTGGTTTTGTTGTTTACCAGACATGGTGGTTGTGGAAAATCACTTACAGTTTCATTTACCAGTAACTTGACTGGCGAGTGATCTGATAACAGATCCTCTGCATTTCCAACTTGTATGTAATTTTTTGCGATACCATTAAATATTAAATATTTCATATTTAAAACTGATTTTATAAGGTATATAAGGAGTTATTTATTTATTTATTTATTTATTTATTTATTTATTTATTTATTTATTTATAAATAAATAAAATAGAAGTTATTCCATAGAATACAAAATAAATAAATATTATTTAGCTTGGTATGTATTACATAAATTATAAAAAGGAAATTTTCGTGTTTTATCATGGTAAATTTAAGCCTTCAAGTAGTTTTTATTTTAAATTTCATCATATTTTTTTTTTCTACTTTCAAATTAATATTAAGGTAAATAATATGACAAAATAACCAACTAAGTAAATTATGAACATGATTTTGAAAATAAAAATAAGGTCAACATTTACCAAAATTACCCAAAAAAATAATTTAAAAAAAAAATGTATGTGTCAAAAATCATATCTTGAGTACCCTTATTGAAAGAAAACCATTAAAAAAGTATTTCGTAAATATGCCCGTAATTTCAAGCAAAAGATACCTACCAGTTTTTAGATACCTACCGTGTAGACGAACAAAAATCAATAGATATCTAAGCACTGATATCAAGCAATAGATACCTTTATTGCTTGAAATTACCGGCATATTTACGAAATACTTTTTTAATATCAACAAAAAAAAAAGTTCAAATTCCGTTTCATCGAATTTTTTTATACACTTAATGTGGTTTTGTTACAAATACAAAAAAAAAACTATTCCCATGTAAAAAAGATTATATCTTATCAGGTCTGCCTTAATCTAACTAGATATGATTGAATCTAATTAAATTTGATGCCACCAGATCTGATCATATATGATTAGGTATGGCATATGTGATACACTTTATGGACAGATATGATTAGAGCAAAAGGACATTCAACGGATTCGAATCAGTTTCTATATACCATAAAAATGGTTTTCTGTAACGTATGCGGATGCATAAAACGGTACGTAACCGGAGGTAGATATCGTTTATGACGTACAGAAAATGGTACGTAAACGGAACTTTTTTTTTTTTGGTTGTTTTAGGTTTTTATTGAAAAAGACTGCAATCCGAAGAAAGCTATAAAATAATAATTCCAATACAAATTTAAATAATTAATATTTTAAAATATTTTATTAAAAACGAAAAACTTAAAAGTTTGTTTATTTTTTTTTTTTCTCATTTGGTAACTTTTTTAAAAAATTTTGGTTACAAAAAATTTTTTGTTCGTGGCAACACTGGCTGTAGACATGTTACAAACTAATTTATATGAAACGTATAGAGTATTTATTAAAAGAAATAACTTGCTGTTAATGTGCAAGATTTATTATCTTTATTACCTGCTATCGTTTTTTTGTTATTTTTTTTTAGGTGAAAAATTTTACTCTAACTTTAATGGTCTCAAATCGTTATTTTAATTGCTTAACAATAAAAGAAACTTAAATAAATAACTGAAATATTGGTGAATAAAAACATTTTGTAGTTACTCTGTAAATAATTACTTTTTAAAAGGATACAAAAATTAAAATATTTTAGCTCTGTTGCATATTATTTCTTACAAAATTTATGACATTTAAAAAAAAAAAAAAAAAAAACCTTAACATTTCTTTAATTTTTTACAAAATTTGGTAGCATATTGTATAACTACTTCAGTTAAAAAATAGTGACTTTTGCATTGTATTTATTGTTGCCCTCATCTGTCTAAGATCACATGGTTGTATGTCTCCAACATAAGATAATTGTTCTGTTAGATATTCTGGTACATTTTCCCGTTTGCAGTTTTTGTATAAAATTGATTGGATTAAATTCCAATAGTTGTTAAATGTTCAGCCATTTGAATGTATCTGGCAATGTCTTGTATTGGTTTATATAGGGTCCGACAAATAACTTTTTTTTTTGAAAATGCTATAAAAAAAACTACTGAATATTTTCTCAAATTTCTTTTTTTATTGGAAAGTACAATCTTTCCGGTTAATAATGGAAAATAATTTCATTCAAATGGCTGCCTCGGCTGGCCATGCAGTAGCCTACACGATCTGTCCAATTTTTAAGCACATTATCGATTGTGTGCAGCTGTATTTCACCAATGGCTTCACGAATATTGTCCTTTAAAGCGTCAATTGTCTCTGGCTTGTCGGCGTTACACTTATCTTTGACAGCACCCCACAAATAATAGTCCAACGGTGTCAAATCGCAGCTCCGATGTAGCCAAACGACATCAGCTCTGAGGCTGATAATGCGATCTTCAAAAACATCGAGTGTAGCTTCGGCTGTGTGGCACGTAGCACCGTCCTGTTGAAACCAAATTGTTGCCAATATCCTCCTCTTCAATTTTTGTGAACAAAAATTCGTTCAACATGGCCAGATAACGATCGCCATTACCTGTAACGGCCAGCCGAGGCAGCCATTTGAATGAAATTATTTTCCATTATTAACCGGAAGGATTGTACTTTCAAATAAAAAAAGAAATTTGAGAAAATATTCAGTAGTTTTTTTTTTATAGCATTTTCAAAAAATAAAAAACATAATTTGGCGGACCCTATACCTGTTGTATCTTAAAAGTGAGCACATTTCTTTTAAATTGGTTTTACCATTGTGTTGTAAATGTTTATTGCTGTCATTTTTGAAACTTCATTTATTATTCTTTTAAAAAATCCGATCTTTTTATCAATTTTTTGCACAAATAAAAAATTAATATGTTTTTATAATTCTTTATCTATTATAAACCCCAAATACATTATATTATCAACTTTTTCTATTATTTCGTTAATTATCTTAAATATTGATTCACTATTAATTTCCATCAAGTTAGTCTTATTTTCATTAAGTTTTAGTTTATTCATTTTTAACCAATTATTTAGTTGGCATTATTAATCTGTATCCGTTTCCGTAAAAATTAATTTATGTATACAACAAATAATAATGCCCCCAGGATCGAACCCTATGGAACACCGATATCATCACTTCTTGGGTTAACATTTAACGCCATTTACTTATGTTATTTCTCTTCTATGCATGAGATATGATTCCAATCATTTCAATTGGTTATCTTTGATGCTGTACATGTATAAATTTTGTATTAATATATTTCTGTCTATTGTTTCAAAAGCTCTATTAAAATATACGAAAATTGCAATATTTTTTATTTTTATCTACTTTTTTTCCACCGATGTTTAACCTTATTAAATGCTGTTTCGCACGAAAATTTCTTACGAAAACCCGATTGATGTTTTAAAAATAGGTTGTTATTTTCCATATTATTCTCCAGTTGTTCGTTATCGACTTTTTCGATTTTTTCACAAGTCTTTTATGTATTTAATGGGCCAAATTCTTCACATTTTTTAGTTTTCGCAATTTTTTCTATTACGGTTGGTATTTAAATAACAATTTCTATTATTTTTAAGAATTTAAAATCGGTTCGAAAATGTCATCAAAACTGTATTAGTAAGTAACGACGATAATTATCGACGTTGAAAGTTAACGTTCATACGAAAAGAAATTTGTGAATTTTCGGCCAAAAAACATTTCTTTGTACTTTGAGCATTTTTTGAGAGTTAAAGGAATCGTTAATGTGTGTTATTATGAAGATTAACATACAGAAAATATTCAAATCACAGTTTTTTTTAAATGCGCCTTTTAAAATTTTTTACTTTTCATAAATATGTTTGTGGATGTTGTGGTTGCGTTGGACTGTTATACAGAAGGCTGCGGGTTCGATCCCCAGCGACGACAACATCAATTTAGAAAAAAAAATATGTATGAGTTTTTATCTCCTTCTGTGCTCCCATTGCACATTAATCTCACCGAAGCAAAATAACATAAGCGGACTATGAACTAAAAAGTTTCAACAGTTCCGCCAACTCTCCATCAGATCGTAAGCAACAACTGTCCTCAAGAATTATTGTATAACGCAATTACAGTATTGCTATATTTGAAGTAGTGTTTCCAATTCGTTTAATCTTGTAACCTATTCCACGATTAATCGCATCTATTTCGGTCCCAAATAATTATTCGACCGAATAATCTATTAAAATAAGTCAATTATCCCATTAAATTTTTAATATGAATTTTTCTGTTATTTTTTTTTTAAACTTCCTAATTTTCTTAACTTTGTCAAGAAAATCATAGAAAAAACATCAACTAAAATACAATCAAATTATTTTTAAATCGACTGCATCAAAGCAAATGTTATATAGGCTTTAGGAAATATGATAGAAATTTTTATTTTTGTTTCAATTTCTTTAAAAATTAATTTTCAAATAATATAATATTATATTTTCATGTCCATAATATTGAAATAGAGCTTTCAACCTTCATTTACATGTATTTCGAGCTGACAAAATATCTCATCAGAACGTGAAGTTTTAGAGAAGCTAGAACCTCTAAGCAGAGCTTTAACAAAAAAACCTATTAAAATATATAATTTTTTCCTTAGCAATGAAACACGTGACAAGCACTAGGACGTTTCTTGTTATAAAATAAAAATAAAAAAATTGCTTTAAATTTGAAAACTGTATTTTCTAAAAAAACAATCATTTAAAATTCTATAAAAAAATTATAGAAACTTAAAAATAACATGGAATTTTGTTGCTAATTATCAACTAATTTTGATGAAGTAGTTGATGCTTCAACATAAAGCAGCTCTTTGTGTTCTTTTTGATGAAAGAAATACATTTATTTTACATTAAACAATTAATCGATTAATCAAAGTCGAATTCCGATTAGTCGACCCGAATAATATATTAATCGATTTTCTTCATTTTCCGAATAATGATCCAACCGATTAACCGGCAGAGTCGAGTAATTGGAAACACTTATTTGATGCCCTTAATCTTTTACCACCTTTTATCTCTTCTCTAAACCCTTTCCAAAGAAAGCAAAGCAATTATTAGTAGGAAGAATTTTCTGAGTGTTGCTTCTCTTTAAAAAAAAAAAAAGGGAAACGAATGAATGCAATTGGAAAAAAAGCAATAGGGATTTTATTTTTAATTCATACAAAGAAATTAAAACTTTTTTCTTTTACTTAAATCCGTTACTTTTAACTTTTTGGTCATGTTTTTATGAATCGGCAAATATATGGAGAGCAGTGAGTAGCATAATTTCTCTCCTAAAATACATGCTCTTTGCCATTACATAGCACTATCATTGATATTTAAGCAAAAAAAAAACATTATTTTTGCTTGTTTTATCCCAGTAAAAACTGAAACACTCTAAAGCCGTTAATACATTTGAAGGCATGCGATTATAAATAAAAAGGGAAATAAATAAAATAAATACAAATATTTAAATAACACAACACACATACATATATAAGCAAATCCAATTGTGCAAACACGCAATTAATTTGTTTGTTTTTTATTTAACCAATTTTATATAGCAAAAAAAAATACATTTAAAAATTTTGGCCTAAAGTTATAGACCGACGGTTTTAACTCTTTTGATTCCCTTACTTTATGATAGAAAAATAAAAATTGCATTTTGAAAAAATTCCAAAACACATACAATCCGGACAAAATATTCACCATTGAAAAGAGCAATATATTCTCATTAAGGCCTAATATGACCCCAATATAATAACTATTTTCCTAAACACCGGTACACGTAAAAACATATTAGTGTGGTTACTAAATGAAAATAAATTTACTGCAGATTATAAAATTTTGTTTTATGATATGTGGCTCCCTCTACATTAATTTAAGAAGCCTTAGGATCCATATAAAAGCTATTTCATTGACAACTGTTTATGAATTAATACTCAAAACAACAGAACTTTGTTCACGATGACAAATATTACCATTGAAATAAAATTCAGGGAAATGCATTAAAGGGGGACGGAAATTTGCTTTCATTTGAATACACACACATGTATATTATTATGCGTACCGGTTATTATTGGCTGTGAGCCCCATAATCCCCGGCCCTCTGAACCGAATGTAAAAAAAAATATTTTCATTTTCTATTCTAGAAGGGGGTCATATATATATTATTTAAGGAACGCCCGAAAAAGTGCACTTTTGCTTAAATATGTTTCAATAATGATAAAAACATAAGTAAATTATTTTGTCCCAGAAAAAACTAAAACCTAAAGTGTGCCACATTTAATCTAATTAAACAAGAAAAAAGTGAAGGGCATACATTAAAACAAATATTCATTCGAATTATTAGAAAAACTATTGAGTGAGTTCTCATTTTGCCATAATTATTACTTGCACCTTACATTACAAGAACAAAATTAAAACAATATTGCAAAATTTTTCAATTGCTCACCGTAAAATTGTTCATTATCCACATCCATTTTTGTTTTTTTATTTATATTCTCACTTTAAATGTTCATTATTTCACTTGTTTGTATATTATTTCCATTAAAATTGTGATAATTTTCATCACAAATACTTAAAAAACCACAAAAAGACACCGAGTATATCAATAGAATAAAAAGAGAATTGTCGACGAGGCAAAAGTTAAACGGCAACTGAAAAGAAAATGTCAAATACTTTTCATAGTTTCGATGTTGCCAGATGTTATTAATATAATGGTAGGGTTTTTCAAATTGGAAATAAAAAGAAGATTTCATATAACCGCTTTTTAAAGTTTTAAAATACCCTTATAGCATGTTTATAAGGTAATATAAATCCCTATTGCGAACCTATGTGTTCAAACGTCATTTTGACGTTTATATTTTTAAAAGTTTCGGTATTTCTTTTTTATTTAAATATATACTTTTTATGTTTAATTTTTTTTTGTACATTAATTTACTGTAAACCAAGATCGTTCGCTCCCAAAATTTTGTATGGCAAAACAACTCGGTTTTATCATTATTGGGGCGCTAACCATGAATGACAGAGCGAATTTTGTTGTTTCTGTGAACATGCTATTAAACTGAATATATTTCTAAAAATATTAATTTAACAGCAAAGTGCAATATTTATAACCATGATGAAAGAAACAATGTTAATATAGCTTTATAGAAGTATTTTTAACAAGGCATGACTATTTGGAAGCAAGATTTTTCACGTTGTTTATAGTACTATTTCATTGTTGTTTGCTAGGATTGTCCTCACTGGATACAAAAATAAGAAACTGGTTGCAGCATTTAACTTTAATTTCATTTAAAAAGCATGTCATTCTCATAGAAATTTGACATAACCAACGTTTAGTGCTAACACTTAACGTTACTTATGTCAAATTTGATTGGAAATGACAGCAGCCAACGTCGATAGCTGCTTGTATAAAAATAGCTATTGTAAAATTTCCTTAAATAATTACAATTTCTTTTGTGTTTACATTTTTTTGAACAAGATGATGTCACATTATCATAGAGCTTTAACACACGAGAACAATTATGCTGGCATAACATGCCAGCTTCTCGGCAAGCGGGTTGAAGAGAATGGTTTTTTGGTGGCGTAAAGTTTCAAACAGCTTCTACAACGCATTAGCAGCACAAAACCAATTCTTGCAAATTTTTAAAAAAACGCCAAATGTGAAATGAATACAAAAAACACTAACACACATAAAGCTTTTTATACGTATACATTTTATGCCAGATAAATATCATTCCCGTGTGTTTTGAAAGAACAAAAATTGTGCGTTTAAATATTAGTCTTATGTGTTATATCTCTTATAGCCAACGTGTGTCGGCTCATCCATACTATTTCTGAATTTTGTGTATAATTATGAAAATAGGTATGAAACTGGATTTCTTATACCTCTTTATTTTATGCTTATAAACTAGATATTTGGCAAAAATCCGGTTCAAACGACATTTCGGGTATTGTAAAAAAAAATAAGCCAACGTTGATAGCTTGCCGCATAAACACATGTGTTCTATCAGCTTATAGTGAATGTTGATATTAACACCTTGCCGCACAAACACAGCAATTGTGGAAATATAGGGCTAATGCCCTATAACACAAGGTTTGATTTTTTTTCTAATTTTATATCCTACTACCTGACTTTTCTTTATTTTTGGTAAACATATACAATTTAAACATTTAGGGTCGCCTTTGTACGAAAGCTGTTTTCTTATGTGGACTTCGCGGAAACTTAAAATAGAGCAATTATATTGTTTGCTCTGCTCGACCTTTACTTACAAACACATATATCATTTGTTAGTTTTTGTTGTTTTTAATATGTTATCAAATTAAGAATAAAAAGATTTAAAAATTTTTTATGACAAATATTTTTGTCTACATTTAAAAGAAAAAAACCAATAATTTCTAAGACTTGGCAGCATTTTTATACATTCTTAATTTTTTAAGTAGCTTTATTATTACTACTTAGTAAGTGTATATATACTAAAGTTTGTAATGAATATTTATATAAAATTCAAAAAAAACCTACATTTACATCATGCTCGAAATCTAGTTTAAATAAGATTTCGAAATCTAGTTCGTGTATATTAGTATACAGAACCACATGAAAAGCAAACTACATTTTATATGCCGGTTGGTAACTAGACGATAGTTATTTTAATGGGGAATTATTTTAAATTAAATCATATATTGTTGGCTTATTATGGCTTTGACCAACTGACCATTTCTCATTCCGAAACCCGTTTCCCGATATCTTGTATAAATCTAAGATCTCCAGAATCGACATAGCTCTAGTAATTTTAACATTTAATGTACATTGGTTTGCTACTTACTCCAGTGTTTGGCATATACACTAAATTTTGCATATAAAAATAAATAAATTAAAAATTATTATTGTATTGCTGCATTTGTGGCATGTGCATCAAATTTGCATTCAGAAATTCTAAAATATATTTCATAATTATTTTGTTTCATTCCTATAACAACAAATGTAAATTCAAAATAAATAAATAGAATTGCTACTAGGCGCACATAAATGTATGTTCATACAACTCAGCCAATCAAATTAAGAAAAAATTGCTATGCAGAACAAACCAATATTTTTTATCTAAAATCTTAATAAATCATGATGATGATTAATGAAAAATTTTAGTTTTGTTTACAAGACATGCCACTAACGATGGTAAAAACAAAAGAAAAATATTTATATATTATGTAGATTTTCGGAAATATTTATGTAACCCTATTTTATCGTTTTTCTAATACCGAAATTTTGGCATATAGATGAAAAATTAAATTGCTTTCTTTAATTGAAAAAGCACTAAAACTCCTGCATTCCGCTAAAACTAATTTCTTCCCGCTTTTGGCAGATTAGCGAGAAAAGCGCTATATTGGCGACAATGGTTATAAATGTCACTTCTTTTATAATGGCTGCCATTATAAAATTAATTTATTTGTTGACGGTTTTATACATAAAAAATACAAAAGGTATTAAACAAGTGCATAATTAAAGTGATTTTAATAAATTAATTTATTGAAAAACAATATTAAGAAGATAAAAATACAAGTTTTAGAAAATTTAGACGGATTAAAAGAAAAGACCAGCGCTGCTGGCAGAATTTAATAGTGTGTATAAGTGTGTGTGTATTGTTTGTGTTCTTACAAAAATACTAGACGGACATTCCTGTTCGTTTTGATGAGGGCCCTTTTAGTTCAATATTTTAAATAAACTATTTCGCTTTATAGGTCAAAAGTTGTTTAACAATATGCGCCTGAATTTAATTGAAAATCCTCTAATTGGGTCTATTTATAAATATATAGGAATAAGATTGTTTACTTGAATAAAAATAAAATAATGATTAAACAAAAGTTCGAAATAAGGTAAACTAAATTTCTTCGTCCTCTTGAACTAGTTCAGTCATGTACGATAAAACAATTTTTTTATTGGGAAGCGTAATTAATACTAAGGAATTAATTTATTTTTTAATAACTTCCAAACAAGCGCTCTTTCAAGTTAATTTTTTAAATAACTTGTGCGATATAGATCGAAAGCTTTTAATAATTCCTTAACAGATCAAGTTCAAGAATATAGCAACCTCAATTATTGAAAGTAAAAAAAATGCAATTCTTTAGGAAAAGAAAGCACTAGACGATATCAATTTGATCAGATTTAAATTTACTTAAATTTCCAATTAAAACTGCACATGCGGATGAAAGAATAGTACTAAAACCAGTGGGGAATCCGCGTTATTCTTGATCATGAGACTTCGCCATCCATATAAAAAACTGAATGATTTAATATAAATTATTGAGTTTCAGACTCCTTTTGATTCTCTTTTATACAACAGTTTTTAAAATTTATGTTTATTTGTCCATTAAGGTGAAATAAGTGGCCGTTTATTAGACGAAAATCAAAATAATATGGATTTGGAAGTTCCACATACAAATAGTAAAGAATTCCCAATAGTGCCTGCACAAAATTCTTTACAAACACATCCAAGGTAAGTTTTTAGGAATTATAGTATGTTTTAAATATAAGTTTATATTCTAATACTCGAAATTAGTACTGTAATGCTCTACACTATGCTCAAAAAGTATAAGAACTAAAAATAAGGTGATCTATTTTGCAATGACATATATTTTGTATTTGACAGTACTTCTCAAAAGTTGCCAGTACTGCTTTCTGCAAGTTTACGATCGTTTATAAAATTTTTTAAACAAATTTGTAAGTGGTTTCTCAAACTTGGATTAAAAAAGAGTCTCTACTAGAGTATTCAAAAACCGAAAACCGGTCAACCGGTTTCTTTTTTTTTTTTAACCGATCGGTTTCAAATATTTTGTAAATTCGAAGAAAACCGAAAATCGTCTTAAAACGAAACATTTAAATTGCATATTATTTCTAAAATATTATTTTAAAACTGAAAAATAGATTTTCTTTTAACATTTAAAATGTAATATTAAAAAAACTTATTTAATCCCAAACGTTTTAAACGTTCAAATGATCTCTATTCATTTGATATGAATATAGTTTTATAATATTAATTTTTAAGATATTATAATAAAAAATATTAAAACCAATAAACAAAATGTTGAAATGAAATACAATAAAAAAAATTTTATGAAGTATTTTTTTTTCAAAGAATGTATTTTTATTTTTATTATTTTATATATTAAATTTCTTTTTTTTGTTTGTTATTAAAACAATTAACAAGTTGTATAAGCTTTTTATTCAAGTTAAAAAACAAACGGTTGACCGGTTTTTTCTGCAAAAACCGAAACCGAATCAGGTTTTTTTAAAATTCGATTTTTTGAAGAAAACCGAAACCGGTTTTTTCAAAAGGCCGGTTTTTTGAATACTCTAGTCTCTACAAATAGTCTTTTGGGCCAATGAAGTTTTCACCCTCGGAATTAGTTTTAGGAAATCGTTTGATGAACCGATGCTATTGTAATTCTATGAAACGAATTTAGAAGCTTGAAAAAGAGGGATCACTTCAAAATCTGATACTAGTTGCAAAACAGCTCTATAGTATCAGATTATGAGAACCGATGTAGAAGTCGTGTATTACTAGTTCCCAAAGCAGACTAAACGTAAAATGGTACAACTTTTCATGGGTTTTAGAACTAGTTGCTATGATGTTTGTAAATTATACGTAGTTGTATTTAAAACAGTCGGAATGCAAACAAAAATGTCTCATAGTATTTTTGTTACTTTATTTTAATGTAAAAATTCTTTTCGAAAAATAGAAAAATCTTTTTTTTTTTGGCAAAATTAAATGTCAATTACGATCATATAGACTATTTCTCAATGTACAAACAGAACTCTATTTAGAAAACATTTATGATCTAACAATTTTTATGACATTATGTTTTATAGAAATTCTACACTAGAATCGTTATATTTGAAAGAAAAGTCACTCTCTTACCAAAATACTTATCAAATAATAAAAAAATTCTATTATGAAAATCTAATAAAGAAAATAAAATCGTGTCAGGATTTGAAATATTTTTTTAAAGAAAACATTTTTCCGAATCTGTTGGAGAGAAGAGACTGAGAATTTTGGAGTTACTATTTGGTATTCTGTTTAAAAATAATTTTTTTATTTTAGGCATTTTATTTTAGCATTATTACTATTTTTTATTGTAGGATAATTGTGTATGAATCTTTTGTGTAAAAAAATCAAATACATGTAGTATGTATGTACTAAATTGAAAAAATAATCGCTTAATTAAATAATTAATAAAAAAGTTACAAACAATTTAAACCATGTAACTATTGTAATATATTGTTTAAATGCTATTTTTATATATCTAGATCCTCGAGGAGGCCCAAAGGCTGAAACAGGTCGATCTTAGATTTTTTCTATCATATCCAAATTTCAAAAATTAGTTTAGGTTGGCGTTCTTTCCTTGTAGAATTGAATTGAAAAAACATTTTTTTAAAAGATTAAAATTTTCTGAATAAAAAATACCCAAAAAAATTTGTAAAATTTCCTAATTGAAAAAAAAAAATATTCTCTGAAATTTTTATATTTTTATTTTATTTTTAGATCAAATTTTTTTTATACTCTCTTAACATTAATTGCATTTCATTTAAATTTTATTTAACCGAGCCTATAAGGCCATATTTTAATAATTATTTAAGAAATAGTCCAAATACTGTTGTTTTATAGCTGAATTTGAGTAACTGAAAGTTTTCAAGTCCCTAGGGAATCTATTTTTTTTTATTTATTTATTTAATAGTATTTTGAAATACTTTATGAATTCAAATTGTGTACAATATTAAAAACATTAAATCTTAATTAAATTAATTAAAACATTAAATACCATTATTTCTTACAAAATTTACACAATTTCTTTTAAATATATTCTTATTTCTTTCTGTCTTTAAATTATTAGGTAGTGTGTTAAATAGTTTAAGCCCTTTGTAAAATAGTGATCGTTGCATCGCCGTTGATGTTACTCGCTGAAGCCTAAAGTTCTCAGAGTTTCTCAGTTCGTATTTCAGAGTTTAGATGTTCGTATTAAAAAGATTGCTCAAAAACGGAATAATTATATTTCGGGAGTATTATTTCTATAACCCGTTATAGATGTTGATGTCTGAGTTCTAATCATACGATGTAAAGTTAATAAAACCCTTATATTGGTAATGCCACGAAAAGTACAGTAAAGAAAATTGAAAGAATAATTAGAGACAGGATTGAAAATTTCAAGACCAAAAATGTAACGTAGTATGTATCTTGCGTAAACGTTTAAATGTGGTTTTAGTAGTTCCACTATAAACATCTAAGCAATAGAGGATGTTGGTCATAAGAATGATGTGTGCTATCACCAAATATCTTTAAAAACAATCGATAAAGTTCTATGAAATAATACTTTTGAGCATAGTTTTTATTTTAAATTTTAATAGTATTTATTATTATTCCCACAATTTTTCCTCCAACTCTTTTTTTCTTAATGCTTCCTCCTTCGTATGCTATAATTAAATATACTTTTTAATAAATAAAACAAAAAATACCCCCGTAGGAGACATTCCAAATCAAAAAGACGCATGAAAAGAAGGTAACCCACCAGTTGTTTTTTGCAGTTTGTTTTTGATACTCATATTTGTTTATGTTTTGTTGCTGAATTTAAAAAATTGTTGTTTCAGTTTTTTTTTACAACTTTTGTTTATTAGAATAGTGTAGCTTTTTTTTTAACAGATTTTAGTTTAAAACTTGTTTTGAACTATAATTAAATTAATTAAAATTTTCTAGATTTAAATGTTATTCGTGTGAAGCACCGTGCCGTAATGCATCACAACATGCTCATATGTGCCAGAATGCAATACAGGTACTAAAAAGTTTTTTACTTTAATTTTATTTAAACTTTTTTTTACTATATATTAATGTTTTCTTTATACAGTGTTACAAATCTCGAATACGCGATGCTTTTGGGGAAGAACGTGTTACACGTGGTTGTACAACAACTCCCGATCAAATTCCATTTCTTTGCAATCAGAATAGCATAAATAACATAGGCGGACCACGTAAACGTAATACTCAGGCTTATATAAATATTGTCTGTTGTGCTGGAGATTATTGTAATGATGGTGAATTTCCAGAATTACCACCATTAAATAGTAAGTCAAAATTGTTTTACAACTTTTTTGTTAGTTTTTCTTCGATCTTCTTGATTTATGTATTAGTAGTTTAAAATGAGCTTTAGATTTTGTTTTTTTTTTTATAAAAAATTAATTATAATTTTGTATTTATTACAATATTTCGTCACAACATTGGGTGACTTCTTAAGGGGAAATTTTTTTATATAATTAATTATAAATATAATTATAAAAAACAATTTCCCCTGAAGAAGTCCTGAATTGTTGAAAAAAATATATAATTTCCCTGAAGAAGTCACTGAATGTGGAGACGAAATATTGAGAGAAAAAAATAAATAATCATTATTTTTGTAAAAAGATCTTGAACTCAATTTAAAAGAATAATATAATATAACATTGAAGATCGGATAAAAAAAAATAAATATTAATTATTATAATTAATTTCTTTATAAAAAACATCTTAAGCTTATCTTAAACTAATATATTGTTTTATAACATATTTGCCTTTTGACTAATTTCTTTTCGACAACTTTCAGCTGAAGTAACGCATTTGAGTGCGGATAGCAGTAATATATTGAAAATGACATTTGCTATATTGGGTCCATTTATTATTATCTCAATATTGGCCTATATAGCAATATACTTTATAAGACGAACTCATCGTAAACGTTTGGAATATTCAAGATCTAAACAAGACCCTGATTCCTACTTGGTAAATGATGAACTACTAAGAGTTACCAGTGCTGGTGATAGTACTTTAAGGGTAAAGACAATACAAAAAATGATCATAAAAACAATTTTCGAATGTATAGTTTTTTTTTTTGTCTGTAAAAGGAATATTTACAACATTCTGTTACATCGGGTTCGGGATCAGGACTGCCATTACTTATACAAAGAACACTAGCAAAACAAGTAACACTGGTCGAGTGTATTGGACGTGGCAAATATGGTGAAGTATGGCGTGGTCATTGGCACGGTGAAAATATTGCAGTGAAAATATTTTTCAGTCGTGACGAAGAATCGTGGAAACGTGAAACAGAAATTTATAGGTAAACAGTTTTGGGACATAATTTGCATGTTTAAAATAATACAAAATTCCTTATTTTTAGTACCGTATTATTGCGTCATGAAAATATTTTGGGTTTCATTGGTTCCGATATGACATCACGTAACTCATGTACACAATTATGGCTGCTGACACATTATTATCCTCATGGCTCATTGTTTGATCACTTAAATCGTAATGCCTTAAGTCATCGTGATATGATTTTAATATGTTTATCAATTGCTAACGGTTTAGTTCATATACATACGGAAATATTTGGCACAGAGGTAAGTTGGTAAAAGGCGGCTTATATAAATATTTATGATTGAATTCCTGGGATAAAAAAGTCAATTTCTTATGAACGAAACCGAATAAACTTGAGCTCGCTTATTTAACAAAGTAAGGCAAAGCTTTTGGGCTTGGTCGAATTTTGGATCTAAAACAATTGGGCTTGAGAAGACCCATTTTTTTCTCTCTCTGTGAAATGTGAGTTACACATGGGGATAAAATTTGATCTAACTTAAAATTTGATCTAATTAAAATAAAATTGCAAATAACGAGAAAAAAACGCTAAAACTATATGGAGAAAAATACATCACTAAAACCTAATACAAATCGTTAAAAAAAAAAGAAAATGTGAACAATCAAGTTAATAACTGGATTATTTATGCAAAGAAATACAGTTTCATAACAAGATAATCGGAAAATCTAGTTTCATAATTATGTTTGCACAGCATTCAGCAATAGTATGTATGAAAATATTGTGAAAATCTGGCATCTCCTTGTGCAAAAAAAATTAATTTTGACAAGCAGTATGTGTAAAAAACTTGAAAGGAAAACTTAATCGTGTGGCCGCAGGATTACCCAAACGCTTTTTGTTAAGATTGGGTTCCCACGTAATATGAGTTTTAGACTCAATAAAATTGTGTTCTTAATTGAAAGTAAAATTAAATGAAGATGCCAGTTTTTTTTTGTCTCCCGCGAAGGAAATCTATGCAAACAACATGGAATAGTTCCGCGAAGACTTATCATGCACAATGTGAAAAATCTTACTTCCACAATGGTAATACATTTTGCCCTCCGCCATTACATTAAGGGTTTTTTAAAAAACATATTCAATTTAAGGTTTTTTTAACATTTGTTTACAAAAGGTTGTTGTCAAAATAAAATCCAGATTAATTTAAAACTGGATTTAACTCCATTTTAAAACAGATTCCGGTATATGTAAATTCAGTATTAGGAATTTAGTACCCCACATGCGGTGGTTTTGTTTGTTAACTAGGATATGTTAGTCAAAAATGGAGATCATCGCTCGTATTTAGGCTTCAGTCGCTGTGTCAATTAATTTTTTTTTGGCGTGGCAATATTGGTATTTTGTTAAAATTCGCTCAACGGTACTGTACGAAATGTTCAATTGCTGTGCACTACTACGAATATAGGTATCGTTGCCTGGTCCACACCTTGTTCTGCAGCAGCAATATTTTCGATATTTACCTTTAAATATCATGCAATATTAGAAACAAAAATTCAATAAAGAAGGGGCAACCAAAAATATAATTTATTCAGTTTTTTAAAAAACATCTCCAGATTCTGAAAAGTATTTAGAATATGATTTCTTGGTGCACCATGCCAGATATACCACATTATCTGCTTTAAGATTCTATAAGACGAGCAATGATTGTCGTCCACTTTCGAAGTTAAATTGTTACCTAACAATCTGTTGAACTATAAACTTGAAAATGACTGTCTTTTACCAAATTTGTAACAAAATTTTAAAATTTTTGTGTTATATGGTAGATATTTAACCGGACTTAAATTCGAGTTCATTTTTAAACTGAGCAAAGTTTTTAGATTTATTTTCGTGTAAAAGTTTGGAAAATCCGGCTAATTTCATTATTCCGTTTGTAACATGTCGAAAGATAGGTATAAGACCCCATTAAGTATATATATTCGTGATGCTTATGTAATTTTAAGCGGATTTAGCGATGTCCGTCTGTTAAAATGTTTACCTACATAGATTAATGGACATCCTCCCGAGCAGTTTAGTATTGCAAATGAGCAAAATCGGTCCAGCGGTTCAAAAGTTATGAGTGAAAATGTGAAGATACCTCTAAATTTTCCATACAAATTGGTGTATTTTAGTATAATTTTATAGTAGCGACAGGTACAAAATATATTTTCTCGTATTTTTTCACCAGTCGCTCAGAAGCAAATATTTTTTATTCACCACAAAAAATTTTTTTCATTTAAAAAAAGTTTTTCACCTCAAAAATTTGTTGTCACCTCCATAATTTTATTCCAAAAGTTTTTAACATTATTTGTATAAAAAAAAAAACAGTAGAGAACATATTTTTAGGATATTGGTGGAGGGTATTCAAAGATTCGGCACAGCCGAATTTAAGCCTTTCTTACTTGTGTTTGCAAATCCTTTTTTTACTAAGAGCCAATTTATACGATACAATTGATTGCGTGCAATTTTCTTAATTCCCTTTTAAAAGTTGCTTCCAGAGTTATGTCTATTTATACGGAGACTTTAATTACACGAAAACTTAATGTGAGTGAAGCAACAAAAGAAGAATGCATATGCGCGCCCCGGTAGGCTAGTTGGTATCGTGCTAGCTTATCAGTGCGGGGGTCGTGGGTTCGATTCCCACCAGAGGCTCTGGTTTGTTTTCGATACAACGAGCCGATAGCCTTTGTTGCTAGTGCTCGGTTATGGATTTAGTATATAATTTGTAAATATATAATTTATCTAGAAGTTTGTTATTTAGATAGTAGCTTTAATTAACCACAAAAGGCCCTAATGGCTCGCTTATGTAAATGAAGATTTAAAAAAAAAAAAATAAAAACGCACGAAAAACGAAAACAGTGCCTTATTTGTTACTCCGCTTGCTTCTCTACTCCGTTCTCCCTACAAACAAGAATTGCAGGCATTAATTGCATGCAACAAAGTCACTGTATAAATTGGCTCTAAGTGAGTTCTCGATATACAAATAAATTTTGTTTGGCCAATGTGAAAAAAGAAAATAATTGATGTAAAATCTTAAGGAAAAACATTTTAGAAGGTTTTCTTATTTTGTCCATTTAAAGAAAAATCAAATTTTCTATTTGGAGCCACAGTTCATAATTATACCCTTCACCACAGGTGGAAGGGTATATATAAGTTTGTCATTCCGTTTGTAATTTCTACAAAATTGATCTTAGACCCTATAAAGTATATATATTCTGGGTCCTTATGCAGAGCGAAGTTGATTTAACGATGTCCGTCTGTGTGTTGAAATGAGTTTTCCGAAGAACCCAGACATGATGAGGACTTGATTGTTTTTTATTTCTGTTACATGTGATCCATTTCTGTTTGCTATTAAAAATCAGACAGATCGGTTAATAAATGGCTGAGATATTAGCAAAAAACCAGGACTACCTCTAATTTTTTCCGTAAAATCCCTTTGTTTAATATGTATGTAGAATTTTACGTATAACAAACACATCCATGTGTTAAAATTCTTTTCTTTCATCTCCACCTTTTATACACAAACAACACACATACAAAGATTTGTCATTTAAATAAAAACCAAACAAATCTCTAATGAACGAAGACTTTTATATATGTACCTCTATTGACGATGATTTTGTGTGAGCTTCAATAGCTCAGTTGTCTAGACGCTATATCACAAATACTTTTTTTCTCTAAGGAATCCCGGTCAATTCTCTTTTTTTTTTTTTGTACATTTTTTTTATTATTTTCTTAAGACTTTTTTTTTTGTTTATTTTTGGTTTTTTTTTAACATTTAATAATTAATTTATATAAAATTTTATATTAATAATTAAATAATCCATAAAAAGGCTAAAAACATCAAAATTTTTATAAAAACCCTCTGATACAAACAAAATACAAACGTTTTTATACCCTTCACCAGAGGTGGAAGGGTCGCGGGTTCGAATCCCGGTCAATTCACTTTTTTTTGTATATTTTTTTTTGTTTCTTTTTTGTTTTTTTTTAACATTTAATAATTAATGTAAATAAAATTTTATATTAATAATTAAATAATCCATAAATAGGCTAAAAACATCAACATTTTTATAAAAACAAACAAAATACAAACGGTTTTATTTCTATTTTTTGATCCGATTTAAAAGAATTTATAAAAAGATTTTTAAACCATTTTTTTTTCTCATATATTAAGAAAATTTTATACATAATTCCCATTTGAGAGCAACTATTTTAGGTCATAACTTATAATAATTTAAAAAAAAAAAAAATTTATAAACTATTTTCCTTCAAATTTTTAAAATTAAGCTAAAGAAATTAAAAATATTTTTTAATAAAAAAGCGAAATAAAATCCCAAATGCAAATTTGCCAGCTAAATCAAACGTTTTTGTAGAAATAAAACACATGCAGTTCTAGTGATTTCTTTTAACGATTTGTTGAAATTCTTTTCTTTCACCTCTTCACCTTTTATACACAAACAACAAACACTATTCTAGAGCTGTAATATGACCTATGGATACGTCTTATATAGCAGAAGATCGAAAATCTTTAGTATAACATATTTGCTGAAAAACTCGGAAATATCGGTTCAGATACAAAAAAGTTATGCCCAAAACATAAATTTTTTTTAAATACCTATTTTCTGGAACCATAAATCTTCTCGAGTCCAAGTTTTATCACCAAACTAAATGGTTAATTTCCTCTTAAAGGCGTCCGTATATAAATCTGTCCATTCCATATATGTCCATATATAAACTTCAGTTTTTTCCCAACCATGGTGAAGGGTATATAAGATTTGGCATAGCCAAGTTTAGCCGCTATTACTTGTTTTTTTTTTTCCATTAGCTAAGAGTTAGACATGAAATGTCTACACAAATTTTTTTTTAATCAACAATAAACGAGCGTTTACTGTATCCATCCTTGCTTCTGAGCCATCTAATATTTTGATCAGCTCGTTTTATAAATTTTAATTTTATCAAGAATATATAAAATGTTTTTTTTTTTAATTATTTTCCCCACTATGTTGAATTTAATAAAATATACATTTTTAATTTTAATTATAGGGAAAACCTGCTATGGCTCATCGAGATTTAAAATCAAAAAATATTTTAGTTAAACCAAATGGTACATGCGTTATTGCTGATTTTGGTTTAGCGGTTATGCATTCAAATGTAACAGGCAAATTAGATTTGGGTAATAATCCAAAAGTTGGTACAACACGGTATATGGCACCAGAAGTTTTAGATGAAAGGTAGGTGGTAGTGAGTATTTAAAACAGACTAAATTTGTATGATTTCATTTTGTTTTTTGTTTTTCTCGTCTTTCAGCATTGACATGCATAATTTTGAAGCTTTACGACGTACTGATATTTATGCTTTCGGTTTGGTGCTATGGGAAGTATGTAGACGCACTATATCTTGTGGTATTGCCGAGGAATATAAAGTACCATTTTATGATGTAGTACCATCAGATCCCGGTTTTGAGGATATGCGTAAGGTGGTGTGTGTAGATAATTACAGACCGTCTATACCAAATCGTTGGAGTTCTGATCCAGTATGTACTTTTGTTATAATTTATAATTTTGTTTGCAAATTAAATATATCTTTTGCTTCCTTTTAGCTATTGGCGGGTATGTCAAAACTCATGAAAGAATGCTGGCATCAAAATGCAAATGTACGTTTACCTGCCTTGCGTATTAAAAAGACTATACATAAATTGGCTTCCGCAGATGAAAAACTACGTTTAGATTATGATGAAGTTTGTGTTTAAGTAACAATTATGGGTTTTTAATTTAATTTTATTTTTCTTTAACTTTAATTTAACAAAATTATTTAGTTTATTTGTTAAACTTTCATTTTTTTTTTGAGATTTTAAACAGTTTTTGTTTAAATTTTTAATTCATAACTAGTACAAGGTAACTTTGTTGCTTTATATCATTTTAATTTTATTTTTTTAAATTCAATAATTTTTTCATAATTTTTTATTTAAGTTTAAAGAGTTTTTCCACAAGTTTTTATTAAAACTTTTTCAAGGCTGGTATGATTTAGAATTGAAATCTAGAAAAACTTCAATGTAAAATGTTTTTACCACAAGATTTTTAAAAATTATTTCAGAGAATTTTTAAATAAATGCACCCATCTAGAAAAAATACAAAAAAAAAACCAGCACTGTCAAAGTGCCAGAGTAGGTGCTTTAAATATTTGGTAACAGTACTGTCCACACGCGCTGATCTTCAAATACAATTCCAAAAAAAAAACACAATTTTCGAGGTTCTAACGTGGTCCCTTGAACATTTTCCGACATATTACGCCTAAACAAAGAGTAGTTTTATGCGGAATTAAAATTCGCAATATCTTTGGCGCATTTTTGCCCTTTTCTACCTGGCTAGTGGTTTGTCACTAATTGATTTTTTGGCCCACTGACTTTTTCTGACTGGGCAGCTACAGTCAGTTTTATATTACGGACTACATTTTTTAAAAGATAACCGAAGTATCCTTAAACGCGTATAAAGCATTCGACATAACTTAAAGAAACTATGGAATTGATCTTCTGGAAAATTATGAAAACAAAATGGAATTTTATTAAGAAAAAATTAAAAAACCCAAAAATTTAGTTTAGTTTATTTTTTTTAACATTTTAGTACTGTAGAGATTTTTACAAAGAACCGATAAAAAACAACATGCAATTTTATTATATAAAATTAAATTTAAGTTTTTTTTAAGAAAAATATTTAAAAAAAAAACAAAGTAACACTGTGTTGAAAAGAAAGTATTTTATAAATGTATACCATATTTTCATAAGTGTCTTTTTTTTAACAAAGTTATACATTTTGTTCATTTTCATAAAAACATCATCTTTGGCCTTAATTTATTTTTATTCTATAACCTTATTTTTAACAACTTAATTAGAAATTGGTAAAAAAAAAATAAACATTATATGACATTGTGCCTTTTTTAAATTCTTTAACTTAACAATGCCTTACGAATTCAACGAATGAAAGTAACAATTTTTATTTGAATACTTTTTTAATACCAAAAAAGTAATTAATGCTTTAAACATGCTTCCATTATACATATATTGCTATTATTTTCTATTGAAATGCCTTACTTTTTTTTAACTTTTCCATCATGTGCCATTTTCAAATCTAATTTTATATATTTACTTACACACACACACACACATATTTTACAAAATCTTTCAATATTTATATATATTTTTTTGTATTAACATGGAAATTTTGTTTCTTTTATTTTTCTAAAATAAATTTTCATTTTATACATATTATTAGTTAAGTTTCTAAATATAATCGACTAGAAATTAGCATTAAGTTCAAATAATTAAAAACAAAAATGTTGTATGCAAACATTTGTACAAAACAAAAAATTTTTAATGTTAATATTAATATTTAACAGAAATAAAACATAAAAAATTAGTGTGTAGTTATAATTAGTATTAATACAGTAAATACAAAATTATTAAATAAATAAACGTAGTTGTATACGAGTTATTTAGAAATATCTTTGTGTTTGTTTTATATAAGACTACAGTGAGAAATTAAAATAGAAAAAATATCAATAATTTCAGGAAGAAGAGTTTTTGTTTTAATAATTTACCAAAAAAAAAAGCACGGGACTTCCAATGAGTGATATGATATATCAACCCACAGGGTATACATATCAACATCAATCATACGCCACCGTATCGGTATTAAAATTAGAGAAAATCCAGTTTAAACCTAACCACCTCACCCATGAGTCGAGAAACACGTTAAAGATAGAAAAAAAAACTATTTTATTATAATAATAATATTTTTATCACTCTTCATTGCGACATACATATATTTTGGACAAAATATAAATTTACAAACATTAATATAAAATAATCAGAATTTTACAGATTGAATCCTGTTTTGAATGAATCACTTAAAACTAATTCAATCAATTTTTCCAATCAATCAATCGATTATCAACTTTCAATTTTGATTGGAAACTTGGGAGTTCAATAGATTTTCTTTATTTGATTTTAAATCTTAAAAAACAAAAAAAAAAATTGCTTTAGTGGAGCATAACTTTTTATTTTATCCTCAGCTCAGCAATATACATTTTTTGTCGGCCAGGACCCCCTTTAAGTGGCCAGGTGTTCAAAATCGGAAGTGAATTTTCGAATAAGTCAATATCTACTTATCCGATTAGGACAGAGTATACACTTATGTAGAGGTATCGGAAATATCTTATTATTGGACCAGTTAATAATTTTTGTTGAAAATATCCTTTAAGATTTTACCCAGGATTATATGCCTAGTGTTATAATTTCTTTTACGTAAAATCTTATGTTTACCATATCCTACACTAAATATTTATAAACAAATGTATAAATTAATAACTTAGTTTATATCTGTTTTATTTTTTGATGATTTTTAAGGGGTTAGGTGGGTTTGAAATTCGTATTCTTCACAGGCAAGAGTATAGCCCGGATAAGTAAGTTTAATTTTTTTCTTTTTTAAAAATTCAATCGCGTTTTTCTCGAATCTTTTTTTATTTGTAGTCGGCAGTCATGATTTCTTAAAAAGCTTTGATCCGATCTAGTGCTTAAACAAAGAATTTTTTATCACAATTTATTTTATGAGGCATCTGGGGTGATTTTTTGGACAAACTAACAGAAAACCAGTCTGGAGTTTGAAACCCTTAAACCTTTAATGTTCTACAACTGCACAGTGATGGATGAAGGTAATAATTAGAGCCAATATAGACGGTGACTTTGTTGCATGCAATTATTGCGTGCATTTTTTGTTTGTTGGGGAATGGGGTACACAAGGAAGCGAAGTAACAAAAAAGATATGTTTTTCGTGCATTTTGTTGTTATTTCTCTTTCGCACTCATATGTATTCTTCTTTTGTTGCTTCATTCACATTTCGTTTTAGTGCAACAAAAGTCACCGTATAAATAGACATAACTTTGACAAGGGAATAAGGAAAATTGCATCCAATCAGTTGCATCGTACAAATTGGCTCTTATACATTTGCTATTTTTGTCACTCATCGGCTAAGGATTCTAAATACGGAGTCAACTCGGACGGTCCCACATTGACAGTATTTCAACGGATTCGAACCAGGTTCAATGTTCTTTTAAAACGGTAATGCATACGTTCTGACTGCGAAAATCATTTTTCATAACACTAATACTAACAAATCTGAAGTTGAATTGCGCGTATGGCGGGCCGAAAAAGGTATATAAATGGAACATATTGTTTCTTGGGTAGTTTACAAGAATAAATTTGCACGACAGCATACTTTGAAGGAAAAATCCCCTGTGTGGATAAAAACCTTCAAACTGGCAGCACCAGATAATAATGCTAAAAATACAACCCTGTGACAAGCGCATAGAATTATTTTGACAGTTAATTTTTATGCAAAGAAATAAAAAAAAAAACTGTTTACTAGACTTGGGCATTTCAGTTTGTTTTGGTGAGCGCTCTTTTTGGGTAATTTTTATTAATGAACTAGTTTGCTCTTTTAGTTTAAAAATTCATTGGCAGTTTGCAACTGGAAACAAATTTATTAAAAAGAGATACAATTGTACTAAAGGCTCACTAACACAGAAACAAATAATTAACAGTTATATTGTTAATGATTTAAGTTTTTTAGGGTGTTTTTTTTTGCTATATTTCTAGCAGTTTTTACTGACAAAACACGGTCTTTCGAAGGATATGAATATTTTTTATGACGTTCTATAAATTTAATTTTTTTAGCGCTCTTTCTATTTTTTTTTGTTCTTTCTGAGCCAACACACACCTAACTAATATTTAAGCGAACAATTTTTGTTCTTTTCGTAACACACGGAATGTGCATATATTGGTTTTGTGCTGCTAATACGGGTTACTTTACGTCTCTTCACCCTTCTTGCCAACAAGCTGGCATGTTATGCCAGCACAATTGTTTTCGTGTGCTAGCTCATCTGAACGAAAAAAAAATTCTCCATTAACAAAAAAAAAAATATATATATATATATGTTTAAAGAGCAAAAGAGAATAGTCCAATTGAACTAGTTCGTTCACAAACGACACAACTCTACAAGAAAAAATCTGTTTACAGAAAATATCTATTTTATTTTAAGAAAGAATAAAAAAAAAAACAAATTATTAATAATATTTAATAGTGATTGCGTTTGTAAGTCAACAAACGAAAAAAGAAATGTCCGATAGTGCTGAAACACCACAACAAAAAATGGACCGACGTAAAAAAAGAACATCGACAAACCAATACATGATGTATATTGAAATGATGGAAAAGGATCCCATATTTGCTACAGGTCGTATACCACGAGATTATGACACCAATTATCTGACCAGAAAATGGAAAGAACTATCGGATAAATTAAATAACTGCAATAATGGACCTACACTAACAGCGGAGGAATGGCGTAAGGTGAGCTTTTTCTGGGTGTAGGGGGGTGAGCGTGGAATTGGCTTTTAGGTTCGCGGTATCGTATCCAATTGTAAGACCCAGTAGTTGGTTAAACCGGTTAGTGCATTATTCGAAAAATGATTAATCGTTTAGTGCAAAATAAAGGGGTTTTACTAATAAGAACACAGAGCTGCTTTTGTGTCCTTATTAGTTTATAGCACTTTATTATGTGTTTGTGTTGTGTTTGCGGCGTTATGTACCAAACATTTTTCACTTCCCGCGTTGTGAACTATAGTTACTTTTTCAAAACTAAAATTAACAAGAATAGACCTAGCGCGAATTCTTATTTCTGGATAATAAATCGAAAGGCATTTTTGAAATCCCGGCAAATTTTCATTTAATTTGAGTAGTCACACTTTCAATTTTGTCCGCGTTTCAGTTTTTTTTTGACCTAGCGGGTCCCGAGCTCCTTAACACCGAATAAAAAAAATCTCTTATTTCCAGAAGGGGTCATATATTTTGAGGAGTGCCCGAAATCTTACCATTTTGGCGTTTTTTGGTTTTTTAGGACCTAGGGGGTCCTAGGGGCCCTGTTTACCTTAACACTAATAAGAAAAATATTTATTTTTTTATCCCAGAGCAGGTCATATTTTTTGATCGGTGCCCAAAAAAATAAAATTCCCACTTACCACCTAAACGCGAATTCGATTTTTCGAATCGAATCCTGACACAATTTCCTTTGAGTCATCACACGATTTTTGGTGTGTTTCGTTTTTTTTTGGGTAGCAGGTCAAAGAAAAAATACTGTTTAAATTCCAGAGGGTTTCATTTATTTTGAGGGGTGCCCGAAAAAGTAAATTGTTGCCAGTATTTGTTCAGTATAATTCAATTCATCCTGAGACTTTTTAAAAAATTATTACTTAGAATCTTGGGATTTTTTTTGAGGAATCTGAAGACTCTTTAAAAGATGAGAAAAAACAAGGTGGATAATAATGTCGATTTTTTTGCTTGAAAAATGCATTTATTATAATAACAAAATGAATTGATACATTATTCAAAGTATTGTCCATCGTTAGCCACTACTTTTTCCCATATTTCTGGTAGCATATGGATTCCGCGCCAAAAGAACTGCTCCGGGTTTGAGGTAAAGAATGAATCAAGCCAATTTCTGATACACTGCTCTGAAGTGAAGCGTATTCCAGTGAAGGGGTTTTGCATCGATCGAAATAAATGACAGTCAGAAGGGGCAAGGTCTGGGCTATAAGGCAGGTGAGCCAAAACTTCCCATCCACTGTTTTCCAAATAGTTTTTGGCCGGTCTTGCAACATGTGGCCGAGCGTTGTCATGATGGAAGATTATAAGCTTGTGTCTGGTCAATATTCTTGTCGTTTTTAGTTGATTGCGCTCTTTAAACGAATCAATTGTGTTCGGTTCGGTGATCGTCTGACCCGATTTCTGCAGCTCATAATACAAAACACCCTTCTGATACCACTAAATATAGAGAATTACCTTGGTGCCATGCATATTCGGCTTCGGCGTTGATTTGGCTGGTTGGCCGGGCTTAACATATGACTTTTTGCGATGCAAAAATTTATTATTATTATTTTATTTTAAGGAGATTATATAATACAAATCTTATTATTCCTGTTTATGTAAAGGAAAGAATTGTTCACAGTACTATAATGCTTCTTTTTCTATATTGTTTGGAGGTATTTTCTGCTACTTTGGGTTATAACATTGGGGACATTCAGTTCGAGTTCGTGAACATATTACAGAAGATCTTATTCGTTTTCTTGGAACATCGTTTCGTGATTTTATTAAAATACGTCTCCTATTATATTTCTATCGAGTTTTTAGTATAAATTGTCCTTTGTTTATATCAATATACTAGATCTCATAGTCTAATTGCACCTTTCAATAATCCTTGGGTAAGTCGGTCTTTTCATAGGCGTGTAATTTTATTATTTAATGCGCTGCCAGCATCTTTAAGACAATTCAATTATAGTGATCATGTTTATAAAAGAAAACTTTTAAGTAACTTTCAATAATTACAACAATTTTCTTATCTTTTTAATAAATTTTTATTACAACATAATTCGTTTTCTCGTTTCAATTTGAGATAAAAAAATTTTATATATTTTATTTATACAGTATCAAATAAATAGTTATTATGGTTTTTATTTCTTAATTTTAAGGTAACCTTAAGTGAGTGGAATATTGTAATTTATTAATTGGCATCTAGGCTTTCAAATTATAAAATGTTGAATAAATTACTTCTTTTTGTAGCGTTGAAGCAGCATTTCCTACATACAAAATCGCCTTTCAAATTGGGTCATATGGGACCCAATTTCCTTGCTTTTGAATGAATCCCAATGCTTTTAAACGTAGGGAGTCGGCTTGTTGTGTGACTCTCAATAATAATGCAAGTTTTTCTTGCGTTTGACAACAATATTCGTCGAGTAATGCTTCTAATTCCTAATCTTTAAACTTTTTCGGCTGACCAGGCCTCTCCTTGTCTTCTGTGTCGAAATCACCACTTTTGAATCGCGCAAATCATCGTTCACAAGTTTTGTTGAGTTGGTGCCTGTTGACCGTAAGCTTCTACCAACAATCAATCACCCTTACTCTAGTAGTCGTTATCAATGTCGTCGTCGTTTTTGAGTCAACATCACTTTGCTTCGACGTCGACATCACTTCGACACCAAATTGGTATTTTAAAACAGTGTTGTAACGACGTCGACAGTTTATCGATTTAAACAAAAACACATCTCTAAAAATTGAGTCGGCAGATTTATTTTGTTTATTATTTTTGCGAAAAAATGTTTTTTGCGTGTAATTTAAATTCTGATACCAGTGATGAAGAAAATAAAGAAAATCTAGTATTGGAAAGAAGACTTCTCATACAGAAATCCAATATCTTTAATCTGCCGGATAACAAGTGAGTAGCAAAATCAAAGTCTGTTACTGTAAAGAATGTTAATCTTCTAATTTTTTTAAAAGGTTTGAAAGTTACTTTCGGCTGAATAAAACAGTCTTTAAAGATGTGCTGGAAACAATAGCACCTAATTTGAAAACCGGAATCAAGTCCACATTTATTTCCAAAACAATAAAGTTGGCAGCTACATTAAGATTTTAAGCCCATGGGTCGTACCAGCTCAGTGTTGGAAACGACTTTAACTTAGGGTTCAGCTGTTTCTGAAACTGTAGAAGATTTGCCACAGCTTCCTCCAGCGGGCTCAATATAAATTGCTTGAATCTTCCGCCACCTGAAGCATTACACTCGGCTTTGTTGGCTACCATTTTCTTTTTAACTTAAAATTTTAAGTCTCGCTAAACCTATAAATAAATTTTGTTATATTTTTATAATGCACTTTATATGATCATGCTTTCTTTACCTTCTGCCATCCATCTCACATTATTCTCGGTGGGCCAATTGCATTTAATAAATTTGATATTTCTTCCCATTTTTTCCGCTTTTTTTCAGTCATTACTTTTCTTCAAGTCGTTACTAAAAATTGTGTCGACAAAATCAGAGTCGTTTCAAGACAATATCGTCGTCACATTTTCTTATAGAATACCAAATACTTGTCGACAGTTATCAATTATTTTCGATAACGACGACGGGAATACCAATTTCAAAAAAAAATCCCAAGACGACATTGTCTTGTGTCGATGACGACAACTAGAATAAGGGTGATTGACACAAACCATATGTGATAGTTATGCCATATATATGTTATCCAAATCGACATTATTAATTGTATACCCAAAAATATTTAGATTTTAACTTAGGACGTTGCGTTTAGAGCGACTAAATTCATAAAAATATATTTTATATGTAAGATTTCCATTTTATAAATATTATAAAAACATAGATAACCACTAAGTTTAACGTATCTAAAAAAAAAACAACAACCCAAAAATCTTGAAAGATAAAATTAAACATGATTTCGAGGTCTTATATCATAGAAGTACCGATAAAACAACTGTTTTTTTACACAAAGTTGGAATAGAAAAAATAATGGAAAAAATCCATATAAAAAATTGAAACTCTTAATCGACATCTTTTAATCGATTATTCGGGTCGAATAATTATTTGATTTTTAAATTATTTGTTTCGACATTAACCGAAATAGGGTCGACTAATCGAGGAATCGGTTAATTTATAAACTGAATTGAAAAAAACTATTTTATGGTAATAACAAGAATTTGTATTTTTTTCTATAGCGTCTTAATGATTGGAAAAATACAACACGATGCAAATATCGGCGTAGTGTATCGGGCGAAAAAGATATTACAATGACATCTTTGGAAATGGTGGCTTTGGATTTATTTGGTAAAGTACCTGCTACAACGCCACCCGAAAAAATTTCCATACATTTTAAATCCGAAAAAGAAGAAGATGAAGAGGATGTGATGATGACGGCGAACAAAATATTGTAGAATCAGAACATGATGAGCACGAAGAAATAATACCCGAAAATACACACAGTTCAGCATTGCACCATGTTGGTGGTGCCAATTCAAATCATGCTAATTCTAGTGGAAATGGTGGCGGTGGTGGTACTACATATCGTACTATTGTCGTAGAAGATACTGCCTATCCTGAAGATGATAATAATCAAGATGATCAATTGGAATTTATAACACATCGTCGTGCCACAGTGAATTCTTCCAATCATGGATCGGCAATGCAGACGGCGGTTCTTACAACTACACCCACAACCACGGTAACCAAATTGATTAATGGTGATATACCACTTAAACGTTTACGATCACAAATATCTGATCAAATTATATATGAAGGTAATTAGAAACAATTGCAGATTTAAAAAAAATCTTAAGAATTTCATAGTATTGTTAGGGACTCCCTTCCTTCATCAGCATCAGATATGCAAATTTTTATTAAAAAAAAAAATAACTTTTTCTCTTTCAGTTAAAAATGCACCTCATGCTACACGCACATATACAGTTTCACATCCCCACATACAACAGCATCAAACCCAAACACAGCAAATTCATCATCAGCAGCAGATTCATCCGCAACAGCAGATTCATCCTCAACAACAGCATCACCATCTAGAGCAAAAACCTATTACCCAAGAGATGCCAACGGCATCAGCCTCTATGTTGGGTGGACAAATATTCGCATCTCAGGATGTCCGAGAGATTTCAAGACAACTAAAACGTCTTGCTGATATTAAGGCGGAAAAACTTAGATTCGAAATTGCTCGTTTTAAATTTAATAATCCTGGTTTTAGTTATAGTTTTAATCCTTCATAGTAGGATAATGAATTTTAACCATATTATAGTTAAGAAACAAAACAATATTATTAAGGTTTTAAGCAAAATGTCTCACAAACTCAATTTGTTTATATTTACTATACTATTGCTTTTCATCCACCAAAACAACTCTCCTTTTTTATTATTATATGTTATATAGAAATAGTTATATTCGTATTTAAATGCAATGAATGTCTACACTGTTTCTAAATTATCATGTGTTCATGTGTTACGAAAATGGTATAAACGAAAGCAAAACAACCAAAATTGATTTTTTTATTTATGATAGAACTCATCCGTTTAGACTATTTTCCTGATAGATAAACAGTTTGTAAAAAATAATAAAAATATTATTTAGCATATTGTTTAATCAAGATTCTGGTTAATTTAAAACTTTTGTTAAATTTTATTTTAAAATTTTTTATTTTTTTTTTAATTTTAAATATTAAGCTAACATTGTACTATTTTTTAAACTAACCTTCTATTTGTCAATACATTTAAACTCAGTTTTAGTCATTTTAGTTTTAATAACTATTTTCAAACAAATATTAAGTTAATGGTTATGAAATTAATGTTTTAAAATATAATATTAAAAAGAAATTAATAAAATTCAACAGAAAACATTCAAAATATGAAATTGCATTTATTTTTGTGTTTTGTTTAATAGGAGGATGTTAGTCCTTATCGCAACCATTTGTTGATTAATAGTTACATTAAAAATAGAATGAATTCGTTATAATAATTAATCAGTAAAATGGTGAATCTAGGGATCTTCTATATTTTTGAAAAAAAAAACGGATTTTCATATAAAAAAAATTTCAAAAATCTGAAGAGATTTATTACATAATCCAAGTCAAAAAGCAGTTTTTGTAGGGCGTCCCCTTTTTGCCCCCTCTCCCTAGACTCTTACGAAAATCCCGTCTTGTATAAGGTCTATGCCGGTGGAGAAATCTTCATACCAAATTTGAACTTAAAATATTCAGTGGTTAGGGCAGGACGTTAAACGAAGAACGTTTCCCCTTTATACCTCTACCCATAGGAATTTCCGAAAATACCGTCTGAGCAGATGTCTAGGTCGGAGGAGGAACCTACATACCAAATTTCAATTTTCCAGCGGTTTTGACAGGCCGTCAAAGAAAAAAATTTTGCTCCTGCCTTTAAGATTTTCTAAAAATCCAGTAATAGCTGATGTTTATGCTTGGATGGAACCTTCATACCAAATTTCAACTTCTTAGCAGAAGTTTTTTTTGGAGGCTGTCAAGGGGGAGAATTTTCCCTTTTTTCACTTCCTTCTAAGCTTTTACAAAAATTCTATCTTAGCTGATATCTATACAGGAGGAAGAACCTTCATGATAAATTTAAACTTTCTTGCTCCAGCGGTTAGGGCAGGGAGTTAAGGGGGAAACTTTTCCTCTACCACGTAGGAATTTTAGAAAATATCGTCTGGGTGGATGTTTACGTTGGAGGAGGAACGAAAAGAATTTCCCGTTAGGTTTTTCAAAAAACCTATCTGTAAACTTTTGGCAGGAGAGATTTTCTCCCTTTGAATCCCCATTTTTATCATGTCTCTGGCCAAAATTCTAAAATGTACCTTTTCAATGAGTTAAGTCATACTCCAGGTAATGCATATTTCAAATTTCAGGTTTCCAGCTAAATCAGTGTGGGTAGGCCGTCAAGGGGGAGAATTTTCCCCATTAGGTTTTTCGAAAAGCCCTTTTTATTGATGTCTACACCGGAGAAGAAACCTTCGTACAAGATTTCAACTTGCTAGCTCCAGGGACTTGGGCAGGCCGTTAAGGGAGAAACTTTCGCCATTTAAACTCCCATTTTTACCACATCCCTGGTAAAAATTTTAAAATCTACCTTATCAATGAGTTAGCTCGTACTCCAAAAGATACCAAATTTCGATTCTATAAATCGTCTCTATAAATGTGGGCTGGCCGTTAAGGGAACTCTTCCCCTTTTTGCCCTTCCCTCTCTAAATTGTTCATATGTAACGAAATATGATAAATTGTATAAGTAAATTATAGAAAATAAAATTTTAAAAATTCGATAAGAGCCAGCCAAATAGGATATGTATTTTCCATCCTCAGTTTCCATGTTCCTTTGGTGATTTTTAATGATGATATACTTATTTTAAGTGATGAAACAAATTTTAAAACCTAAAAGTAAATAAAAATATCTTAGCATTAGAGAAAAAATTGTTCAAATTAAGAAAAACTATAGATAAAATAAAGATAAATAACCAAATCTAAGAAAAATTGTTAAGAAAAATTGATAAATAGAAAAAAATTATTAATATTAGTACAATCAAATTAGACAAAATTAATAAGAAATCAAAGGTTTAAAAATAGTTAAAACATAACGGAATTTATCATTTTGTTTTAGTTCGCTAAGTTTTGTTTTATAAATCGTCGCTGCTCCGACGTGATGGGTTATGTGACATTTTTTTTTATTGTACCATTTGAAACCTTTAGTGGTCTTACGTCTGCCCACCAAACCGTTAAAAGATATCTTCAGAGGTTACCAAAATGGCTATGTGTAAACAACAATAAAATGTTCCAACAAAAAAGGTTATGTGTAAAACACCAGACAACTATTTTGGATCATAATGGAATTTAACAAACTTTGCCTTCGATTTTCTGTCAAAAAAACTTGTTGGTCTATGAAACCTTTTTATTTTCTTTCAAATATGTACAAAGCATAATAAAATTTGTCTAATAAAATCGCATATTTCCTGCACCGATTTTTGAAGCAACCGAATTTAATTATACACTCAGAATATTATGTAGTTAACTGTTTGTAGTTTAATAAAAAAGTTTTCCGTTCCATTTAAAAATAAATGAACATACATTTATTTTTCAAAGAAATATCTATATTAACTTTTTTATACATTTATTCGAAATAATTTACTATCATTTACCATATTTTTGCAGTTTCATTTATTTTTTTCATTGGTTTGAAATTTAATAAAAATTTACCCACAAAACGGAAACTTGTGGTTTATTTCTGTCCGTAACAGTTATTACAAATTTAAATTTTGTTTGCTGTCTGTTTCAAAAAAAAAAAAAATATTCAAAAAATTTCAATTTGTTTTTTTTATTTAAATTGGTTGTATATATACAAAATTTTTCAATACAAATTACAAGAACTTCATAAACACACAAAAATTTTCATACAAAAAGTGTTTATAGCTTCATATGCATACATACATTTTGTATTGTACGAGTATATTAAAAAAAAAAAATACAAAAACGGAAATAATTTCAAATAAATGAAAAAAACATGTATTTTTTAAGGATTGGTAGGTAAAATTTTGACATTTATTTTAACTGATTTTATCATTTGTTTCTTACGGATGTGTCAGTTGATTAATCAACATTTAAAAATAAATAAACAGATGACATTTAAATTAAATGAAAATTAAGTAGACCGGGTTTTAAATGAAATATCATTTCTTTTAAATGATATTTTCTGTTATTTTAACTTACAAACTTTTTTAAGTGTAATAAAAGGTAAATTTCAGATTTTCATAAAAGTTCTTATACCAATAGTTTTATTTTACAACAGAACTATGGAAGATCAACTGGAAAATGAGCCAAATAAAATTTTGAATGAAGAAACGGGAGTTTTTGAAGTAACAAACGAAAGTGACGAATATGAGTAAGAGGATGAAGCGATGCAGTTGGTAAAAAATTCGGTGGTCACAATGAATCTGTTTTCTATGTGTAGTCATAATGAGTACTTAGTACCCATTTACTTATTTTTATAATTAATTCCTGGAATTTTATTAAAATTATGAAGCTAAATTCTATGAACCAAAACGGCTATGTGTAAAAAATATTCCAAATTAAAAAATATTTTTATTAGAAATGCTATAAACAAAATGGGTTATGTGTAGTTTTTTGTGTAATTGCTTTGCAGCTTTCTTATGGCAAAATAATCTGAATTTTTTTTATGGCACATACATATAAAGTAATTGAGATAAGGTTTCTGTAAAACGAGTGGCTTCAAAAAATTTCGCGTAATTAAGAATTATTTTGCTCTCCTGAAAACTTGTAGGGAAACAGCGACGATATGTAACATTTTAAGGCAATTTAAGTTTGTATGTATAAGTTTAATTTATTAGAAATGGCATTTTCTTCAATATCTACTTTTTTAAAATTAGTAAATTTTATTGTTAATTTTAGCAACTCGGTCTGTAAAAATTCTGTAATTTGTAAAATGTAAATAGCAAACAAATTTACTAAATAATAATTTTTTTTACTAAAAATAAGTTCAAAAATAGGGATAGAAAACCGTTTACAAATTTTTCTACTAACTTTTTTTCTGAGTGTACCAAGCGACACAGATCAATATGTGAGTCTATTTGACAATGTTCTTCCTTCCGTTTTTATATTGTCCCAAAGACAAAATTTTTAAAAGTTATCTAAAAAAGCACAATTTTTGAAAAAGATTCCCAAAAATTGTGAATGATAGACAAATAAAATTTTGTACATATACTCACAATATTATTTCGTAAAAAACAATTTTAAATACTTACGAAATTAATCGAAAATACAATTTAATAAAATTTGTCTTTATATTCAGCCCATTTTATCATTGTTTAATAAACGACATAAGTTGTAAAAACAGAAAACATAAAATTTTACATTTAACAGAAAATATCAACTTCTACTAAAGGTCTGTATTTTTTATACACTCATCAAAAAAAAGTCCGTTATGACAACTGAAAATTTTGCTGTTATTACGGGAAATTTTGCTAATATGAGCCCAGCGGTATTTTTTGCTAATCTTAGAAACACATGTCTGCTGACGTGTAGTACAATGAAATTTGTAGAAAAAATCAGCTGCCGCTATTAAATTTTAGTAAACATTTTGCAAAGTAGAATTTAAAATCTGTTTATTTATTATTAGAAATTGAACTGAATAATATATTATTAATAATAGTACAAAATTTTAAATTTATTTTTTTTATCGAGCATCAAAATTTTTTACTTTAAAAATTTTTTTTTCAAAATATTAAAAAAAATCCAAGACTTAAATATTTAAAAAATTAACGAATTTATCATTTTGTTTTAATTTGTTAATTTCTGTTTTGAAAAATATTTTGGTAATTTTTTTTGCTTTTAAGGTCATAGTTTAATTGTTTTAGGGCTGATTTTTAGAACTAAAATTTTTTTTAGTGCTATTTTAAGTGGATGTCCTATTTTTAGACATGAGTCGATATATTCAATCCCGATCCCTTTTTTTTATCTATTTTAAGGCAATTTATGTTTGTAGGTGTAAGTTTTAATTAGAAATAAAATTTCCTTCAATATCCACTTTTTAAAAATTAGTAATCTTTTTTCTGATAATATTAGCAAATCGGTTTTCAAAAATTTGTAAAATGATATTTGAAATTAGCAACAAAAATTTGTAAATATTCTGTAAAAATTCTGTAATTTGTTAAATGTAAATAGCAAAAAGATTTGATAAATAGTATTTTTTTTTTACTAAAAATCAGTATAAAAATAGTAAAGGTTACAAATTTTTCTACTAATTTTTTTTCTAAGTGAAAACTTTTCCAATGTAAACCAAAAGTGTTTCCCCAATAGTCGATTAACAAAATTTACAACTATTTATGAAATGTATAATGTAAGATGTATAATTTTGTAACATCTTTAACAGAGGATTTGAGCTTCAAAATTTTTTCGCCAGAAATTGACAAATATACAGGTTGGTTAAAAATTTCCTGCGCTCACCAAGAGATGGCACTGCTAGCTCCAAACTTTTTTTCTCAAGTTGGTATAACTATCCTGAGAACACATGCAAAGTTGCAAGTCATTCTGTCAATTCTTTCTTTGTTTACAAGCCATTTGAAGTTGATGAGTCATTGATTTTTTTTAATATGGAAAAAATTTAATATCGTGCAGTCATTAGATTCTTTGTTTTGAAGGGTTTAAAATCAAAGAAAATTTATGAACAATTGTTAGAAGTGTATAAGGAGTCCTCACCTTCAAAAGGCACTGTTGAACTTTGGGCTGGTGAATTTAAACGTGGTCGTACCAGCCTTAAAGACGATCCACGCGAAGGACGACCAAAAACTGCAACCACAGCAGAAATCATTGAGCAGGAACATAATATGGTTAGTGAAGATCCAAGTTTGACTAAGCGTGAAATTGCTAATGCCATAGGCATCTCAGACAAACGAGTACTCCATATTTTACATGAAGAATTACGTATGAAAAAACTGTTTGGAAAGTTAGTGCCGCACACATTAACAATTCAACAAAAACTGGATCGAAAACAAATTTCTCAGCGTAATTTGGAGCGTTTTAAGCCGAATAAAACCGACTTCTTGCGTCGTTTTATAACTATGGATGAGACTTGGATCTACCACCATGATCCTAAATTGAACCAAGAACGTTTACAGTGGACTGAAGCTGGTTCTTCAGCTGCAAAGCAGGTGAAGTCACAACGATCAGCAAAGAAGGTTATGGCATCATTTTTTTGGGATGCAAAAGGTATTTTGTTGATTGATTATCTTCGGAAAGGTAAAACAATCAACTCTGAATATTATTGCAGCCTTTTGGATCAGCTGGATGAAAAAATTCGTGAGAAAACCACTGGTTTAAAGAAAAAAATCATTTTTCAACAAGACAATGCACCTGCTCACAAAAGTGTTGTGACGATGGCTAAATTCAAAGAATTAAAGTACGAATTGCTTGAACATCCACCGTATTCACCAGATTTGGCTCCCAGTGACTATTATCTCTTCAGAAATCTCAAACAATTTCTTCGTGGAAAGCATTTTTCGTCGAATGAAGAGGCCATAGCAGCCGTAGACGGTTATTTTGCAGAGCTTCCGGAAAACCATTATAAGGATGCGATAAAATTATTGGAAGATCATTGGAACAAGTGTATTGAGCTTCTAGGAGATTATATTGAATAAAAAAATATATTTCGTAACAAAAACAGTATTCTTTCATTTCGAGCGCAGGAACTTTTCAACCAACCTGTAGAAGTATTCAGAAAGTACTTTGTATGGGGGTTCAAAACATTTCAATAATCTAAAAGTGCATTTAGTGGCGTAGCTGAGTCATTAAGGGCCCAAGTGCAATACATTAAATTGTGTCTCTATCAAAAAAAAAAAAAAAAATAAAAATCACTAACAAGTAGAAAAAATCCTGAAATATTTTTTTTTAATCACTACTAATTTTGTTCATTGGCATTGAAATTTTATTAGCATTAGTTAAATAATGTTAATGCCGAAATTGTAATGAAATTTTCTAGATATTTAACTTGCTTTACATAGGCTGTTTTATAAAATGAATCACTCGGGATATCTCCCGAACATGGTCTATATTTATTAACGCAATTATCATGGTATTGCCCTATCTCACTTAGTTTTCGAGATACCGGCCGTTTTACAAAATGGCGAATATCCCCGAATCCAATACCTCATTCATACTGAGCCACCAAAATACGTATTTTTATAATTTTCAAGTTTTCGATTTAAAATTTGTATGGAATTTGAAACTTGAAAAAAACGAAAGCACGTATTTAGGGGTTCAGTGTGTATGGGGTTTAAGCAAAATGGACTAAATTTTTGCAAAGTGCGTCAAAGGTTAGCCTTCGATTCGGCTATTATAAAACAACCACAAGGTGACTATTTTGTTATCAATTAATATGATAATATGAATTAACACACTCCGATAATACAAATTTCGTTTCCCGTTCCATTTTGTTCGTATAAAAATGGGTCGTGACCCATGCGGCTGTATTATAAAAACGGATTCCTCGGGATGTCTGGCCTATTTTTATTATCGTTGTATTTATATTAATACTCTATAAAAAGTACACAAAAAGCTAGTTCATAAAAAAAATATTTACTACTCTCAGCAAAGGGCCCTTGTGCAGTGCACCACCCAGCGACCATTAACTTACGCCACTGAGTGCATTTAATACAGTGGTGTTCATTTCATCGGACAATTGTCCCCTGCAGGCCTGCCATATTTGCCGATTTATCGGCATTTTGCCTATTTTTTGCCTCAAAATTCTCAAAGTGCCGATTTGCCGATTTTTACTCCAAAAATGCCGATTTTTTGATTTATACTTTAAACGCGAAAATTTTGTTTGTTTTAGTGTAATTTACAAATTCTGTTTGTACACAAAGAAAACAGATTTGTGCTAACAATCGAATTTGTAGCCAATCGAATGGTTCAGTTGTCGTAACCAAATTTTTCGGTTGTAGCAACAGAGAGCCAATTCAGACATGAGTAATTTGTCTGTCACAACAGAATATCGGTTGTCTCAATAACAATTTGGTAGTCACAATCAAAAAGTTCGGTTGCCGCAACTGAACTATTCGATTGGCAGCAAATTTGTTTGTCAGCACGAATCTGTTTTCTAGGTGTATTATTATTAAACAGGCATCAACAATGGAATTTGTAAACTCAAACAACTTCTTTGTAACTTTTTATTTGTTTTTCAAGTTTTTTTTTTAACAGATCATTTGAAAATTTCAAATAAAAAAGATAAATCGAATTTGAGTTTAAAATATCGTTTTATTGGTTCCAAACTTGGAGAAAAATTCTAAAATTAGAGCTGGCTGATCTACCATACTTTTTTTTTATCATCGGCAACTTTTAGATTGGGTCCTTTATAGTTGTATTTTTATATTTGAAATTGAAGTAAATAAATGTATTATAATTAGATTGTTCACAAGGGGTGCGCTAAGTTTTGAGTGTGTTATACATACTGTCCTATTTCAAACGGTGTTGTTAAAATTTCATATTGAAAGACGATAGGACGATACAACATTTGTAACTATGTTTAGTGTGCTATCAAATAGAACTATTTTGTGAGATTACAACACTTATATTAAATTATCAAAGTCATTTGGTATCCTTTGGCAGTTAAGAGTTATGAGTTTATTACTATCAATTTTAAACATAAATGCTTTTTGAATTTATTTAATGTGTTAACCAAATTTTATGTGAAGTGCAAACATGTTTGAATTGTGATGTTAATTTAAATGTATGTATATGCTCCTCCTTTAACATGTCAAGATGAAGTATAAATTATTTACACACAGAAACATGTCATGTACTTAATGGTCAAACTTATTCCCAGTATAATTTTAATAAAGTAATTATTTTCAGAACCGAAATGTAATTTTAATCATAAAAATAATTTTTAATTTAAATTATTTTGGACTACATATGTCCTTCACTTTCCAACTGAAATTTGTTTGCTACGACTAAAATATATCTAAGTAAAATATTTTGTTAGTTACAAACATCAGCACAAACTGAGCACGTAGTGGTGTAGGGTGTGAAAATTAATGAAACAGATGGTCACCCTAATCATGGTGTATCTTTAAATAATATTTTAATTGAAATTCTTTTCTCAAGTTTTAACAATATGGGTCCCCATTATGAGTATTGTAACATCTGTTCTAAATGTTGTTGACCTTTTTTTTGCTGTTGTTGTTTTGGTGTATTTTTGTTACAAAATTAAAATTTAGTTCATGTTTGTCTTCCTATTGACAACTATGCGAAACTGAAGAATAGTTGGCGAATAAGAATTTATAGTTTGTAACTATCCCATGTACGTGCTACTGACGATAGTCGTCATTCAAAGTAATTCCCTCGAAAATACAAAAGAAAAAAATAATAAAAATTCAAAATATGGTCATGGTCATGGTTGTTCTTGCAAATGATGCGTTTTTTTCTTCTGAGCTCCAATGTTTGTAAGTACCAAGATGTAATAGATGTTGTAGTAGTAGTACACAATGTTCACTAACATATTCGTATGCAACATCATGTTGCAGTTGTTGTTGTTGTTGCTGTTGCTGTAATGTTCAAAGTAACATTTGTTTTATATTTCAGTATCTAAAACAAATTGTAACTATGCGAATAATTGCAAAAGTACAATTCTATATCTAAATGAAAATAAATACAATAGTACTCGTAAAAACAATCATCAGTAAACCAATTGCAACAAGCAGCTACAACAAGTAAGTAAGTATTACAACATAGAACAATAAACAACAAGGAAATTTTGATTCATTAAGTATATGGGAGAGTAACAGGAGCGCTGGCATGTGAGAAGGGTGAAAAATATGTTATGAGGAAATTTAGACATCTAATTAGTGTTTCCAATTATTCGACCCTCTCGGTTTATCGGTTAGGTCATTATTATTCGAAAAATGAAGAAAATTGATTAATCGGTTATTCGGGTTGATTAATCCGGAAAATTGGAGATTAATCGATTAATCATTTAATGCAAAATAAATGTATTTCTGTCATCAATAAGAACATAAAGAGCTGCATTTTGCTGAAATATCAAGTTAAGTCTAATGCGTTGGTTTCTAAAGTATTTGTTTAAGAAAGCAAAGCATTCTGAGATTTTTTAAGAATCATGCATTATAGTCTTGGGATTTTTCAGAGGAATCTGACGCAGGGATGGAAAACATGGTACAATTGTACTTTTTTTGGTACATTTTTACCTTGGTTGGTACCGTGGTACTACCGCGGCTCATTTAGTACAATTTGAAATTTTTTAAAATTTTCAATTTATAACTTGATAAAAACAACATAACATAAAGTCGACTTTTTTTAAAAGCAACTTTAGATTAAAAACCAGTTTTTATTTATTCAGCTACTATACTAAAAAATAGTCAGTTTTAAGTTGAACCGGCTCTAAATTGGTGTCACATCAAATGTACCAAATGTTTCCATACACATTGTAGTAAAATATTCGGAAGTGGCAAGATTGAACAGCTGATTTTAAATTACCTCTCAAAACAGAAAAAAAAATATAAGAAAAAAGTGTATTATTGTTAAAAAGCTATTAAATGCCTTTAAATTTTTTAATAGCAAATCCTGAAAAGTTTAAATTGCCCTCCAAGAGAGGCGGACAACCAGAAAAAAAAGGTGTGACATAAAAATTAGAGTAAAATTTTACAGAGTTTTGTGGGAATTATACGACTACATAAAATTAACGGTAAATTTTGTTTCACCCGGTCAATTTAAATTTTTTTAAGTCTTTTAAGTGTCTAAGCAAATCTGATTCAATACGATAAAATTGTTAAAAAAAAGCGGAAAAAATTTTGGTACCGTGAGGATCGAAAAAGTACAATTTGTTTGTCTGGTTGGTACAATAACAGAAAACATATTTTACCATCCCTGATCTGATGACTCTTTAAAAAGAAAATGCCAGACGTGTTCAGTGGAAGTAAAGCCTTAAAAACGCAGCGTAGATAGTGTTTTTGTTTTTTGTCGATAAAGTTGGTTTTTACTTTCTTTATATGACACTGTCCAGAATAAAAAAATGCCTAAATAAGCAAGAGCTGCCTTTAGAAAAATTCAAAAACAAATTCTTAAAAATATGTTATGGTATACATAATTTTAGCGACTCTTTCACTACTACCTGGTTTAAGCTTTGGAGTTATAGTGTTATCTATTAGAAAATATATAAAAATCACGCATATTACTGACAAGTCCTCACCGATTTTTCTGTGTTTGTGCCATTAAGAATTCAAATATGCGAAGTCTTAAATATTTTTGACTAAACAACTTAATCTACAGAAGTTCCACAAATTAGAAACAAAATTCTATGTTATGTTTTAGTTTTTATAAATTATTTCATAAAATTTTAATTGAAACTGCATTTTTAGAACATACAGTTTTCGAATTTAAAGCAATTTTATATTATTATTTTATAACATAAGTAACGTCATAGTGCTTGTTAGGAATATACCTTATCACGAGTTTCATTGCTAAGGAGAAAAATATATATGTTAATAGATTTTTTGTTGAAGCTCTGCTTAGAGGCTTTAGCTTTTCTAAAACTTCACGTTCTGATGAGATATTTTGTTAGCTCGAAATACATGTATACGGAGGTTCAAAGCTCTATTTCAAATTTTTGTGAACATGAAAATATTATTTCATCTTATTTAAAATTTAATTTTTAAAGGAATTGAAACAAAAATATAAAATTGTCTATCATATTTCCTAAAGCCTATGTAACATTTACTTGGATTCAGTCGATTTGAAAAGAATTTGATTGTATTTTAGTTAATGTTTTTTTTAAAGACGTTATCTATTAGAAAAGACATAAAAATCACGCATATTTCTGTGAAGTCCTCACCTAGCTACTCAGCAAAACCACACATTACCAAATAATGGGTAAAGTAATGTATAGCCACAGGGGCCGATGGATTACTTAACACCTTACTTCATTAATGAATTTTACAGGTGATGAGCTTCAAAGTAATGTATATACCCATTACTTTAGAGGTGATAATGTAAGGGGTTACTGATATGGTTACGAGAATGAAAAAAGTAATGTGTTTTAAAATAGATTTTTAAAAAAGAGGAATTTTCATTAAAAAAATTACCACAAATATATTATTTAAAATATTTGTAATTAAAAATAATGTTCACAAGATGGGAATCGAACCAGGGAAATCTGGTTGCCAGCCAAGAACTCTACCCACTTAGCTTTCGACGCATATAGTATTTAATTGCTTTAAACTTAAATGAATTGTTGCGCTTCGTTTTTTCGCTAGTGTTATCGAAACAAACATACATTACCCTTTTGCTTACAAAAAAACATAAAGTAATGTATCTAAAAATAGATTTTCAAAAGTATTTCAATTATTACTTTACATTTATAAATCATATATTACGTAATCAATAACGAGTAACTTATTACTTTATGCTTGCAAATAATGAAAAAGGTAGCGAGCTATCATTACAAGGTAACGCATGAGAATATCGCACCCATTACCAAAGTTTTGCTGGGTAGTCAAGTATTTCATTGCTAAGCACAAAAATATATATTTTATTAGGTTTTTCATTAGCAAGTTTTAGAAAAATAACAGAAATTCATACTAAAAATTTAACCGGTTTATCGACTTATTTTAATCGATTATTCGGGTCGAATAATTACTTGAGTTTTAAATTATTTGTTTCCACATTAACCGAAATAGGGGCGATTAATCGAGGAATCGGTTAATCGATTAACCAAATTGGAAACACTACATCGAATAGATAGACAAAATTCAAGGATACTTATATTTTTGCGTCAAAAGTAATGCCATAAGGTGAAAGTGCCTTAATTTTTTCAAATGTCAATAAATATCATTGTTTTTTGGCATCTATGTTGTACACCCAGTATCAGTTGAGGCCACCGAATTTGTTTCCAATCGAATACTGGCGGTTACGAAAACTATCTTGTATTAAATTATATATTTAGTTGTGAAAGCCAACATTCAGTTGTATAATTTATTATTTATATTCCACATAAATATTATTCTGTTCCATAAAATTTTATTTTAAAAAAAATTTTATTTTTAGATTTTTCCGGTATCGAACCTGGGAAATCAGATTTATAATACACGGACCACAATTTAATTTAATTTTCTTTGATATATTTGTTATTTAAACATTTGAAAATTTTAATTAAAAAAAAATATTTGTTTTTGAATGTTTGCCTTTACCGGAATTTGAAGTCGGAAATTAGGAGTACTAGGATAGATCTCAACCCACTAGCCCCCAAACATTCTAAATTTTATTGACTAATTTTGAATTTAAATAATTATTTAGGAAAATAAATATAGAAGAAAATTCGTTCGTTCTTTAGTTGCTTCTATAACACTATGCAACAAAGCTCAAAAAAGTGCATTACGTTTTATAGCCACTATAATTTTTTGATGTGTTCTGATTCCCAAAATAGTTGAAACTTTGAATTATATGGATAAGTTTGTTTTTAAAGAATTTTTTATTAATATATGAGATTTTTGAAAAGACTACCCCAAATATTTTATAATAACTTGAGAATGCCTTGTCCAATTTTGTTGTATTACATAATATATAAAAAAAATCGAATTTAAATAATCTTTTAATCGTCCTTACATTGTGTTTTGATATCCTAAAAAGTTTAAAAAAAAAAAAAAAATAAAAAACCTATGAACAAATATTTTTTTATGAAAGACTGAGTTTTTTTCTTTCAAAAATGCATGAAAAATAGTAGAAAGCAAAAACTTAACATTATTATTATTTTATCTTAAAGGTACATACATTAAAAATAAAATAAGATATAGAATATGAAAATCGATAAATACAAGGTGGCGCAAAAGTAATCCTCCTATCAGAAAATGCTATAAATTTTGCGATTGGCCCCTAATGTCAGTTCTGTTTTGACATTTGTGTAGTAAACACATGCGAAATACACGTTAATAAACAATGTTACGCTACACTGCTCCAGAACGCGGAATATTGGTGACTATTTATTTGAGCAATAATGAAGATGATTTTTCATCAAAAATAATCATGAGTGATGAGGCCCATTTCCATCTTAGCGGGTACGTAAATAAGCAAAATTTACGCTTCTGGGGCACTGAAAATCCGCGTGTAACCCACGAAGAGCCATTACACCCGCTCAAACTCACTGTATGGTGTGCTGTTTTCGCTGGAGGAGTTATCGGACCTTTTTTCTTCGAAGACGTCGCGGGCCAAACGGTTACTGTGATTGGTGAGCGCTACAGAGCAATGATCAACGAGTTCTTTTTGTCGCAACTTGATGAATTGGGATTGGAAAACATGTGGTTCCAACAGGACGGTGCAACGCCACACACTGCACGTGCCACAACCGATATGCTGAAGGATGCATTTCCCGGGCGCCTAATCTCCCGTTTTGGCGATTTGCACTGGCCAGCAAGATCGCCTGATTTGACCGCTTCAAACTTCTTTTTGTGGGGCTTTTTGAAGTCGCGGGTTTATGTCAACAAGCCTCAGACTCTTGCAGCTCTTAAAGACAATATCCGTCAAGAATGTGAGGACATATCGCCTTAAGTTTTTGCCAAAGTGATGGAAAATGCCATAAAAAGGGCTCAAATGACAATCAACTGTGGCGGCGGCCATTTGCATGAGATCATATTCTCGACTTGATGTAAAAAAAATTAAAAGACCAAATAAAAATAATCCACAAGAAGAATCAAAGTTTTTAATTTTTTTTAAATTATAGCCAAAAAAACATCGGAAGGTTATTTTTGCGCCACCCTGTACATAATGATTTATTCACATTTAAGCTAAGGTACCTAAATTGCCAAAAAAAATTTAATTTATATTTATTTATATTTTAATATTGTTATTAGTATCACCGGATTAGACCCACCTAAGATTATGCATTTCGATGCACTGAATCCGATTTTCAGTTTAACCCATAGACCTCCAAAATTTCGAGTAAATTGCTCAAAATAGCAAAATACTAAACGCTAAAAATTGCAAACAAAAAAAAAAATGCAGTTATATAAGCGAAAAAAAAATGTTTTTTGCATTATATTATTTTATTATGTAAAGGGTGGTTAAATTTTAAGGGCCGACCTAAACGTCAAGTTTTTTCTGCATTTCATTTGACATTTATCATTTTCAGACTAACTCAATTTGAACTATGGAAAGATACACAATTGAGCAATGCGTTAAAGTTATTCAGGCTTATTATGAAAATGGGCGTTCAAATCAAAATGCATTTCGTGCACTTTGTGATATTTTTCGTCAGCATAATCGACCAAATGTGTCCACAATCGGGAGAATTGTGGGCCAATTTCAGCAAATCGGGTCTGTGAAAACATCTATGCATGCTCGCCCAGTTCGTTCTGCGGAAAACATTGCTGTTGCTTGCGATAGTGTGTCATGAGGTCGGCCAAGCATTTATCGTGAATGGTGTTCGCTATCGCGGAGATGATAACGAACTTATTGTTTCCAGAAATTGAGGATATGACCCTGGACGATATGTGGTTTCAACAGGACGGTGCCACTTGCCACACAGCTAACGAAACAATGGCTCTTTTGCGCAAAAAATTCAATGGCCGTGTTATCTCACGTGGTGGCGATGTCAATTGGCCGCCAAGATCATGTGATTTGACACCGTTGGACTTCTGTCTTTGGGGTTATTTGAAAGAGCTAAAGGATGAGATAATTCAGCACATTAACGGCATAGAACCTCAATTATGACTTAGCATCATCGAAAATTTGGACCATCGGATGCAGGTATGCCTCCGAGGTGGCGTCCATTTGGCCGATATTTTGTTCCATACATAATTGAACCATACCATATTATTATAATATAAAGAAGTGACAATTTCCTAAATAATTTGTGTTTTATTTAAAATCAACATCGGCCCTTAAAATTTAACCACCCTTTAGATTCGGATTTAGCATATCGAAATACATAATAAACATAATTTATTTAGATCGTAAAAACTATTCTCGTTTGAATAACCGCATTTTTTTTTGCCATTTAAAGTAAACTTTAGCGTTTTTTTGGAATTCTCTAAAAATTTTGGAGGTATATGGGTTAAAACGATCTCAAGTAGAATTCAGCGTATCGATGGGTCTGGTCCAAAGTTCTTAACACTTTTTTGTATATTTTTGTATATTGAATAAATATTTTAATAAATTTGAAATATTTTAAAATACTGCACTACATACAGGTTGGTTGAAAAGTTCCTGCGCTTGAAATGAAAGAATACTATTTTTTTATTCAATATAATCTTCTAGAAGCTCAATACACTTGTTCCAATGATCTTCCAATAATTTTATCCCATCCTTATAATGGTTTTCCGAAAGCTCTGCAAAATAACCGTCTACGGCTGCTATGGCATTTTTCAATCGACGAAAAATGCTTTCCACGAAGGAATCGTTTGAGATTTCTAAAGAGATAGTAGTCACTGGGAGCCAAATCTGGTGAATACGGTGGATGTTCAAGCAATTCGTACTTTAATTCTTTGAATTTAGCCATCGTTAAAACACTTTTGTGAGCAGGTTCATTGTCTTGATGAAAAATGATTTTTTTCTTCTTTAAACCAGGTCTTTTCTCACGAATTTTTTCATCCAGCTGAAGATAATCAATCAACAAAATTCATTTGCATCCCAAAAAACTGATGCCATAACCTTATTTGCTGATCGTTGTGACTTCACCTGCTTTGGAGCTAAACAACCAGCTTCAGTCCACTGTAAACGTTCTTGTTTCAATTTAGGATCATGGTGGTAGATCCAAGTCTCATCCATAGTTATAAAACGACGCAAGAAGTTGGTTTTATTCGGCTTAAAACGCTCCAAATTACGCTGAGAAATTTGTTTTCGATCCAGTTTTTGTTGAATTGTTAATGTGTGCGGCACTAAGACTCCAAACAGTTTTTCCATACGCAATTCTTCATGTAAAATTTCACGCTTAGTCAAACTTGGATCTTCACTTACCATATTATGTACCTGCTCAATGATTTCTGCTGTGGTTGCAGTTTTTGGT